>PDIP01000098.1:49657-70250 GCA_002811645.1 Corallochytrium limacisporum
TTTGAACTCGGTTGGCGCGAATTTCTCCCTCCCTCCTTATTCCGGTTGATTAAATGTGATTTGGAGCAATATTTCGACGCAGAGGATAGTAGTATTTTAGCTTTTTGGCTCTCGCTATTTGGATATACTTCCACGGGAGGGCACGGAAATTTTGCGAGGGAGGCTGGCTGCGACTGTTTGCGCCAGCTCGAGTTCGGTGAGGAGTCCGTGTACGATCCTCCCGCTCATTCTTGCGATAACAAGCGCATACAAAGGCGTGCACAGGAAAGAACGACGAATGGTAGAAGAGTATCAAAGATATGTGTGAGAACAGAAACAAAGATACAGGAACATGACTATTGAGAACGGGAGAAGAAGAGCTTCATAGTGGCCATTGGACAACTAACGAAGAGTTGATCAGAGAAACCTGATCGCAATGGAGTGTCTGACCTGAATAGCCGGATAGCGTCCTTTAGGGGATGGTAGAATGAGACAGGTTCTATATATTTCTTGAATAACAGAGCTATGAGTTCACTTGCTATTGCAACCATACAGAGATACCCAGATGGCTTGGCGCTAGTATCCTCTGGGAATCAGGACCATATCCCGCCAGACCTAAGAAGGGTTTTGAAACTGCTTTCTCGTAGGATCGGGCAGTTGATGCACCGGACGAGTGACCGTGGATGTATTGTTCTCACGGCCGATGGAAAGGCTGATGGCAAGCACCCCGCATTTTACTATCAAATCAGGGGCCAAATCAGCATCATTGTGTTCCTCTTTCCCGGGGGAAACTCACTGGCTCCGGCCACCGGGTGGACCCTGTGCGCAGAAGGCATCAAGGCATTCTACTCGCACGTCAACTCAAGTGCGGTAGCGTCGGTACAGAGACCACACTCGTTCATGAGCATTGAACCAACTATGCGTGCGATAGTTGAACAGTTTCTGTTTCAACAGACCCTCCCGCAAGTGGCTATGGCCTTGAATACGTCCGGGAATGAGACCTACGCACAGCCACCACCAGTGATGTCTCTTTACGAATGTCTAGGCAATGACTGTCCTGTGGAATACATTCCCGAGCAAGTCCGACAAGCATTATATGAGAACAGTCTAATGCCCTCGAAAACGGCGCAGAATACAAATGGTTCATCGGGGTACGGACCACGAGACTATCAGGATATGACAAGCGTGCCTCTGCATAATGATCTCTCGCAGGCCAGTTCACCGGTCCGCATCCCGCACGATTCTCGATCCGGTCGGACCGTGCTTGGTGGTATGGGCGTAGGTTTGAATCGATTTGCGACAGACGGTAGTGAGAGTCTGGCGAGCATGGTAATGAACGGGAAGTCGTTGAGGACCGATCAGGGCAATTGGGACAACGGGCGCATCCTGTCCGTCCTCCTGATGATTCTCGTAGTGGCAGAATCATTGGCGCAGGCTTTAAACAGGCGGATCGAAGCGGTACCCATATTTGAACTGGATGTCACGCATCCACACAAAGTCCCAGGCGAGAAGGCTTTTGTCGCCTACCACGCTAGCTTTGGAGCCACAGCCCTCCTGCTGGCATACGCCCTCGTCCGGAACGTCTTCTGGCGCATGGTGCCGGCCATACTCCTTCTGTTCATGCTCACTACGCGGCTCATGTGTGTATATTACTACGACTACTACTGGGAATGGCACACAGAAACGCTCCAGGCCATTGCCGTACTGTGGATCCTGGCCCGCGAGTATTCAGCCGGTACGTTTAGCAGTAGCTCTGGACAGATGTCTGGTCAGGGACGACACAGAGATTAAACCGATACATTAGTGCTTCATTTATTTCGTTCATGCGTGTATGTCAGGGGCCCTCTTTGCTCTCATCCTTATGCTCTTCAAGTGCAACTAGAAGCTCCTTGACATGCAGCTTCCCGTGGCAAATCTTGTGGTTCCTAACATGGATCACGGGGACTGTCTCCGCGTAATCCTTCTTGGCCCAACCAAGTGGACCGTCCACTGAAAGTTCGTCAATGTTGACGATCCCTATCCGAAACGGTCTGGAGTTTTGTAGTTTTACTAGTTGGGAATAGGCAGTATCACATGGTGCGCAATTATGCTTCTTGAAGATCCACACCGGAGTCCCCGAGCCCAGTGAATGTGTGTTGAATCTCCGTACAGTTGTCGTTAGTAATCCACTCATGGGTTCTGTCCAGTAAACATTTTAATCTTTCTCTTGTTCCTGTCTTTTCCTACTGCTACTCGTCATTCAGCTGGACAAAGACTTTATGAACCTTTGCGTTTTCTGATTCTATTTGCTCAACATCTCGGCCGAGATCCGGGGTGGGGAAGGGGAGGGCCCCCAACCCGCCACAAGTTTACTTTGCAGAAAGCTATGATGATGTATGGAGAATATTATGGACGAATAATTGTGTGATTTTGAAAATGATGGCGATGACTTTAGACGATAGAGTCAGCGTCCGAGCCCAGGCTAGCATTCTCGTATACATCGTTGCTTCTCTGGGCGTCTTGGTATACATGCGATTCATCAATGGCATACGGGGACGCCCTGTTGATCCTGTTCGCACTGTCGTACATGTCCGCAGTAGCATCGATGTCCAGGTTTCGGATTGAAGACGTGGAAGGCTGGCTCTCCTTGCTTGTCCGCAGCTTCCTTCTCCCGGGCGAACCAGAAGATTCCAGTCCTGACCCCATCCATGCACTGTCGTATCCATCGGTGACATTGTTGAAATAACCTTGGCTTGCCATGCTTCTCTGAATGAGATCAGCGTCTGTCTGGTTCTTGCTGTCGGTGCCCTGCTTGCGCTTGCGGATGAACAACACGGCAAATACTACAGTAGTGACCAGGGCCAACCCACCGACTACCCCCAGAACCGGAATCAGCCACTCCTCTGTAGAATTGCCACTGCTCTGGTCATCCTCTTCATTCGATATTTCTGCGTTGTCGATGGCGAGAACGGAAATGTCTTGATCTGAAAAAGCGACGTTGTAAAAACCCTCATTGTACGCTTTAGTAACAGCAGCGAGAGTGTGTTCCTTATCACAAACTTCCTTCAACATCTCGTCATAGATAAGGATGTGAAGATCAGTGTCCTGGGCAGCATCGGCCATTACAGCAATACTACCTGGGACCACTGCAAACCCACACAGTTCCTCTGAGGACGAGATCATTCTGAAACCTGCAGAGGTGGCAGTCCGAATGCTTGATACGACGTCTTCGCGATTCAAGTAAGTGACCAATGCACTCGTCTCGGTGCTGCTGGCCAGAGTCATGATCACTTCAGAGTCTATGTACATGCTGAACAATTCATCTACATCGTCAATGCTTGGTCCTTCTAAGTCAATGTCACCATCGTCATCGTCAGTGCTATTGTCAGTAGAGTTGCTTGCGTGCGTCCCGAGGGTGAACGAAAGTGCGAGAATGGCGAATATGGCCAGTAGCCGATTCCAACGCAATCTACCAGCCATTTTGTCTGTCGTGATCTGTAAATTGTGCAACACCCGAGGAATCTCTGATTGATTCCCGCCAGTTCTACTGTGACACCAGGGACATAAAGCCCTTAACTACCATCCGAAGTGTCCCAATACATGGGATCAATTCCAAAACGGCAAATCACATTCACCACCCCCAGTACTGCTCGGAGTGCAGACTTGGCTGTAGGCCCCCACGGTCGCAACGCAACAAAAGGTACGAGCGCTTGCGGGTGTGACCGCGGCAAGCCGACTTTCACTATGGAAAATATAGGGACATTTTTCTACACCAGCCAAAGCCATCTCGCGATGAGAGGGAGACCTACTTGGAGCTTTCTCGTTTCCGAATCTTTCCTCTCGCTGGCCTGTTTCGTCGCACCGCTTAACGCCACCAGTCTGAATCAAAACCCAACGACACACAACCGTATCGTCCCTCAGCATCTGCGTGTACTTATGATACGCCTTCTTGTGCTTAAAATTTGCGTATTGTGTGTGTGTACACATGTCAAGAAGATGGGAGAGAGGGTGTGAGCTAAATTACTGTCGTACGTATCTGTCGGATCATGCTCACACACACGAACACACCCGCAGCAACAGAGAGGCCACCCGGGGAGGGGTGGGGAGAGAGAGAGAGAGAGACAGAGACAGAGACAGAGAGAGAGAGCAGAGAAGGGTGGGTAGGTACCCTTGTGTAGCCTACGACCGATTGTAACAGTACCTTTCGTGTCCGCGCACTGTGCTAACGTCACCTGATTCTTCGAAAAGGTGGGATTCTCCTCAGTATTCTTCTACTGCCAGAACACAGAGAAATACAAAGAAATCTCTCCCCTCTTTCTCCGTTATGAACAAACTCCCCGGGGGGGGGGGAGGGAGGCCCCATTCCGCCTTCGTCAAGCCGTGACCATATTCGGACACCTCCGACGTTGTCTCCAAGGCGTATTTGGACCTGTTCAGAGTTCAATATAGAAATCATCCACCTCTCTTTTTGCAGCGGTAATTTGTGATCGATTTCTTTTTTGTGTTCTACTTCCAATTTGGTCCAAGGGCAAAAAGGAAAAAAAGAAAACAACAAATCCAAACCCCCCCCCCTTCCTTCCCCCCGGGGGCGCACGCCCCCTGCCTCTCTCCTCCCTTCCCTGTTCTCTCCCTCACTACTATGTGTGGGTCTGTCGGCGCGGCTTGGTCTCCCGTGATGCACACGTAGAAGAGAGTGAGTAGTGCGTGTGTGTGTGTGTGTAGGGTGTGTGGTTGGCGGCCGCGCCCCAAAAGGGAGGAAGGAAGGGGGGGGAGAGAGAGAAAAAAGAGGGAGAAGGAGTATAGGATTTCTACCAACAATTACTCTGCGGATGGCAGGGGTATGGGTACTGGCCGTGCCGGTCGTGTATTCTCCATAAAAGGAGGGGGGTTCAGCGGAAATCAGGGTTAGAAGGTAGAGAGTGTGGGGGCCACCAAGGCGTTGAAAAAAGTTCCATGCCAGCTGCTTATGCCTAATATATTATTAACACGGTCTACGTGTGTTCCCGGAACGAAAATGAATTAGCTCGCCACCGCCAGAGGCGCTTTCTCTGCTTGTACGATCGCACCAAACGGTTCACATGCACCGAATAGTCAAGGCTTTCGGAACACGATGATGACTTGAAAGCAGCGGGAGGCAGTGCAGTTGCAGCTGCAGGTCTGGACACGGCTCAGACCTGAACATTGATCATGCACCCTATAGAAACTGACTACGACAGGGGCCGCATATCTAACTGTAGGGAGTACATGCCCACTGTATCCGTCAATATCCTCTCTGACTGTGTGTGTCAGTACAAGTGAATTGGCGGTTGAGTTAGTGTGCTCGTTTGCAAGTTGCTTGGGTTTCATTGAACAAGCCCCAAGCCAGGACCGGCGTTCGGGGTTCAGTATCCAAGGACGATGAGCCGAGTAGGAAAGAAATTGTGGTTCCTACAGATAACACCAGTACGGACCAGATATTTTCCCGAAGTACATTAGGTACCGGAATGCGGGTATCGAGCAAGCACCAACTCCGAGCAGAGGATGGGACCCCGGATTTTGCTGGCCCCGACTGCCATCAATATCACAGGTCCATTAGTAGGAAACAGGGTCTGTTGCTCTACCGCACCAGAGTGAATGGAATGCTAGAGATTTGTGAAATCAGTGCACGCGGATGGAAACTGCCACAGTGGACAGTAGATCTGGTGGAGCTTAGCTGCGACCCACACCGTATGGAACATCATGAACTCTGGTTGACGACAGGAGAATCTCACGGCGGACAGACTCTGCACAGTTGGATTGGTGGATGTGTCTCACCTGTGGGAAGTTTGGCTCACTTGTGTGTTCCAAACCGCTGGATTACTATGTTATTCCCGTTCCATGCTGAAAGGGACTACTACAGGTCGACTGGACGGCCCCAATAACCCACCTGCCGGAAAAACCATGGCCACACATTCCGAACCACTTTGCTCTCTAGCCGGTTCCTCGCTGCCGTAGGAAGGGAGGGTTGTCGCGGGGGTGCTTGACAACAGGCTAGAGACCATAGTTAATGTACTACTGCTGATGGCCCCAAGTGACGAAAAGTTAAAATGTTTCTTCCTATCAACCGCCATGGGACGGCGGGTTGGGCAGTGACAGATTTGTTTTCTCATGCTTGCCTTCGTTCCATCAGCACCGCGCAGTATTTGACAAGATGTGGCCCATAGTCTCACCATAACCTTGGCACGTTCTCATGGTTTATAAACATCTGGTTCGGCAGTCATTTTGACTGTGCTTCATGCCTCTTCCTCGCAAACCGGTGTCCTCACCATTGTGCCTGGCACATTGAGCCAATGAGAGGGCAGGAAAGTTCGACCCATCTTTTTGCGTCCACGACGGCACTTAATGTACCAGAGAGCGGCAACTTAGGGAGAACCGGTTTGCTTCCCACATTTTGATTCTGGCCGTGGCATCTCGATAAATTTTCAACTTATGGTTGAACTATCCACCAACATGCCAGTTGAAACATCATCAATTTATCTGCAGCACATTTGAGTCTTGAACGTGTCTAGTCCACTTCTGCGAAGGATACCATATTGCTGGGAACATTGGTACCATTCTCTGCAGAAGGGGGAGCAGCCTATACAGCTTTCCCCTTGAGACGTCACAAAGCATGATCCTCTGTGTAGTATGGAAATTTATTCCGCAATGTGCAAACTTCCCATTAGGAGATGCTGTGTCAACTTATGATGAGATTTCCATGCGTGCGTCATTCGAGTGAAAACGGTGCTTCAAAGTCGTTGTTTTCTCGAGAACGAGGAAAGCTACTTGGAGCGTGAAACTTTCAGTCAAAAGCGTAATTAAATGATCTCACTGTAACGACCTATATATTTGAACACAACATAGACATGTATACCTAATGGTCGGTAGGTTGACATATGTGTACAAGGATTATGATTTGACAGACTAGTACACGACACCAAGACAGACAAAGCTATGGAAAAGCTCGGGATTGCAGAAGGGGATTCTGGAACCCCCCAGGTAGCAGCGGCCAATGTATGCTCAACAAAGCCGGCTCGTCCGGGAATGGCAATCCCTCAAAGGGCACCCATGAAAACGTTAAACCTTATGGCAATCAAGCACAAGGTGTCAACGCAGTTTGAGCAAAGCCAGCAGCGCTTGAGTATGGACGACGATGAAACATTGAATGATCTCCTTGACAGTCAGGCTGAGGTGGAAATTCTGGGCGACCGTGTTGTTTCGCGTGTCTCTCTTGCTACTCCGTGTTCGTTGTCAGCAAACACCCTCACCGAAGGAGACGAGTATGGCTCCGTGGACGAAGCCGACTATACATACACAGACGCAGATTACGGTGTGAAGCAGGGAGGATCTTATGAAGACGCGTACTATGAGGCCGATGACGCCAAGGGTTTGAACGGTACATACAACGCGGGTGCTAACGAGGGCCGAGAGCCGGTTGCTCCTCGGAAAATTGCAGCAGTAAACCCCGGGGACGATGGCGTCTACGGTGATGTTGACGACCACCAATACGATAAACCTGACGAGGACGGAGCATATGGTGAAGTAGATGACATCGCGGCCAAGCATGAGTATAAAGAGGTGGCCTCCGTGAACGGTCATGATGAAGAACGCGATGCGTACCCTGAGCTGGAGGATTCTATTGGTCCAGTGTCTTCCATCGTAAGCAGCACTCATGCACCATCGTGCACAAATTCCATTTACGCCAGTACACTCTATGAGGACCCTGCGGACGACTATTCTCAGACCGAAGTGTCTCGTGACACTAGTTTGAGCAATCGTCCCCTGCCCCAAACACCGATGGGCGCGCGGCACAGCCGTACTTCCTCATCAATGTCTGCCACTACCATTCCCTTGCCTCCACGCAATCCTACTCTGACCAAACTCCAGCAGTTCTGTCCACCAGCAGTGAGCCGATCTGCATCCGAGTCCTCCATGCAGGGTGCCGTGAAGGTGAGCACCAAGATCTACACAACTCCGACCTACGGCGTGCCTAGCCTGCTCCGGGAAAGTGACACCGCCAGTACAATCATTCGACAGTTCGTGCACGATGGCCTGGATCCCAAAAAGAACTGGGCCATGCAGGAATCTATTCCGGCCTTGGGTCTGGTGCGGGTAATCGAAGACCATGAGAACATCGCAAAAATTGGTGTGCGGTGGCCAGATGGCAACAGTGGGGAATCCACCTCTCATATTCGATTCTTAATGAAGGACTATGAGAAGAAATTCAAGCTACCTGACTGTATGAACAGCTGGGACGAATCCCTCCCGAACTACATTGAGGCGTGTACAATAAATCGCCTGCAAAAGGATGGAAAGTTCAAAAAGCGCCACATCAAGTGCTGTGAAGAGAGCGGCAGCAAAGTTCTGTATAATGACAAAGGCAAGGGTAAGTTCAAAGAGTTGTGTGACCTCAGCGAACTCATCATCTACCACACCATAGGCTTCAAGGAGCGAATGGGTGCCCCCACTGATCGTTGCCTGGTTCTAGTGCCGAATTCGACACCTTACACATTGCGCACCAAGGCTATTGTTCTCTGCTTTGAGGACGAGTACGCCATGAATAACGCTGTTGCCATCTTGCGCCGGGCAAAATATGGCAGACAGATTGCTGTGGACGAGACATATCACCAGAGTCTCCAGTCCATTGCCCTACCTACACATGTCACGCACCACTTCAGTGGCCGTGGTAAGGCCACAGTGTCCAAGACACCGAGCAGCAGCTCTGCCGGAGTTATGCGTCCGGATGCCCACATCACCGGTTCTATTCTTGCCGATCGCACTGCCAGCCGGACTGGCAGCGACAGGGCAGCAAAGGCGGCAAATCACAAATTTGAGAAGAAGCATCAGCGAAATATGTCCAGGTCTAGCAACCATTTGGCGGGCAACGGCAATGGACGTCGCCGCAAGTAAGGCTATCTTCGTCATCGTCATCATTCATGTAAACTAAAAGATTCTAAATATCTATCATGTATTGCATTTGACGGATGATTCAGTCCGTTCCAATGTATTTCAGGTCCTTGAAACAAAACTGTGTTCGGCAAGTTGGACAGGGCAAAGTCAAGCTATCCCACTCTTCCGGGGGTGGCATGCTGTCGCCTCGATTTGTTTGGCTGCTGAACCAAGCCGCCATGCAGTCAAGGCACCACATCGGTCGACAGAGGCATCTTCCGCAAAGCGGACGACGACATCGTTTACGAATGCACACTTCAGGCGCTTCTTGCATACACCCCACACATTCGTCATCTATCTGCAATTGGTCCGTGACGCGGGTGCCAAATATTTCGGGTAGGAGAGTGTCGCTTTCTCGACTGCTATTAAATTTGATCCGCCGATTGAATTCCTCAGCAAATTCCTCGCGTAGGGTCTGCAGAATGATGATCTGTCTCGTGTTTCTGATTTCGTTGTCTAAGGCGTCATGAATGGCTCGTAAGCGATCAGACCGCAATGTTACTTTTACCGCACCGGACCACCTCGGATTCAGCGAGTCGATAAGTATGTCGACATACTGCACGGTGCCACCTCTTCCAACCGCAGACACATTTACGCCATGCCTGACATTGTGCCTGGGCGGAAGGTTGGTGCTAATGAGGGGTTTGATGGTACGCTCATCCACGATGCTTAGGTCGGCAGCATGGCGGGGAATAACGTGAAGAGAATACGCAGTGTTGACCAAGATCCAACGCATTGTGATGCTGAGCTTTTGTGATGCCTGTGCGCTGGACTGTCCACTTCCCTGTAGATCGTGTCCCGTCCAACCCCGGTCTACAATAGCAGCCACCCTGTCAAAGTCTGACATGTCGTTATTGACCTGCGCGGCAATATGATACCATCCTTCACTGCTGTACCAAGGCAGAGGACCTGTACGACTCTGATCCCGCTCCAAAGCCGCAAGGCCAGCCATTCGCCAGGCACTGGGATGCAGACTCAAGTGACGGAAGAACAAAACGCTGGCCGTCACGAAGACTAATGACCCAATCATTCCAAGATAGGGTAGAGTCACAAATGTGAAGTGCATAAAGGCCGCTTCCTTGTACTTATACTGTCCTGTATCGCTCAGTAACAATGCAAAGAAACCAAAGGCCAGGGTGGCATGCATCCCAATTGTGGCGGCACTTCGTCGCAAATGATACTCGACATAGTTCCTGCTTATTGATCCCAGGTACGAACCGAGTATGCCTTCTACTGTCAAACCTGCACGTACAAAGGCTTCCGGTGGGAACACGAAGCACAATGCGACTGTCACATACGCTAGTAACCCAGCGCGGAAGGCGTCCAGTCCCTCAGAGCTCCGGCCCCAACCTGATCTCGCAAGCATAATCGAACTCCAGGATCATTGGTACATCATTCAACTGTAAGAACCGGACATCTTGGCCGTTCAAGATAATCTGATCGTATGGATGCACAGAAATGGCTGTGAAGTAGCTATATCCTGTCTACACCAAAGCAAGGCAAGTATGGGAAACACACCTGAGATCGGAGCCGGTTTCCATCGACCCCCACACAACGTCTGGCACCGGAGTCCCTTTTCTTACACAGCGCCCGTCCGAACCCATAGAGATTACGGAAATCTCCCCCTCCTGGCCCGGGGCCACGTAGTGGACAAACGCAAATGCGAACAACTTGGAGGGGGAAATAGATACTCGAGCTAAGTACAGGAAAAAGCCAAAACAAAGGCCAGACTGGGGGTAGGAGTCGGGGGGAACAAACCCGGTCGAGGGGTGACGGATGGAACGACAGGGAAGAGGTCTCTGCATATTTTTGCGTGGGCTTTCTTGGGAATACGGTGGAACGTTGCGGATGGGCGAGCGGGTCTCATTCAGCCGAAACAGTGGCAGAATTGTTTCCACGTTCCCGGACGCAGAACGCCAGATGATCACCTGGTCCTTAAGGGAAATTGATCAGAGTTTTGCTAGGCGTTTATGTAAGAAGCCATGGAAGCTCTAGATTTAGAAAGATCGTAACGCATGGAGGGGACATTGAAGGCAAAGTGGAAATACTGGGGTGCGATGACATTATAGTAGATACATATTCCAGCGAATTTTTTGTATAAGTCTGGACAGAAAATATGTCGATCAGAAACACACAGTCGGCTAAGCCGAAGCTTAGCGGAGGCGGGACATTCGAGATTGAAGGTACCCAGCTCCATGATGACTCCGGAGCTGAGAGAGTCCTTCGCAGTGCTCTATCACGGCGGGACTTTAACACAAGTAAACGGAAAATGTCCAAACCTCCGGCGTGGAAACCCCACCGTACTGCCATTCGGAGACAAAGTCTTGTGGGCAAGGTTGACACAACAAAACCAGTAAAAGCAACGGCGTATCGCCCTTCAGAAGGAGCAGTTGGTAAGAGAAGCAAAGTGATTGCCCTTGAAGCAGACATTGAGCGCTTCCGGTCCGAGAGGTCGCTGAGACAGGAAGCTGAAGCTCTGTTGAAGTATACCAAGCAATCTAACATCGATGTTACTTTCCTAGTGTTGTGTAGGTGTCATTTGGCGCTGGAATTGCACCAGGAACTAGATCGAACTTACAGTCGGGAGCGTCCGGCAACGTCGACGAAGAAAGTAAAGGATGACAAAGATGGAGTCTTGTCACAGCTTGATGAATGTGTTTTGTGGACTACGGAGGACGCTCTCGCCGTCCTTGAAAATTATTTTGGGGGAAGGGATTTGCCAAAGGCAGGCGCTGAGTGTCGATACGAGGCATTGATTCTGCAGGGGTTGCTCGTAGCCTACGAATCCATTCGGGCCATTGTAGACATGCGGGAGCCAAATCCTGAGCATTCCATGCGGCAAGCAATCACAATCCTTAGTGCCGCACTACATCAAAGTCTCCACACTCCAGCAGGTGGAATGAGTGAGGCAGATCAACCGGCTTGGCTGCATCAACTCGTTGCGCGCATGTATACGCTTTTGGGTCTTGTAGAAGCCGATGCACTCCCTATGGTGGACAAATCCACTAATGAAGAAAAGAAAAGACTCAGTGAGGAACTCAGTCGTGCAGCGGACTACATTGGCGCAGATCCTGGAGAAATTCTGAAGGACTTAACCTACAATGACATCGGTGCCGCGAAGGATGATGCTGCAAGCAGTGGTCTGGCCATTGTGTATCTTCGGCGTGCGTTTACATCGTGGGCTCGGGCCTTGCCTTCTAGTGGGTTTACTCTCCAGGGACAAATTGCATCCAGTGGGGCTGGTGCAATTCAGGGATCGCCCGACTTCGTTGACAGTCCGGTAACAGGAGCCTACGGTGCTGCATCAACTACCCGTCCAACGTTTTCAAAGGATCAAGTGGCACTGGCATACGGCGCTGTAAGCTTGTCCCTGATACTGTCAAATCGGATCAACCATCCCATCAGACTGATACAAGAACAGGAGAGTCTCAATCCATTAAGCGATGGCAACAAGGATGCTCCCTCAACAGCTTCCATGAGTGGCATCGCTTCAGATATTCTGACTACTGTTATTGAAAGCCGTTTCACCAATGGCGAGTCTGCTGATGCGTGGGGAACTTTCGGACAACGAATTGTCGCTGAGACGTGTCGTGTGAGTCTAAGACTGGGCATGACTCCCTGCACTGTTGTAGCCCTTCGTCAATTGATGAATTGTACCACAGCAAGCAAGGCTACCGTTGGTCCTAACTTCCAGTACTTGAGTGGTCGTCTTTTGACTGCCTTGCTGCTGAGATGCCAGAGTGATATCGAGTACCCTGATGGTGGTTACAGTCTGAGTTCGCTTGACACGTGGGTTCCGCCCACGCGTGAGGATGAGGCCCTTGCTTTGCTGTTTGAGTACGAGCGTGCCGAGCAGCTGAATGCTCGCAACACGCAGGTGGATCGAAAGCTTTCCATCAATCGCACTCACTCGCTCCTGAACCCACTCGCGGACGATTGTGTCATTGCTTGTGGGCGCAGCGGCATGTCCTATGAGATGACTGAAATCTTAGATCAGTTTATGGTGTACTCATTCCAGAACTCCCATTTGTGGAGCCAGACTGGTCTCGCTCTCACTGCTGCGGGTGTGATGCCGAAGAAGGCGCTTAGGACCTTGTCTCAAGCACTCATTGCTTCTCCGGATGATCCTGCACTGGCTTTAGCAGCCTGCTCTGCTTGCCTGGAGGACGATGTCGATGATCCACTGCTTGCATTGGAGTACGCAAACAAAGCGTTTGCCATAAACGAACGCTTACCCGAGGATAGCATCTACAAAGACGTCCTGATCGGCCGTATGTGGTACCTTAAAGGCGTTGCACAAATGCAGCAGAGCGTACGAGTGACGGACGATGGAGAACGCAAAGAGGCTCAGTCGCAGGCTGTCCATTGCTTTCATCAAGCGGTATCCAGGGATCCAGATGACTACGAAGCTACTTATTGCCTTGCGTTGGCATATGCCTCTATTCGTGAGATTCCTCGAGCTATCAAGTACTGTGTCGTCGCCCTGGACTCGCCTGGATCAAATCGGTCCACCTCTTACTACCTGTACGCAAACCTCCTGACCAGTCAGAAGAAGTACCATGCGGCGTTAGACCTCATCCACATTGCAATGAGCGAGTTTCCGGTTGATCTGCCAATGCAGATTCTGAAGAGCCGCATCGAGCTGGCGTTGCAGATGCCTAATGATGCATTGAAGACCTTGCTGGACCTCATGCAGCACTGGCGAGACAACGACCTTTTCTATGAAAATGTCGTGGTGGGAAGCGCGGCACCTGGCGGCAAAGCTGCAGAGCCCGTTACTTTTGACATTGATCCCGGTTCCCAGTCCCATTCACAGGGCACTCCCTTGGCCAGCGAGTCCAGCATGGTGCCCCTTAGTGCAGGCAGCAACTCCAGCACCTCCCTGCGTCGGCGCAACATGCAATTGCGTGGTGTGCGGTCCTTGGTGAGCAGTGTTAGTGCAAAGAAGGGCACCAGGCGTGGTGTTCACGACGACACTGTGGTTTATGCACCCGCCGGTATGGAAAACTTACTCATGCGGAAGGCTGTGCACAATGCCAGCAAGCAGAGTGGGAGCTCTGAATTCCTTCCGATGTCTCAGCCCAACCCCATGGGCAGTGCCTACGGTCTCGACGTGGCTTCATCCACAGGCCCGACCGGTAGCAATCCTGCAGTGAGCTTAAGCCGGGTCGATACAGCATCCAATACCAGCAGCGGCAATGCGGCTTCGTCTGTGGCAGCCCAACAAAAAATGAGCGAGCGACTGAAGGCACGGATCGGTTCCCTGGTGCTAATCTGGCTGGAGATTGCTGACGTCTACCTTCACATGGAACGCCTTGATGAGGCCACACAAGCCGTGGCCGAAGCGCGTCGTTACACACCCTTCAGCTGCCTCGCGTACATGCGACAGGGTGATATTTTTATGCGCAAGAACATGATTGAAGAGGCAGAACGATGCTATCACAAGGCTCTCGCCATTATTCCAGGACAAGGGGACGCCCTGATTCGTCTTGCTACCGTATTCGAGGCCCAGGGACAGTTCAAGAACGCAGAAAAGTATCTGCGCGACGCCCTGGTCGTCAAACCCACGAGTCACCTAGCCTGGTATCACCTCGGATCCCTGTACAGCCGCCAGGCCGTGCACGACAAATCAACGGAGTGCCTAGAGACTTCGATGTTGCTAGACCGCAGCAGTCCCTTGGTCGACTTTGAAGACATGCCCTTGATCGTTGCTTAATGATAAAATTCCAGTTTGGAAGAAAAAAAGTTTCTCATTGCTTTGAGCTGTACTGTACTGTTTGTACTCGAGTAGCCCGCTACTTTCATTATGTATTCGCTGAAGATGTCCCATTTACTACTTTGCTACATGTATGTCGTATTGAAATTGTGGAATAAATGGAGGATGTGGAGATGAAATGATAATAATGATACAAATGTTTCACGCCCCTATGTGGGCAGAAGGGGTACGTCCCCATCTTCGAGCTCTACATTGTCCCTCCGTTTCTGGTACCTATACCGATAATAACATTGGTGACATGCGTTTGTGGTCCAATCTCTTATTGCCTTCATAAGCGTGGCAAAGTTCTCAAAGCCTTCTTGTGTTGTCATCCACAGCACAAAAGACCCTGCAAAGAACAAGCAGAGGATCCAGCTGACGAACACTGTGGTCATAATAAAGCCCATTGACCTCAGCTGTCTTGATTCTCACGGTCTGTATTCCGTACTGACCTGTCTTCTCACTGTACTCCCCACACCGGTTGTGACATTATTCCATTGCAGTTCAAGGATTCTTTAGTTTGCCGTGGGCAGGTGTCCTCGGATATCTTATATCATTTTTCGTACGTCCGGAACAACGAATAACTTCTCAATTTTGCAACATAGCGACCGTTCTGCCGCAAAAATACCCTTCCTGAGCGGATTGCTGTCAGAAATATTGGACATTTCATCTCTCATGAAGTGCACAAATTTTGTCCCTGCTCGCAAAATTTTGTTTCACACACCCTTACTATCCCACACACTCGCAACCCCCCCTCCCAACTGCCTCTCCCTTGTAACCGTCACCAAGCGCAAAATCTCGAGCACGGAATAGGTGAAAACAATTTCCCAAGAACAGAGAGTGGGAGGGGGGGAGGTGGAGAGTCTTTAGCAAATACAAAATCAACCGTAGAACCATAAAAACTTTTTTTTCCTTGCAATTTGCCTTAAATCTCCCATTTTATGTTTTTTAGTTTTCCTCGGCTTCGCCCCGTGCTTTCGTTACCCGTGTCCCTTACGAGCGCTTGCTGGAAGCTTGTGGCGGTGGGGCACACCGACCCGTGGGCCCCGAACCATCACAGTCCGAACCGGCGATTGATCCGCACTGCCGACTGCCCCCCCCCCCCGGGGGCCTGTGATTCTGTGTGCTTTCAATGACCCGGAGTCATAAGCTAAACAGACAGCCCGAAACCCCCCCCCCAACACACACACACACTCTCTCTCGCTTCGTGGATCTGTTTCATCCTTTTCATTCCTTTTTGTGCTCCTGTGTCCATCTCTGTTGGTTTTAGGGGTCCCGAGTTGGCTGTGAGGATTTCTTCGAGGGATGATGATGTGAGTGTCCTGCCTTGCGCTGGTAGCAGCAGCGTGTGCGCTTGGTGCTACCAGCGATTGTGGCGGCGGATGGTTTGCACCGTTCGCTGGTAGGGGTCCTCAAGAGCTCCCAATTTCCCAGATTATTCTCCTTTTTTTGCCTCACCCACCCCAAGAGAGGGTGACAGAGAGAGAAAATCAGAACGTCTTCCGGCACAACGGGGAAGAAAACATGCGCGTTCAAAGAAAAAAAACCGATGGCAAATGGCTGACAGGGCCGGGTCGTTCCCGTGAGTGCTTGGGTCAAGGATTCACCCGAAGACATGACTCGGACGTCAAGGAGAAAGGAGGCCGGCCAACAATAACGAAACAGTGAACTATCTTTGGTGTGTGTGTACCCGGGTGGAGTGGCAGTGGGAGGAAGACGAAATGTGGACGACGCCGTGGGGCTGGCGATTATGTTTCTCGCTGTTGCTTGTCAGGTGCTCCAAGCTAGCTGTGCCGCAAGGGGAGGGGGGCAAGTAGCCAAAACGAAAAAGAAAATGCCTGCATGTTGCAGCAAATCGGAAGGCGCCCCACTTGCGCACCCAAAGTTTCTCTGCAACCTATCCGATTCCCTGCTCCTCCCCGCTCTAATCAGAGATCTCTCCGAGACGTCCTCCATCCAAATATGACCTTAAACTGTTCCTTCTCGTTCCTTTTCTACTCTCCCTTCTCCCATGGCGATAAACTTCCCGCTTTACCAGACTGTCCCAAAGAGGGGAACACGTTTACAAACCGAGGCAAGAACGGTCCCTTCCCATCGCCGTTAAACCCATGTTCATTTTCTGCCGTTTCAATATTTGCTCCCCTGGGGTCGTGTGGTTCCCGGTCGATAAGCATCGAGTGCCACCGTACATTTCACGGGTCCGCGCACGCGTCCCCGTTTTCCCTTTGCGGACCGATACGCTACCGCATCGGGGTATTTCGGTGCATTCAGGACGGGTACGGGAGGAAAAGGGCGGGCGGGTTGAGGAGAAGAAAGTGGGGGGGGGCCAAGGGATCAGATCCACCGAGGCCGCGGAAGCTGCATAAAATAGGCCCCCGAGCAGTCCCCCCCGCCCCGGGGGGGGCCTCGTCCCGCTGAAAAACTTTGTTTCGGGAGGGAGCGAAAACAGCCACCCACTCCCCTCTCCCGCCGGGTTCGCGACGCGGTGCGTGTTCGGACTCTTGGGGAGGTGCACAGTGGCGTTGCAGACGAGCGTTAGCCTTCGTTTTGTTTTGCTGTTGGCTATTAACGAGGTTGCTAAATTTTAAGTTAAGGAATGGTTACGTTTACGTATTGTGGATCATAAGTTCCTTTGAGGGGTTCGAGTGAGCAAATCTTTGCGTGCAGGCCACGATGAGTACAACGGACCAGCAAGCGCTGGCCAGCGAACTTGCAGCTGCGGCAGCAACCTCAGGTGCAGTACGCGGAACTCTTGCTGGACTTAGGTATATTGACGATGGAGCAGATTCTGGTGTGTTTGAAAGTATTGTGGATGGTGATTACCCTGAAACAAGTACTCTCAACGAGGAAGAAGTGGAGGAGTCTATTCCCGGCCTGGATTCGTCGTCGGTAAACTTGAAGGCGGCACTGAAACTATTTTATGACCGTGATCTGTTCGCGCCGCAAGCACCAGAAGATGCTAAACAAGCACGGTTGGCTAGTAGGGAAACAGTGACCGAGCGGCTCGACCGGATTCGTGCCGAACTCAACGAACTGACGCAACTTGTGGAAGATGGTGGCGAGCGATCTGCAGGCGGTGACTCAGATTCCTTCAAAGAATTGATGGACACAGTATCTCGCTTGCAGATCATTGCGGCGAAAAAGGATACTAGTGAACTGAGCAATCAACTGGGTCCAATGGCTTTATCAGAGAAGGATGCAATGAACCACCTAGCGAATCTCATCAACACTGATACGGGTGTGAAAACAGGTGAATTGGCGATCAAACCGCAGAACGACGCGGACGGATATGTCAAATATGTCATTTATCGCAACAAGGATACAGAAGGAGGATCCGCAGCAGGGTCGGAAGCATATCTGGAACGGGCAGCGAGCCTGGATGCTCGACTGGCGAGAATAGAGAAAGCCCTTGGTGCCGATCTCCAGAACGTTCTGAACCAGAGCGCGGCTGATATTGGCATGGACAAGAGCAGCGGTGAGGAGATTGAAGACGTCAATGTGAGTCTGATTTTGCGCTCGTTGAGCTCGCGTGTTCGTCTGTTGAAGGAGACTGAGCTGGAGGCTTTGGACCTGCGCGCGAAACGTCTTTTACGGACTCTAAACGAGCTCCAAGACGAAGCCCCTGGATCCATACCGCATGATATGGGCATGGTGGAGCGGACTTACGAATTGTTGAGCAAGTGGGAGAGCCTGGACCGTGCACTACCACAGTTAATCAATCGAGTTGAGGAGTTGACACAGTTCCGGTTTGAGGCTGAGAACTACGGCCGGACCCTACAAGCTTTGACTGCACAGCAAACTGAGATTGAGAGCCTGCTGAACAGCAACGGAGAGGGTCTCGACAACGTGCGAAAGATGTTCAAGCAGGACCTTATCAATATCACAAGCAACATGCAAAGTCTTGAACAGCGCATCCTGAGCCTTCAGTGAGATTCTTGATAGTAGTAATATAGTAGGAAAGCTATCCATAGCGTTCAGATTTTCACATGCGGATCGGAACCTTGTCGGCCGAAATAAAGTAATCGACACCCGATGTACTCCGCACCCGTATGATGACACCGTGTGTCTCGAGCTCTTCGAACAGTGCGTCGAGGCTTTCACTGGTGAGTTTTGTTAGGTGACCTCCGCTCTTGTCAAGGGTGTTCCATAGCAAGGTCTCTGGCAGGACAGCGAAGCCGCTCCTGGACATCTGTTTCGGGCCCACGTACGTGCCTGGAGGAACATTTGTGCGAAAGCTCACGTTTCCGGAATGGAACGAGGATTTAAAGGACCGAATCAGGACAGCAAGCAGATCATCGAGCAGCTTTCTGCTCTTTGCAGCAAAGTGCCATAAGCCCCTGTCCGGCTCTGAAAGAACGGTGCCGGCCTCTTCCAGCAGACAGAGCCCGGCCATAATAATCTCCTGCGGGGACTCGGCCACATTGAAAGTGGCACAGTCCTCCGGGCAGCGGCGCTGGATCTCGCACAAAACTGCCACTACCACCTCCATCTGCGAGATTTCGTCTATCGTGAACGCATGCTTTTCTTCCTCTACATCCATTGCTGTCTTGATGGCGGAGGCCAGTACTTGTGCCAATGAGAGTGGTTTAGATGCGACATCTTCCTCAGCCCTCTGCAGGCGTTCCTGCTCCTTGTAGGTCATGATACTTCGACCCTGATCTCGAGGCTTACTTGGCAAGTCAGAAATGTGATTCACAAGCAGAGAAATCTCATCTTCAGACATGGCGGCTGCTCGACAGTACAACCGCCAGTGTCTCAGTGTCTCCTCAGGAATCTGCAGTCGTTGATTGTACATCATCTGATGGTGTCTGGCCATCGATTGCCAATGACACACCTCTGCCGACCACCCACCATCATCGGGTTCCTGCCGCATTTTCTTACTCAGAACGGCTGATTCTATTCTTCGGTTCCTGATCTGATCTGTTGACCCTTTCATCGCACGAACCCGTACTCGCTGATGTAGCTCTCGCAGGAGAATTGGAGCTTTTGGCCCAATGTAATCCTCGGTAACACTTGCACGACATAAATTGCCTCTCTCGCACACAATTTGACGACCATATTCTGGGTGATCCCTGAGTATTCCGCGGGCTCTGACCAGCATGCCCAACTGAATATCTGCGACATGATTCGCGCGCTCTTCAAAATTCTGTCTCAATCGTATAGCATCTTTTTGTAATGTACTGTGGTTAATGTACCTCACACATTCAATAGTACCTGTTCCATCATCAACGAGAATAGATGAGAGCCTCATCTTGTGTGACACTCCCACCGCAATCCCAACAACTTCGAAGTGCCTGATCACCCGTCCATGGAGATACTCCCAGCAATCTTGTCTACTAAGTAACAGTCCTTGATCACCCCGAACGGTATTTGCAACTGGTTCATCATCTCTTCGTTGCTCAAAAATGTGAAGATTGACGGTATCTTGTATGTTAGGATCTCCCCTTGGTGCTTTCAGCACATCATGCATAGCGGAGATTGGTATCTTGACATGGCAATGGAAAAGCGGATCAAGTGACCACAAATGTACCGGTGTTGGTTTAGGTGCCCATGCAAACCCTGGCTTCAGCGCCAGTTCTGAGTCTTTCGACAGCTTGGCCCTCTTTAGCGGCCGTTCAGTGGATTGGGGGTCGTCTCTTCCACTACTCGACGACGGAGACGGCATCTTGTCTTTTGCATTCGTGTTTCACATGGCCCCTGTTCAAAAATTATCTACTCAATTCGATGTTCATGGGTGGTGGTCCTGTATAGGGACCGTAGATCCTCCGCGATGCCCCTGAGTTCAGGTCGGAAGTCTCAAGGACCCGTCCCCCCCTGAGGAACCGGGTCAAACCGTTCCCGCCAGAAAACCACTCTCTACCCTGTCCCCCACCCGCAGGTCCTGGGGCTTCGCTGGAGAACACACTTAGAGCGCACGGTGCGATAAAAGAATGG
>PDIP01000098.1:70498-84986 GCA_002811645.1 Corallochytrium limacisporum
GGGGGGGGGGGGGAAGGGGAGCCGGGCCGGGCAATTGCGGGGGAGAGACCGGGGAGGGGGGTCGGGGCATTTTTGTTGACTGAAGTTTGACACCGGTGGTTCGTTGTGTTTGTGACGGCCACGGGGCTGCCCAAGAGCACCAGAAGTCACTGGCCGACCGTCGGACGGGAGACGGCAAGTCTTGTCCGTGGCGATAGAAGCAACTTCGGGCTGCTATTCAAACGAATCATCGAATGGGGACAATGAGGTGTTCGTTGGCGCGGCGTTGTTAGATAGAAGAGTTGTCCGGTGTTGCACCCCTGAGATGACTGTGTGACTATTCGAGTACTTGGTGAATATGTAAAGGCATATGGCAACTTCTGATATGAACGCAAGCAGATCATGAGCGGAAGTTCGTGGACTTTGGTCCGGGTGTTAGTATATGTGGCTGCAGGGTTCCAGCTCACCCCTCTGCTGTTGCCGAAGTGGTACGCGTTGATCAATAAGGCAAACCTTGAGGTCAGTGAAGATCTTCAGGACCTCACACAGCAAGTATGTCGACGAATGGACGTTGATTCTAGTAAAGTACACATATACATGAGCAGCAACATTGCGGCCAGCACAGTTGGATCGCTGATGGTGCCTGAGGGGGTATGGATCGGCCTGCCCTTCTCCTATCTTGCGGCGGAACGGCCGTCTGTCTTTGACGACCATCCGTTCACGATGAATGGGAGACAGATTCCATGGAACAGCATACTGGGTAGGCAGGTTAAGGATTTGATCACTCCTAGTCGACAGGCGCAGACCTTTGCCATAGCGCACGAATTGGCCCATGCGCGTGCGGAACATCCTCTGCAGGCGTACTCCCAGCTTAGTTTGATGTATATCGGCGCATACCATCTGTGCAGACCATTGTACTATATGACAATCTTGCCACGGACAGGACCTCTGCGGGCAGGACCGCTCTTCTATGCTGGGTGTGCGATGAAGGGACTAACGCTGTCCCTCCTTTCATACTTCGCAGTGCTTAAGACATCGGCCGTAATTGGGAGAAACTATGAATTTGAAGCGGACGATGTGGCCGCTAATCAAGGTTTGTTGTACGCGGAGGGAGGGTATGAGCACTTAACGAAACATTTTCTCTTGATCCAGAAGATCACGGCCGCCCAGGAGCCCCTTGCCAACGAGAGTCCGGGATTTTTCGATCGCACAAGAGCGCGAATTTCAAAGTGGCTGCAGGCGCAGCTGACACGGCATCCTTCCGCTGAGCAACGCCTCCAGAGGCTTTCCGCCTCCCACGACATCTGACGCGTATGTAGTATATATAAACAACATAGATTCGTGAATGATCAAAAAGTGAGAATTGTAATGTACATATTGGTCAACCAGAAGTCGCAGAAGTACTTGCGATTGTAAACATGCGACCGCTACGCAATTCTGTAAGTACCGGAGCCTTAGTGATTCGACGCCATGGCCCGGCACTCTCCTGGCCTAGAATGAAAACTTCGGTTCCCTCATCCTCAGGATCACTCAGGGAGACCCGTGGATCCCCTTCTACTGTTCTTGCCCAAACAATGCCGTTGTTATCAATGACGGTGACTTCTTCTCGCGTCTCTCCACATGCAGCGACTCCCACAGCCACAGTGCGAGCTGACCGTTCACGGCCGTCGAAAAAGGGATCGATCTGTGCTTCGATGTGAACCCGGTCCGAGTCTACTGTTCGTTTCACGAGCACCAGTTGGCCGTCGGTGAAAACCAGACCACCAACCTCACCACCAACATCCAGTCCGACGATTTGGTCTGCCTTTGCGAGCACCAGATCCTGCACCTGCCGTGCACTTTTGTCCCCTTCTAGGCTAGGCACTCCCGTGACCTTTAGTTTTGTTAAAGCCCCTGCAGCCTTCTTTTCTCCGCCCGAAGCACCAGCTGCTGCGTGAAAGGGTACCTTTGACGGAACCGCGCCCATGACCTCAGCGGCGTTTGTCAGTAGCGATCCGGTCATGGCTTGAAAGGCGCTTTTGATGGCGCCGCCAATGGACGGAATATCTTCGTCAATGCGCCACCCTTCGCGTCCATCCATGTCCAGGAACAGTGGTGTATCAAAGATCGCAGTCGGTGGCACAGCTGCAACAGGTGATCCAAACACCACGAGCGATGGCTCCATTTCGTTGGGCTGTGTGCCGATAGCCATCCCAAACCAATGACCCATACTTAGATGCTGTAGACGTTGACCGTCCAGGCACTTCAGGATCTGCGGCCGCAGTACCTTGGACACCGGCGCAGACTCACCTCCACCTGGTGGATGTATAATACCCCAAATGAAAGCACGTCCATGTGTCATAGACTCCTCTCCACAACTCTCACAGTAGACTATCGAGCAGAATGATCCACATGCCACCTTTTCAGGCCTCCAGCTGGCCTCATGACCTAGCATTTGCAGCTGATCAAACATTTGCATACGAGTCGGAAGGGATTCAAACTGTTCGCTGCCGTCTCCAGTAAGTGCACTTCCCCAGCTCCACACTCCATACGATGCCTCATCAATGCGCTGACTGTCATCGGTTCCCAAGGCAAGGTTGTGAAAGAGGCCGCAGTTGACATCAAACATGCGGCAACTGCTCGTGATGCCCGGAATGGGGCGAGGAAACAAAACCTCGTCCTCTTCGTCCATCTGGTGGCTCTTAAGATTAGATTGCTCTGCCTTGCCAATTTGTCCAAAGAAATTCGATCCGAAAGCTACCAATTTACCGACCTTTGTGGACCCTGAGCCTTCGTCCACAATGATGGCCATGACATGGTTCGCACCCAGTGAATATTTGATTGGTGACTTTTCAATTGCGTTCCCAGTATCGGGAGATGGCATTTGATCCTGATCCCACGCCTTCACTCGGCGCATTAATGGTTCCAATAACACGGGAAGTTCCACTCGCAATCCTGCAATGCCTACTCCCATCTGACCGTCCTTAGCATCACCCCACCCTAACACAAGGGGTCGATTCGGAGGCCATCTCTGTAGCACAGAATCAGATATTCCCTTCTGCACCAGACCATCATCTGTCACCTTCGCTGCGGCTCTGACAACAGTGGTAAACTTTCGAACACACCGTCCGAGACACTCACGGCGCGGAGTGGTCCACATGTCTTGGAATCACGTTCTCCTTCTAGTCCTCCGAGTACATACTGATTTGATTGGACCTACGAACCCATGTAGATTAGTTTCATGATCATTCCTGTATTCTTCACGCAAAATGCGAAGGAGTCTTTAGAGCAGTCGATTGCGAATACACGTGAAGTCTCCTCGGCGACCGAAATAGCTTCCGGTCGTCTTTTCTCCCCCCAAACGACACTGCCCGTGTGAGCCCCTCCCCACGGAGGGAGGCAGGACTCGCGTAGGGACGGAGCTAGAGCGAGAACGACTACGTATGGCCCTGTTGCCGCTGACTTTGACATAGTCTCACCTGCGCCACTGGCAAGGAGTCCGGGGCTGGTTGTGTATGCGTTAAGTGTATAAGTTTACAGTATTAAATACCGGACTGCTATAATCTACGCTTGCTCAACTTCATCGATGACCTCGCTTGGATCTCTAGGAGACGTGTAGGACTCGTCAAAGAACTCGAGGTCGTTGCCTAGATTTGTTCTGGCTTGGCGGAGACCTTTAAGGAGACGGTCTTCAATCAGCGCATGGGCTGCGATGCAATCTTCTACGGACATTGCAGAAGGGCTCAAGTCCGGGTTCGCTGGATCGGCGTGTGTTTGAGGAAGTTTCCCCTCATTGCGCATCTGCACCCAATGGTTGGCAAGAATGGTAGCAATATAACTCACCATACGGGGTCCAATACGTTTCCGGCCCATTCGCTGCTGCACTCTTTCCATAAAGTCCGGGTGCTCTGAATTAATTAGAAGCAGACCACCCTCGCGACGGCTGCGCTTCGAGAGGAGAGGATCCTCGCCTTCCACTGTCAAGTCCGCGACTCGAATTTCCAAGGGAAGCTGCTTTGGTAATTGTGTCTCCTGCTCCCCATGCACAGAACGAGGCTCAGAGGCTTTGGGCATCTTTTCAGGCAACCCCTCATCCCGCAAATGTTTGTCTGATGTGCCGCTGTCAGCCTTCTCAACGACAATATCTTCCAGTTCCGAGTTCAATCTCTCATAAAATTTTCTTTGTCGAGTGCTACGTCGTTTCAGAAGAACATCCACGTTGCCAAACGTAGTCGCCATGATCTGGCTCATCCGCTCCATGGTCATGTCATAGCTTGCAAGCAACATACCGTCAAGTTTCGCCTTGAGGTCATCCTCCATGGAAAGAATGACATCATATACTTTCTTCCTCAGTACCGTGTTTCGATAGTCATTGCGTGTCAAAACAGGTTGCAGCAAATCACCAGTTTCAATGTAGCCACAAATTTGCGGATGATTCCAAACTGTTGGTCCATACTTGGACTTGGCCATGAGACTTCGTACACTTGCCACCTCAGCAATACGACGGCCCCGTGTAAAGAACCGTAGTCGATGCACCCAACTTTCTTTGCGAGAAATCTTGAGATACATGGTAGGCACACAGTATTCCGGGACTACATCGGTCCTTTGGCGCTCTTCATGGTGCTCACCTTCCCGTTCTAGTAGGACACTGAGCTCGTTTAAATCTGGTACTGGCACGATGTCACCAACATATTTGTCATAGTCGTGACCCTTGCAAGTCACAACCTTATTTTCGTCCAAAAGATGAAGATTGACACCCGACAGGGCGAGAATCCGTTCAAAGTGCCGGTCCATTTCTCTAGCGAGTATGTGGATCTTCAGGTTTGATCTATATGTCCGATGGATTCCCTTTACTTCAACAACCGTGCCGGCTCCTTTGTTCCGAAAATGCTGCTTTGCCCACAAAGGAATTTTCTTTACCTCTTCTGCAAGATCACTTTTCTGTTCCACTGATAGGCCGTATGCATTTTCGAAGCCGTCTCTAGAACTTATAATGGTGAGCTTCTTCGCACACGCGCGAAAAGCATGAATTCCAAAGCCAAATCGTCCACTGAAAGCGGCATCCCCACGTTTACCACTTTTGCCAATATTCATCATCACGGCGTCCAGCTCATCCTTATTCATACCAACACCATTGTCATATACCCGAAAACTATCCTTGCTCGGAAGCTCAACCATGATCTCCTTTTTGCGTCCATCAGTTACAGGCACGTAGGAGTCAAAGGAGTTGTCCACATATTCCATCAGAATTCTTGGCAGTTGTGTATACTGATGTGCTATATTCTCCAACAGGGTGGAAATGCTGCCAATTTTGAGCTGAATCTTTCCGTCCTCGCTGGCATATTGGTGTGATGTCGTTGTGAAAGGGGCGGAGACACCAATACTTCCCAGCCTAAGTGACGAGCCGTAACTGTGGCGTGCCCGACATAATGTGCTGTAAAATGAAGGCGGTACCGACTTTCTGCCCAATATCCATACCCGATTCATGATAGCCTGTCTTGTTGATTCCTGCTTTGGCACCTACATGGTAAGTAGTCTATCTAACTCTAAAAAGTGCTACGCCAACACGACCAATCTAGCAAAACAGAATTCGTAGGCGGGTCAAACGTGTTCAGGAGTTTCCATGTCTTCCTCAAGTTCCACTCACATAAGATCAACCGTTTGAATAGACTTCAACTTTTAAGAAGTCTCCCACCTGACATAGCCCTTGCTGCCGGTTAGTCACAAATGCCAGCCGGTTGGGTCTCAACTGAGAGCCCGCCGGACCGCTTCCCTCAAACCACTCCCGCCTAAAAGTCTGGCGCAGAAATATTACCGCGTAAGACACAGCCAGCCAGGAAATGGACTCCCATTCCTGTGCTCGGCCTGTACGGACGTGGGTCGACTGGGCCCCAAGGCGCAGGTGGGTCTCATGTGCCGGCCAGGGAAACGACAGAGAGCGGGTCCGATATTGCCGCTGCACCACCGTCTAATGCACTCTCGGGCAGGAAAGTGCAATTACCATACCGTCGGATATTTCAATGAGCTCGCCTGAAGTAATACAGGTAAAGAAATGGTTGTGATAAACTTGATTGGCATGTGACAGAGAGTGGAGAACTGTCTAGTTCCACACGACGGGGACATCACGCAATGGACTTCGTAACGTAACGAAAATGAAACTATGTTAGGTAGATCTTTTAGTTTGAGCCGTGTTGGTGGAAATCGCGTCCCCAATTATACGGCCGCTGTCTGCCGGGCATATTGTAAAGATCACAAAGGCTCTGGTCAGGATACGGGGAAGTTGGTGTACGGAATGGTGGTCGCGAAACCAAAGCAAAAATATGAGGTGCAGCCACGGAACCCGTTCCGAATCAAGAATGAAAAGTTTGTCCAGGCAACAAAGAAACAGACACACAAGAACAGCCTCAAGATGGGCGGAAACAAACAAAATCTTTCCAAAAAGGGACAGCAAACGCCCGGTCAACACGTTCGGCATGAACTTAGGCAAGCGGATGCTTCCGGTGACGTCCTGAAGATTGGTATGGAGAACTGGCACTGTGACAGCTGTGGAACGGTAAACACGGACTCCATGAGTCGAAAATGCGGCCATTGCAAGGCCCAAAGGCCCATGCACCTCGGGAACAAATGTAAATCATGCAAGCAACCCCTTTCTGTAGATTGGACAGGAAGGTGTCCTGCGTGCGGTGTGGATCATCCCCTCAGCAGGCAGGATTTTCCACACAGAAATTCTTTCTCTGATCTTACAGGACATTTGCCCCGCATGGTGGAGCTGTATGTGGGATTCCAAAAGATTTTAAAGAAGGCCCAGCAGCATTTGTATCTTATGCCAAACGTACATGATCAAGGCGATTTGGATGACGGGGCGGTTCCTCCAAGTCTCACGGTTAGCAAACAACATGAGCAACAGAGCCACCGCGCAGAACAAGAGTCAGCACGGGGTGTCTTGACAATGCTGAGACCCTGGGTGTGCTTTAGCTGCGGTATGGTGAACCCCGATGCGGATCTGACACCGGAATGCATTGCTTGCGGACAGAATGACAGCGAGCAAGCGGCCTCCTTAGCGGACGTTGATCTGAACAGAATGAATCTTACTATGAACGAAGATCCTTATGATCCGTATCCAGTGATATGGAGGTGTCCACGGTGCGCAACAGTGCACAGCAAACGGGTCGTGACCAATGAAATTGCTCCTTTGCCTCGGCACGCTGACGATATCTCCGAAGACTGTACCGAAGTGAGTGTGGTGGAATCCAACGATTCTCTGCTTGCGGAGCAAATGTCACCCATTGCCGAAGCTCCCTCCGCAGCGTGCTCTATTTGTGATACAGGAGTATCAGTTGGATCATGGATCTGCTTTCAGTGCTGGAATCCGCAACCGGCGCACACCAGCCGATGCCAGTTCCAGGGCTGCGGCGCCCTACGCTACTTCCGCGGGACACAGTGGATGTGCACGTCGTGCCAGAACATTACGAAGGCACCACAAGCTCAGTGTGACCACTGTGGATGCGACGCTGAGGCAGTACAAGCTGGGCATGGATGGACCTGTCATCCATGCGGTGCATTTAATTTGGCTTGGGATACCTTCTGCCATCAATGCAGACAGTTTCGACCGGACGGATTCGAAGTGCGGGAGCGAGCAAAGTCTAGAGGACGGGCCCAAGCAAAGCGGCCCTTTAATCGCCAATTGTCATCAAAGAATGGAGAAAGTGATGGCAATGTAGGGGACACAGATGGTGAGAACGGCTTTTCCGGACCACTCTTTGGACGGTGAAGGAGGCGAGTTGGGGATGAAACCACGGACACTAGCGATCAGCCCACTGACCCAACCCCCTCCCGGCTCCCTCCTCTCCCTCCGCCTTCACACCCCTTCCCCCTCCCTGACGTAGGTGGCTTTTTGTTCACAACCGCGGGACTGACAGGACCCGCGGAGGTTCCAATTGTTGATCTTGTGTTGGCAAGATTGGGTTCGTTCAATTGCAAGACAAGCCACCATTGGCCATCTTAAGGTGTTTCACCAAGCTGCTCATGAGACAATCAACGTACAAGTAAAGACCCTCTTTTTTGAGATAAAGAACTAATTCAACAAACCAAGATCTACTTTAGTTTTGGAAATATTCATTCAGATGACGGATTCAGGAATATCAGCTGCGGCCGCACGGGCCCATGACGTAAAATCTGTGCTAGAGGATGAAGAAGACGGAAAAAGAGCCCTTCATGTCCTGGTTGCTGTGACTGGTTCTGTGGCCAGCGTGAAACTACCTTTGTTGGTGGATTGCCTCTCTGCGACATTCAATACACGAATGCAAGAGCAGCGCAGTACCTTGAGGAATAGATTCCCTAGTGGGATCAAGGTACGAGTCGTCACCACAAGTTCAGCACAGCATTTCTATGATAAAGGCGAAGTTGAACAGAAAATTGGAGCACCCATTTGGAACGACGAGGACGAATGGTCTATGTGGCAAAGGATGGGTGATCCAGTGCTGCACATTGAGCTGCGTCGGTGGGCGGACGTGTGCCTCATCGCACCTTTAGATGCGAACACTATGGCAAAGATGGCAAATGGTATGAGCGACAATCTTATCAGTTGCCTCACCCGTTGTTGGGATTTCACTCTGGCACCGATGATCGTGGCGCCAGCGATGAACACCTTAATGTGGGAGAGTCCGTTCACGGCACAGCATTTGGAGAGGCTGAAGGAAGTTGGAGCCGATGTAATTCCACCAATATCTAAAACACTGGCCTGCGGTGACACCGGTGTCGGTGCCATGGAACAGGTGGACAAGATAGCCTCCTACGTAATTGACAAGGCAGAGTCATGGCCTTATCACGGAATGTGATGAAGTCTACGTTTCTCTATAAATATGCAAGTAACAATGTATATCTGTATCATAGTGACTGTCTCAAGGTGCAACCGTCTCTAAACAGGAATCGGTGGGGATTTCAGAAGTTGCCACCGAGCCGTCCGAGCCGGCGGCTTTGCGTTGGCATCGTCCGACGGTAGGAGCTTGGTCCATCACCGCCGCGCTGAGGACTGGTGCCTTCACTGTCCACTGTACGGTTCGGTGTGAATTGCGCAGTGTCACCACTGTTGAGCTCAGGGACGCTGTTTCGGCCTGCCCGCAGGCCGCGTACGGCAGATGCCCCATCAGTATGGCTCACTGTTGACTCTGGTTCCCCTGCGCTGACCATCTCACTCTCAGCCGGCTGTAAAGATCCACAGCCGTTGCTTCCATCGTCTGCTCTTCGTGCGTTTCTGTTCGGACTGAGGTCTTTCAAATTGGTCGTGACTGTCGTGATGCGGGTCAAATGGGCATCACCTGCACGGCGCTGTTGCTGTTTCTGTTGCAAAGCCAAGAACTCACTATCCGAGTCCATCACCATACTACCATCGACGGGCATGCCAAAAATGCCGCTATGATGCTGTTCACCAACGCTATCTCCGCCGTTGTCGCTAAAGGAAACTTCACCCTCCGACCGGTAGTACTCATAGCCGCGGTATAATGGCTGACGGTACGCTGAACCGCGACCACTGCTCATGGCCCCTCTGGTGGGCACAGCACTCGACGGTGTTGGTGAGTCCGTCGTCTTCGGCTGGTCGTGCCTGCGGTGCCTTAGATTGTAGCGGCTACTTGAGTTCGATCGGCCCGTGTCCACACTGTTTGTGTGCCCATTGGCATTTCCATCGTGGGCAGCCTTTACGGCCTGCTCGCCGTTCAGAGAGAGGTATACCTCGCTGGTGTCTGGCGATGACACGTAGCCAGGCCGTGACGGTGGCCCGCGATTGCCCATTACTGTCGGTCCCGACATGTACTGGAGCGGCCGTACGCTTTCATTGCTCATGCCTTGGCCACCCCGAGCGTGGCGTTTGTTCTTTAACACGATGATGTTTCCGTCGTAGTCACAGCTCAGGTTGTACGTGGCCAACACACGGCGCATGCGGCGCACGGTTGTTCTGCGGGCTGCGATCTTATCTTCGTAGAAACCCAGGGCCATGAAGAGTAACAGTCCCAGTAGACTCATAGGCATTAAACTCTTGCTGCTCAACCATTGTGATTCCTCTTCATCTAGACTACACCACCAGCTCCAGAATGTGTACGCAAATAGCAAGAAGACAATCCCCAGAATGATTTGGAAAAAGAATCTAGTATTCTTCAGTCGGCTCAGTTGCGACTTTAATTCTCGTTCAAACACTTCGAGGTCTGTTTTGCGTCTTGAAGCCAGCATTGGTACCCGGGGATCTGTCTGTGATGTGCTCGGCTGGTTTTGGTTCAGCTCCTGCTGACCAACCCGATTCCCGCGCATGGGTGTTCGTAAAATTGGTTAAACCCCTTCGCTAGGTATACTTCTTACCGCGCGGGTTGATTCTTCTGGCGTGTCATTTTGCTAATAAATATTCCCAATATGTTTCTTTCCTTTTTGAACTGCGGAGGTGCTCCTTGAGTACTGCAATGCCCCGTCGCTGTATTACCTTCGTGCACCTGACTCTCGATAAAGATTATGCTGTTCTGGGCTTTAAATAGCCGGGTCCAACGAGGTACACACGGACCAATTATCCTGTGCTCACAGCATCATATCTTCACGTTCCTCAGGGCACCATACTTGACAATAAGATGTCACAATGTGCGCATGTAGCCCACTCCAATATCCACAGAAACGAAAAATGCAACAACAGTAATCAGGCACCACCAGTATGACAAAGGAAATGACGGCTATCAGCCCAGGCACACCCTGCACAACGTTTCGTGAAGGGTCCCCCGGTCCGTACGCGCCTCTTTTCGCGACCCGAACCGGGCGGAGCCGGCCCTGCCTTCCCTGGAGTTTTGTGTGAAGAAAACACGGGCGCCTCTTGCTTTTAGACTTTTCTTCGCCTTTTCTACGGAGACGCATTAGCTGATAGCCCTAGGGTTTTGGGAGACCTCAGTGGGGGTTACGAATACCCAAAAGAGAAAGTCCGCTCCCTCCTTGAACCCTCCTTTTCGATTCCCTCAGAGAGGAAATGAGTAATATTGACCTTCTGGTCAGCAAGGAACACACCACCGCCAACCCTGCCATTTTCTTCGATTTTTCACTCGGTGGAGGAGGGGACCGGTGACACGGCCACGGGAGTGACGAGAGAGAGTGTGTGCGCGCGTTGGACATCTGGCACAAACCAAAGAGAATCGGACCTGACAATGGAGTTCTATTGGATGGAATCGCTGCCAAGGCAATGATGAGAACACACGGACTATGAAGTATGGTTGATGCTAATGTTACATTTATGAGTCTTATGAAGCAGGTGCGCGGGTACTGCTTTCCTCAAAGAGGCGGTCAAAGACAGCGAAGAGGTTGCCGTTGATGTAATCGTTGTCAACAACGTTTACCAGATACCACGAATCGCGGATACGGTCAATCATCTTACGACTGTGCGTGTCGGGCTCGTAGAGCTTGCTCCAGCGGTTCCACAAGGCAAACGCCTCATCCTTCCAAACCATGAAGCTGACCGGGTCCACCACGGTCGGCTGAATAATTTCCTTGCCCGGGAACACACCCCATGTGACAGCGGTAGCCGTGCGTTCACTGATATTGGTAATCTCTTCCTGGCCCTTGGCATCGATGGCGTGGTAAGAGAGATTCGGAAACTCCTTGAGGATCACCAACAGGAGCTCGAACATCTCCTTGCTGATGAAGAACTCCATATAGGCCTTCTGGTACACGTATCCGTTGGGCCCGCCCCATCCGTAAATGTGGTGATCACTCTTAACGCCGTTGATAGGGGGCTGAGAATTGATGGTCAGGATACCATGGCGATTGATGTTAATCAGTTGGTCCTTGATGGCCTCGGTCTCAAGATGCAGAGGACCGTCGTCACCATCACTCCACGGTAGGCACTTGACAGTGTTGTCGTTGCTGAGGTACTTGCAGAAGACATCGTAGACATCTTGCTCGCTCTTCAACTCAGATCCCCACTGAGCCTGCAGATGCTTGTTGTCGGCACACTTGGAATCCAATTGGAAGATGTGGTAGTCGGTCAGATCGCCGAACGCCGGGGAGTCGGAGTTACCCCAGCGACCGTTGGGGAAGTCATCCCAGTCTTGAGTACGGTTGAGGTAGGACTTTGGACGGCTGGACCAGAAGATTGGTCGTACATCCTCACTGCTGCGACGGGTGGAAGCAGAAGATCTCCAAGGCAAAGCACGAGGAGTAGAAGTCTCCTTCCACAGACCGACGTTCTTAAGAATCTCGCGGGTGGCAATCTCACGGTTGAGAGTGTACATGTGTACGCCCTCAACACCGGCGTCAAGTAGTTCCTTGATCATCTTGGAAGCAAGCTGCACACCGTAAGCACGCACAGCTTCGTCATTGTCCTTGACGGCCTCAACAGCCTCCACGATTTCGTTGGGAGGGTTCAACTTGCTCAGTTTGGTCAGATGGCGCAAACTTGCATAGCCCTGAATTGGCAGTACCCCTGGAATGATAGGAACCGTAATGCCCATGTTACGGCAGTCCTCGCGGAACTTCAGGAAAGTTTCAGTCTCGAAAAAGAGTTGCGTGATGATAAAGTCAGCACCGGCGTCAACTTTCATCTTCAAGTAGCGCAGGTCCTCTTCGTAGCTCACGCAATCGGGGTGGCCGTTCGGGTAGCCAGCAGCACAGATGCAGAATTCATTACCGAATTTCTGCTTAACATGTGCAATAAGCTCAGTAGCATAGCTGAAGCCGCCCTTATGGGCCTTGAACTCCTCTCCGGGAGGCGGATCACCACGAAGGGCAAGGATGTTTTGGATACCACTCTGGCGAGCTTGTTCCATATGCTTTGTAACCTGCTCTGCGTCAGAGTCAGCACACGTGTAGTGCAGCAAAGTGTCCAGACCGCAATAGTTTATGGCAGTGGAAGCAATGCTCATGGAGCTGGTGCTTTGGGAGCCAGAGGGGTCACCACCTCCAGCGCCCCATGTAATGTCGATGAAAAGAGGGCGTCCCCGAGCCATACGATCGAAACGGTCCACGAGGTTGATGGCGCCATTGGTGGTGCGTGGAGGGAAGAATTCTAGGCTGAAGAAAGGGTCACCAGACTCCTTGGCCGCGTTAATCTTATCAATGATCTTCATGTTTAACAAAGTGTATGCCCATTGACCCTTTCAGTAAACAAGCGCAGATTTCATTCAACGTATGGAGTACCAAGAAGACAAACCCGTCTGGTTCTTGGACAACTACAACACAGGTTGAAGAGAATATTTTTGGTCGTCTCACAGAGACGTTCTAGTTTCACCTCGAACAATGAAACTATAACCAATAAATATGGCTAAAGAAACGGAACAACTCTCCCATTAGATACTTCTGTTATGCCACTGAAGTAGCTAGGGATCACCCAGTGGATCCCCGTGGCCGTTGTCTGGTAAGGCCATTCGAACAAACCCAGTGCTTAATGGAAACTACTGCGACAACGACGAATAAACGCACAACTAGCATAAAAATGATCTCATCATTCTTCTTGTCTGGAATTCCGGTAAGTGGTTTCGGGTCCAAACGCGCGGTTTTCGTTTTGTTGTACTGCGGTCCCGTGGATCCCCAAAGAGTGTGGTCCCCGTGTTGCACCGTGGTCCCCCCCCCGGGGGGGCCAGAGCGGGGGGAGGACGACTCCTCCCGCTTCTCCCCCCACCCCCCCACCCCCAATCCCCCACATCCCCCATTTCCTTCGCAGCACTTCTCGTTCAAGGGAAACCGTTTCTCATCCCTCTCCTTGTTCAGAGTAAGCCACGCAGGAACACGTAGTACACGTATCTGCTCTGAAGATTTTTGGGGATGGCGGTGCAACAGAGCCAGGAGAATATAGAGAGAGAGAGAGCGCCCGAAATTTGCTAAAGGGTAGCTGCCGGTCGAGCGTGCTGGCCGTCCAGAGTTGCGTGGCAAACGACCAGCATCGGGTGGACACGTTATCCTGACGACCCGGGTGCATTACCAGGACGGGTCTTATGCCAAATGTACTATACTGTTCGGCTCTGTTGGATTGAGGATGAATACTTGCGTGTTGTCGCTTGGATTTTAACTGTCAGTACTTTCACTACCGGGCGACCCGGGCCAATTCTGTACCCCGTGGACTGGCATGACCGCCAAGAAAGCCGAAGCATGGGCACCTTCGAATTTGTTCCCAGTCTGTGACTATGCATACGGAAAAAGCGGCGATCCCATGCACCTATAGCTCAGAGCAGTACAGGAGATCGCAGCAGTTGTCATGTTGGACTCGGCTGGATAGTGTATGGCCTGCTCCGAAGTTTCTGAGAATTGAATAGGTCCAACTTTTCCTAGAACTACCACCCTCTGTCTGGTATGTTAGGGTCAAAACTCCGAAAAACTTGACTCCCGAGGATCTTTTTTAATCTTGATTGTATAATAACTTATATTGATTCCATTCTATTTCATTATATTTTGCTCTTTTTAACAATCATAAAAAAATATTTCAATAGCTGATTCAAACGAAGAGTCCCTGCTACTCTCAAAAAAGGACTATTTTGACTTTGGCTTGACATTGAACACATCGTAGTCGTACAAA
>PDIP01000098.1:86700-124170 GCA_002811645.1 Corallochytrium limacisporum
ATTTTCCCGCTCTCCCAAGCGACGGCAGAGCTAAATCAAAATGAGTAGATTTGATACAATATTCCCAGACAGAGGGTGGTATTAACACTTATATTAAATATACTACAAAATATTACCCGAATGTGCCAATTGGTCATGCATATTGCCTTTCCCCAACGGGGGCCGGTTTTCCGAAAGATTTTCGCCACGGTGGATCGCGTGGAGTTCCCGGTTCGGCATGTGACGGACTCTAGAAGATCCCCGAAGCGACAACAAATTGTAGGAAAGCAGTTAACGGCCAGAGTGAAACGTCATAGATCCAATATCTAACGCAACGCTAAATGGCTGGCCGATCCTCATACCACGCAGTATAGTCCTGCCTCTGCGAAATTGGACGAATGGCAAAAACCCCGGTTCCTCCGGGTTGTTGATCACTGGGGGAGGGGATCGCCAACATCGCGACCACACGGTTGCGGAAGCGAGTGCCGCAATTCAGCAAAGCACACAGACTTACTACCCCTGAAGTTTATTTTTGGGGTTGTATTCTATCGAGTACTTACAGTAGCCAAAGAGCCGAGGTCCTTTCTCCTGCCACTCCCCTCCCCACACCAATAAGAATATCCCGAAGGTTTTGTTTTCTCTATCGGTCGGTAGCCGGGGAGCGTGACCGACGCCAAGCGTGACTGCGGCATAAGGGACGATGGAGGACTTGCAATAGCCAGAATATGGGGAGTTTGTTGAGGACAGGAACTCCCTCTTGTGCGAATATCTTGGCCGAGTTCTCAACGGCTTCTTTGATGGGTGTTGCTCCTAACAAGTAAATAGTGAAGCGAAGAGTGGTCGATTCTCCTTCCTCGGTTTTCCAATGCACGTGAACGCAAAACTAACCGGGCTACGAAATCAGCAAGCTCCGACAACCTTCACAATTTCGCTTTGCTGACCGACAGACAGACTGAGCGAAGCAGCTTACAAGGTACGCTTCAGTATGGGGAGCGAGAATTTATTTCGGCAACACAGGGCCACTACGTCCGACATGTAAGTGGTAAACATCCGAGACCGTATATATAGTCCCCGATATGCACAATCGCTGTCGTGACTCCCCATGTCACCAGCATCAACAAACATGGTGAAGAAATATTAGCTGCCTTAGACACCGAATGGTGTCGGACTTCCGACGAACTCTGCGGTGGGCGACAGTAGTGTTTGTGAATGAAAACGCAAGCGAGGACTACAAAACGATGTCCAAGAGACGTTCTGTTCTTGAGGTCCTTCAGGACAAGAGCCCCGCTCTGTCCCTGCCAAAGCAGGAGTGTCTGGGGAGTGGAATTGGCTATAGAAAACATATAGACTGTTGGCGCACCGACGCAGTCACCACGTGGTTTCGTTTGCTATTGCTTTTGGACCCCGGCAGTTTGTGATTTATCCCCTGTCATCTTTGATGATTACTGAGTTCACAGAGAGAGAGAAAGAGAGTCTAAGCCGCTCCCAAGCCGTCACGACATTCACTATATGCATCCGCTGGCATCCACCAGTGAAGGTGCTGCAGGGAGTTGTTATCTGCTCCGGGTGAGTGTTCCTGAACACTCGTCCCTGGGGGTTAACGGGGGCATTCGCAAGCAGTTCGTGTGTGTGTGTTCTGGGGAGACCTCACCAACGCCCCGTAACTTCCCGCACAGTGTTGCATCGTTGAGAACGATGGCGCGCAACGGGCTTTCATGTGAACTGTGAAGGGAAAGAGCGATCAAGCGGTGCTAATCTCCCTTCGCCGCACTCATGGCGCGAACCCGAATCCCCGCCCCACCCATCGACTGGGGAGTGTGTGGTCCGAGCGGACGCTGCTGATTGGTCAAGGACGGCTATGGGCAGATCCGACCTTGTTGAGAAAACAAACAAGAGAGACACTATTGCGCAAGCCTGTGGCTGTTGAATTTTGGGAGAGGGGAGAGATGCCGCGCATCTGGTGAATGTTTTGGGCATCGTTTGCAACTCCTGCGGGCACGATTAGTGGTTCGTGTAATGTACTGATGTTGATGACTTTGGCGTGCTCGATATCCTCCATTCACAGGTGAGCAATTAGTCTCATTTAACACAGTAGACTACTTGTGCGGCACCAGTGCCATGAACTACCAAACACTTGCTTAGGCTTAGTACTTGTGGGCGGTCATCAAATTGGTGGACGAGGATGTTCATAGGAAGTTTTTGTTGTGATCTGGCACACGTTCCATGTCGGGGGTTCCGCTTTACTCACTCGTGTGGGTAGTCTCAACTCCTTTTTGCTCTCCCCTTGGAGACGTAGGCACTGTGACTATTCAGCGGCAGCAAGCGATGAACTGGAAGTCACAACATTCCAATCCCCTGTAGCTTCCTTCCAAAAATGCCGGAGTCCTTTTTACGACCCGGCTGATTTTAAAAAAGTAAAAAGTTAAGAGATATTAGGATTTAAAAACTAATCTCCGAACCCGCCACGACGGGGAGGGGAGGGGTGCGCGTGGTGGGTTTGCACGGGACAGCCAGTGTGGGACGGAAGACGGTTCGGGGCGCAGCCCTTCAGCACGCGAAGGTATTTTGAGTTGCTCATCTGTCCTATGTTTACGAACTAAGTCTCTGAAGACGTGCATTGCTGTATTCATATTCAATCATGAACTTCACCGTAGAATTAAAGAAGAACTAGAAATATAGTGAAAGCATGGCTGCCGACGGACAACTAAACGGCGCGGAGGACTCCCGCGTCGTACAGGTGAGGTTGGTAACTAATGACCCGCAGCACAAGATTACGGACAAACCGATCACAGTCCCTGTGACTTTGCACCGCCCGGGTTTGAATGAACTCACCAATTTCCTTCTCGGATATGAGACCCATAAAGAATTCGATTTCGCAGTGCGGACGTCAACAGACTCGATAGCCGAGCTGCTTCGCACCAGTATCGACGAATTTTTGGAGGCAAACAATATGGGATTGGATGCCATTCACGTAGTAGAATTCTTTGAGGCCTTTCCCGATGCCCTCCCGGAGCGTGTCGGAAAGACAGAGGAGTGGGTTAGTAGCATTGCATCGGCTCCCCATGGAATTATAACAAGTGACTACAGCAGCGGCCTCACCCTGTGGGACGGATCACTGAAAAAGATGACAGCGGTCATCACACATGATGATGTTCCATGCAAATCTGTTACTGCTTGGCAACCCACTGGGGATCAGTACTACATTGCAGCAATGGGATACATGGACGCATCCCTGACTTGCTACCGGGTCGATCCACATGCCTCGGCCGTTCAGGCTTGTAAGCGCCTAGTCGGTCACGAAGGTACCGTCTCCGGTGTGGCAGTGAATGCAGCTGGCAATCTTTTGGTCAGTGCTGGACACGATCGTATGGTGAAGATCTGGCGACTGAGTGAAGTTAATGATGCAGCAGACGCAATGGGCGACGCTGGTACACAGAAGGCCAAGCGTCCAAAGCAGAGCAAAGCCAGGGCAGATGCAGTCAGTGCTCTGGCTCCAGAACTCACAATGGGATCACACGTCAATTCTGTTAATGCAGTGGTGTGGAGTATGGACCAGAAGAGTGTAGTCAGCGGTGGTGAGGACAACACCGTGCGGATTTTTGAGGCAAGTACCGGAACCAATCTGACCTCTGTGCCCTTCCCTGCTCCAGTCACTTCTGTTGATTGCAGCTACGCCTCGGGATTGATCGGTGCGTCTTGTTTCGACAATTGCGTACGTGTTATTGATCCGCGGGCTACCAGTACTGTTGTGATGTCTCGGTCAAGTCTGGCCGGCCACACGCAGCCCGTAGTGGATCTGTCCTGGTCACCCAAGAGCAGCAGTCATCTTGCCAGTGTCTCCTTGGATGGTAGCCTCCGTGTTTGGGACATTCGTTCCACTCAGCCGCTACAGACTGTGCAGGACGAGGATGATGCTCGTCTGCTTGCTGTGTTCTGGAACGAAAAACATGGTATTGTTACCGGTAGCTCCACCGGCACTGTCCGGTCGTATGGGTTCGAACAATAGCGTAGCCTCCCTCCACACCCCCCCCCCAACCGTCATGAAAATAGACTCCCGTGTAAGGTTCAAACAAGTACCACAATATGCTAGCTCGCGCTACTATCAGTACTGTTCATATCGAAGAGAGGTCGGAAGAGCGTGCAAAGTGATGGTATCTCCGTGTCTGTGTGGGTTTGTGTGCTTCACAAGTAGCATCTTGATGAACGATCTGCACATGATCGGGGATGGCCGATGCATTAGCTGCTGCTTGGGCAACTGCCATAGAGAACTGCAAAGTTTGTGGGCTCCTTAATTCATCAGCATTGTTAGCCTCATCCACCATTGACGAGCTGCAGACTCACCCAACGACAGCACCTTCAATAGTGTGGAGCCTGGTGGAACTGGAGAATTACCATCACAATCTTATCTCACACATCGAGCGACGAAGATTGAGATGTAACAACAAGAAGGAACTTCTGCATATCCTTGACTTCAGATATGCCCTCATCGTCATCTACATAAGTCTGCTGACATGGTCACAGAACGCCCGTGACTCCCGTAACCGGGGCAAAGTGATAATCGCAGATGAAACCCGCACAATCCTTTCACAAAAGCGTTGAATACCATCACATAGCTGTGAAGCCAAACGCCTAAGGATTGGGTTCTAGTCGTGTGTATACGTATCCAGACGGATCAAAATGTCATCAAGTTGACTCATTTTCCTGTCCATGAAACAATGAGTTTCGTGCCCTCCGCAGAACATTCCTTCGCTCCTACCAATTTTTAGTACTTTCAGTATCACATTTTCGCATCTTACAGTCTCAAGTTTCCAAGAGAAAAGGGTGTGGGGTGCGGGTAGCCGCCCGTACGTATTCTACGCCTCCGGGACATGCCGCCCCCGTCCCCGAAAGGAGAGCGGGTGGACAAAATGTCCAAGAATCGTACCCAGCAAGTACAGCATTCCCTGTACAGCCCAGAAGGTAACAAAGATATTTGTGTCCCAGCCGCCTGCACACGACCTGTCCGATAACATAAACACCGAGTGCATTCCAACATCACAAGCAGAGGATACCGCCCTTTGAACTGCTTCCCATCATCACCTGTATGCGAGGGGGGGAGAGGAGAAAGAACAGCATGCTCCGGGTCCGTGAGTTTACGACCACGCAATGACTCCGCCCACCCTAGCAGAGCATCCTGCACCCTTGCTCTCGGTACGCTTTACGGCAGAAAGTTATCTGAATTAAAGTTCCTTTTCCAAATCATTTCTCTTGGGCTGCGCAGAGTTGAAGGACTGGAAAGGCAAGTAAGCTGGCTGCTCAGTTCTCGAGAAACGTAACCCCGACTGTGTCTTCCTCTTTCTTCGTCGTCTTCTTCCCATACCTCGCGTGTGTCCTCCTTTGCGGCCTCTACGAGCAATACATTGCAGCGCACGCGACGCGCGGCAGTCTATTCAAAACCAACTCAAACCAGTACACAGATTTCACACCCTTCGGTGCACATGTCCTGTTAGATCTCCGTGGTGTAGCCAGCTGCGTGCGTCTTTGGAACAACATGCGCTTTGTATTCTGAATGTATTGAAAGTATGCACCCCCGGTGGCGATCCATGAATTTCCTATGGGAGAAGGAAAGTAAACAGCCACTGGGATATGTCCCTAATGAGTCCTTTGGCCAGACTTGTACAATAAAGCCAGGTAGACTAGATATCGACTTGTTTGACACTATGGCACGATAGTGTCGCAGAGACCACTGGTAAAGAATACCTACCCGGTGGTGTTCTTTTGATCGATCACAGGGATTGATGACACCAGCATCCACAGACAATCCTTGGGACAAAAGGAGCGAGGTCCCATGACTTTTATGCCCTTTGCTTTTTCCTTTTCTTTTTTTTGGCCTCGGTGCGTGTTCCACAACACTCACAGAAACTTTGCCATTGGGGTAGTAGTTCGAGTGGGAGGGTGGGTTACGGGGTTGAAGTTCTACTCTCGCACCATGGCGAAGTTCGGGGCTGCTCGCGCGCCAGACTAGTCATACTTTTCTTATTTTGTCTTATTTTATCGTCTGTTCTCCGCTGCATCTCTCTCGCCCCTTCTCTTTCTTCGCGATGGCTGCGTCTTTTGGGTCCCCAGAAAAGGGTCGAAGCCTGCGGACCGGAGACAGACGTGGTCGGAACATTTTAGCACCAAACAACACTCCCGCCCTTCCTCTCCCCGCTGCGTGCTCTTATAGTATCCATGCCAGTTAAATTGAATATTAATTGGGTGTTAGAATTTAGGAATCGTCACCCTCAACCATACACATGATTTCCAATGTTCTTACCTTTGGCTCCACCAACAATTTTTCTCCCAGCTCGCGCAGACCAAACACCAAAAGAGAAAAGAAAAGGAAGGGAACGTACGCAAATAGTAGCACATTCAGAAAGGGGGAGGGGGGTTGGGGTGGGATGGAGCCATTGGATAGGTTCCGTATATCGGCGACAGGGGGGAGGGGAGGGGAGAGGGGAGGGGTGGTTAGAAAAACCGCACAGAGGTCGAAGAATTGCAGACGTTGGCTATGGGGAGACCAAAGGAAGCGCACGGACACGCGAGTCTGGTGACAAAGTTGCGTAGAGATTAGAATAGTAACTGGTGAAGTGAAGAATTCCACTATATCACACCGGCAAGATTCTCTGGTCACTGGTCCTCGACAGTATGCCCCCTTAACGTCATAGGCCACCCTTTTGGCTCTCATTTATTTTGGTTTGGTCATCATAAGGCGAGGGGATGCTATTGTATATACTATGTATGGACCCCCCCCTGATCTGACCTGGTTCTCCCCCCTCCCCCTTCTCTGCCGTTTGAATGCAACGGCGACCAAAAAATATAATCTGGTCTTACAATGTTTGTTTTCCTTTTTTTTGTAGTTGCCAAATCGGTCCTTATCTATGAGAATAGAATGAGAGCCAAGGTGGAAGAAGATTTACGAAGGAAACCTGAAATTTGAATGGTAAGATTTGAAACGACAGGTATCCGGGTATATGTTTTTTTTGCAGAATTCAATACGATGAGCCCGAGCCTTGTTGTCCAAGGACGGCTGTAGTAAGCCCGGATTGGGCAGGCAATTGATACCTTACAGGTGTTATCTATATTTCGTGTCGCAGTTCAATACAGAATATATCACCTTATTCCGCACCTCTTTGACAACATGCCTCCGAGTTTGGGAGGATCCTGCCGGGGGCTGACCCCTAGCCTCATATGGTGCGAATCTTTTGGACGTGGCACTTTCATTTTCCAGATAATAGCCGCCACCGGGAACTCACCGTACAATAGCGCAGGGTGTTTCAGTCTCTCGCTCCTCCCACCCTTTACCCCGCCCCCTCCCCCCCCTGTCTCCCTCCCTCTCTCTCTCTCTCGCCTTGGCCGGGCACTGATGAGCACTACGCCTTGGTGGCGTTGTATGCTTCGCGATGGGCCGACCGTTTCAAGGTCGGGCGCTCTCTCCTTCCCCCCCCCCCCCCCGCGGGGGGCACCCCCGGGCCTCCTTCTACAGCCCCGCTGCCTTGTGTTCCTATCCCTCTCTCTCTCGCTCTCTCTCTCTCTCTCTCTCTCTCTCTCTCTCTCTCTCTCTCTCTCTGTCTCCCCCCCCAATGCGATGAGTCTCGCTGCATAAACCGCACTGCATTCTGAGTATGGACTACCTACTGCGCACTCACTGATGAGGACGGGGAAAGCTAGCGGGGACTCGCGGGAGGAAGCGAATGTGCGGGAGAACGGGAGTGGTCCGCGAGTGGTCCGCGCAAGAACTTCGAACAGCCGGTGGGACTACACAGCACAACAGTAATGCTGTAGTGTATGGAAAAAATATGGAAGTTTCCAAGTGGCTTCACTGCGCAAGGAAATATCAGCAAGGACTGTGGCCCACAAGCGGGACTAATTCGGTCCCGCAAGATACAGAGCGAGACCGGGATAGAGAGAGGGAGGCGAGAAAAACTCAGCAGTGAAAGAATGCGAACTATTTGCAAACGGACACTCGATCGGAATGAGGGGATATCACAGGGGGATAGCATTTCATAGAAACTGGCTGTTCAATTATTATTGATAGGAGAGGAATGGATCATTCTCGCAAGCAGGGGGCCCGCGCCCTTCACTTCTGATACCCCTCAAAGTGCCACGACCCCGGTCTGCCAGCTTCCTCGATGATGGCACTTTTCTCGCACAGCTGCTCACGTCGCCACGTACCACTTCCGGAGTTTGTTTTGGAGGTGTTGAAGTTTTTGTTCACCGGTACGTGTTGAGAACTATTTTGTATACAAACTTAGTGAAGCGAGGAAAAGGGTCGAACCTTTGACAGAACTGATCCTTGACAAAAGTACGGCTGGTACTCAAGACTGTTCAGCTATTCGTATGTCAAAGCCATTCTAAGCCTGTACAGAGTCAAAGAAAAGCGACGTGAACAACGTGCTAGCCATATAATTTTGAACGGGACCATTTGTCACAGGAAGACAAAGAATGCGACGCTTGTGAGCATTCAAACGCCGAACTCGAGTGCAAAAGGAGTAAGCCAAAGATCTGGAACCCCACTCAGGCTTTCATTGTCTACTTTCACGAAATCTTCCTATTGATCCAATCTATAGTATAGCCATGAACCCTTCCGGGAACGGTGCATTGAATGGCTTCGGTCATGGCCTGGGTACCATGGGTGGCGCTGCTGGATCGCCCTTTCATGGACAACAGGGTAGTGCGCTCTTCAACACTGCGGTCGGTGACATGTCTTTGAGCTTATCAGAGTTGAAGAGCGATGACGCTGTTCCTGACACAAATCGCACGTCTGTTGTCAGTGACGCCTCGACACAAGACTCCAGGGCTAAGAAGGAGTCAGCACCTGCCAAGAAACCCCAGAAAGTGAGGCGGTGCACTCGTGTCTGCCAGCCATGCCGCAAGGCTAAAAGCGCCTGCGCTGAAGAGCGCCCTTGTCCTCGCTGTGTTCGACTGTGCTGCGAAGACTCATGTATTGACGTTGAATACAAGGGAAACCGAGGGCAGAAGAAGAAAGTCAAGTCGGGCCCCAAGAAGCCAGTCAGTCCGGCTGGAAGTCACAATTCTGAGTTCGTCAAGGAACTGAGCTCTTTCCTGGCTGCACCAGAAACGGACTTCCCTGAGGACTCGTTGCCGGTTATCCTCGGCAATTTCCTGAACGATGAACCTCTGATGTCTCAACCACCCCTTACATTGACACGGGAAGACTACCACAAGACCATGCACAGTATCCTCATTCGCTGGAAGGTTAGTGTTCAATCGGAAATTAATATTGGCAACCGGGACTACACAAAGGAGCTTACCTATTTCCTGCTCGTAAAGCACGTTCAGGTCATGGCTGGTTTGCGTGGTATTGACCCAGCTCTGGTCGCACAACGGCAAACTGAGCTTTTTGCGGGATTTGACCCCAATTTGGACACAATGTCCTTCTTCGCGAATGAGAAGATCATTCCACCCGACTTTGCCGCAAAATATCATCGGGAAGAAGGCATCAAGAGTATGGTGTACGACAATCTGCCTGTCGCTACTACGCGGTTTTCGATGTTCAATCTGGTCACTAAGATCACCTACACAAACCAGGCAATGTGCGACCTCATGCAAATGTCTGCCTCAGAAATCATGTCAGCTCCTCTCAACATAGATTTCCCCTTCAGATTTGTGAAGCCCAGTGCGTGGGCCCTAGTTCCGGGGCTGTTCGGTGAGGCAATTGCGGGACAGCAGGAAAGCTTTAAGTTGCGGTGCCCCATGGTGCGAAAGAGTGGGGAAGTTGTGGACTGTCTGATGACTGTCTCCATGGATTATACTCCCACTGGCATGCCCATCTTTGCTACCATATTTACTTCTCCCATCAGCGGGTCCGAGGTCAAACACACTCCGGTTATTCTTCAGAAGGACGATTCGCTTGCCAAGGTGTGAGGTCTGATTCTCCTGTTATATGAAAACAATTAAATACCCTTCAATCAACATTCATGACGAAATGAAACTATCTGACATTACGTTCCTCTACTTTATCGTGACAACCGCTCTTCATCCCTGACACAAATCTTGGCGCCTTGAGTTCATGAGATGTGTGGTGTTAGTACCATTGTATTCCTCAATATTTACAATGTGTATGATGGCAGGACCTAGTGGTCATCCTTATCCACCACGACGATGAGGAGTGGCGACCGATTCATAGGTCAGAATGTGGCTGAATCCGATTTGTTCCAGAGTCCTCCAAGTTCCCTGGGCCGTGGCTACTTAGTGTAAAGGGGACCTATTTCTGTGGACAGAGACCCGGTTTCCCCCCCCCCCCTTCTTTTGTCTTTTTCCCTGACCTTTACCGATTCAAGGCGCTTGGTTTTACTGCCCCAATGTCCCCTAGTCAAGGTGTTGTGTGCGTGTGCCTTGGTGGCTGTGTGCTAATGTGCTCGAAGCGCCCAGCCCGCAGCAGGCCCTCCGTCCTCTTCCTCCCTCCCTTTTGGCCGAGGGTAGTAGAATTAAGCGCGGAGGGGCGTTGGAATAACTTGCTGGAGAGAGGCCAGCGTGTACCCGAAGTTCAAGTTATTTCAAACCTAACCTGGCGTATGCCTGGTTTTTCTGCATAATAAATACATTATAAAATATGATCAGTTGAACACTGCGTATATATGGAAACCAATTATGAAGTGAGTATCCCAGAGGATACAAATCACACATACTTAGGAGCACCATGGCGTCGTTGGCCAGCTTCAATTTCACCCCGATCTTGGGGTCTGGAGATGAAAGTGGTGCAACATGCAGTTTGCTTCAAGTGGATGACTGTAATATCTTATTAGATGCTGGCTGTGATGACCGTTTTGACGAAGCTCAACTGCAGTACATAGTAGATGCGTTGAACGAAAAGGCGTTACAGATTCAGGGTGGACAGAAGTCAAAGCGGCGTAAAGGCACAGGTTTAGCGGCAACAAGAAAGACTCGTAAGGTAGATTCACCTCTAGTGCCAAAGCAAGAAGGTTCCGAAGACGGGGAGGCAGAAAACACTCAAGATGCGCAACTGAAGGAAGAGGACGAAGAGGAGGATGGTGTGGCAGAGTTCGAAAGCGAATCTGAAGATGACGAGGACGAAGCAGACGATGGATTGAAGGTGAGACTTCGTATTGATGCCATTGTGATTAGTCACTGTGATCTACAGCACCTTGGAGCGTTACCATTTTTAGTCGGGCGTGCGGATCTCAAATGCCCCATATATGCCACGCAACCAGTGTACTCCATGGGTCAAATGTTTCTGACAGAAGCGTACTTATCACGACACGGACAGGAAGAATTTGGTGTATTTGATCTAAGTGACGTTGACGCCGCGTTCAATTTGTTCACACAGGTGAAATATAGCCAAAAGGTGTCTCTCGTGGGTAGCATTGGTGAGTTGGGTGTGGAGATAACCCCATATCCGGCGGCCCATTTGCTCGGAGGAAGCTTGTGGCGAATATCAAAGGACGTAGATGACATCATATATGCTGTGAATTTCAATCATCGCAAAGAACGGACACTAACTGGTACTGTCCTGGAATCACAGACAAGACCCTCTTTGCTCATCGTCGACGCTGACGGTGTTGCCACAAAGTCAGGTGCTATTCCCAGACGACAACGTGACCAGTCGTTTGTCGAACGTATCATCAAGACAAGCAACGCTGGAGGCAATGTACTTATTCCTACTGACTCGGCCGGTAGAATTCTCGAACTCAGTTATCTGATTGAGAGCATTTGGAAAAGCAAGGGCATCAACCAAATCCCGGTAGCTATTCTAAGTCACACGGCGCCGCAGGTGTTTCAGTTTGCAATGAGCTATCTCGAGTACATGAGTGAGGCCATCAATGAGCAATTCAGAAGTCAGAGAGAGAATCCATTTGAGTACAAGTACATTTACCAGTGCAAGTCGATGGAAGATTTGGCGCGCCTTCCGAAACCCATAGTGGTCTTCGCTGCTGGCGAATCATTGGAAGCCGGATTTGCTAGACAGCTGTTTGCGGAGTGGTGCCGTGACCCAAAAAACTGTATAATCTTCACCACTCAACCGTCCCCACAGACCCTGGGTGGCAAACTTGTCGCTGAGCTCAACCTCGGAAACAAACTGAGCTCAAAGTTTGGGGACCGGAACCCTCTCGAGTTCTCCCTGAGTAGCAGACATTTCCTCGTTGGCAATGAGCTCACTGAATACGAGGAAGAGCAACAGCGGCTGGAGAAGAAACGCCGTCGTATGAGTGAATTGAAAAGCCAAGGGCTTGATCAAGACAAGGACGCAGGAGAAAAGCAGGGTGATGCTGTCGACTCAGCTCAGGATGCTCGTCAAAAGCAGGCCGCGAAGCGACGCCAGCAGCACGAAGAGTACATGCGTGAATACGGTCTTTTGGACACCAGTAGCAAAGCAAAGGACGCTAAAGACAAAGATAAGGATCGTCGCAAGTCCTTGCGTAGGTCACGGGCCAGTATGGCTACTGCTGCAGACGCACTTCTTGGGGAGAAGGCTGCCAAGGCAGGCAAAGAAACGCTGGCTTTGGAAGGGCTGGATGATGAAGATGAGGACGACAAACTTGCAGCAGAGCAATTGATTGCCGTTGAGGGTGAACAAGTGTTCGATGTTAAGGATGGCTTTGACATCTTCGTTGCGCCCCCGCTGCCAATCATGATGGATCTGGCCGAACGCGAGGAACTTGAGAATAGTGGACTGAGTACGGCTGAAATCGCAAAGGTTAAAAAGCAACAACAATTGCATTCTCATGGCGAGATTGATGTTGTACCCACCGCATCAAAGCGTAAACAGCAGTTCTTCAAGGACGATCGCAACTTTGTGACCTTCCCGATTGTGGAGAACAAGTCTAAGTTCGATGAATATGGAGAAGTGACTGATCTGTCCCGTTTCAAAGTGAACATTGGTCTAGATGACGCCGGTCCCAATGCTCGAAGTGCTGGTCTTGGGGGTGTCAGCAGTGGTATCGGGGATGACAAGGCTTTGGAAAAAGCAGAGAAAGAGGACCTTCTTATGACAGCCGCGTCAACCAAGACACCGGTGGAACGCTACCGCGTTATGTTAGCCGCGGAAGGACCCAGCCGCGTGATCAGCTACAAGGCATCCCTTGCCATCAAATGTCATGCTGACTATATTGACTTCAGCGGTCTCAGCGATGCCAAGAGCGTCAAGACTATCCTCAGCCATGTGGCGCCGAAGCGCATGATTGTGGCGCATGGCCCAGGAGGAGCAAGGGCAGAGCTGCGTGACTTTTGCCTGGCGCAGGGAATGGAATGCTACATTCCCATGAATCGTCAGGTGGTGCATGTTGCCAGTGATGTGAATGTGTACCAAATGAGGCTGGCCGACTCACTTGTCAGCTCTCTCCACTTTGCAAATGCCAGCCAGTATGAGCTCGCCTGGGTGGAAGGCACTCTCAATACTGACACTGAGGACGGCATCCCGTTGCTGGAGAAAGTCAAAGAGGAAGGTGCTGGGTCCACCAGTCTGCAGGGCAAGCACAAAGGTCTGTACATTGGTGAGTTGATGTTGAGTGAGTTCAAGACCATCCTTACTAAGGCTGGCTTCCAGTGCCGATTCATTGGTGGGCAGCTGGTGTGTAACAAAACCATTGCTCTGACAAAGAACGAGAAGGGCAAAATCCTTATCCAGGGACCAATTTCCCCGGAGTACTTTCAGATCCGTAAACTACTGTACTCCCAGTATGCTATCATCTAGAACCAATACAGAACAGGTATACTAGTACAATTTCACAATACTCTCTTGTTGATCAAATCTAAGTGGTGCTGCTTTGGTGGTCGATTCTTCAAGTTCCATAGCCGTCAACGTATAGCTTGGGTACGTATCCTTGCTGGCCATCTGACTTCAGCACTGCGATCCAGTCTGGGTCAGAATCATCCACAATGGTCACCATTTCGTTCTCCGTTGCAGCAACCTCGCCCTGGGCTGTAGGTTCGAAGTTGTATAGCATGCAGCGCATATTGGCGGGCGTTTCTGCCTCTGGTGTGTCCGTGGGCGTCGATTGCTCAGTCGATCGCACGGGCAGGGGCGGGGCCACAGCTATGACGTGCGGCTCAGCGTAGCCGTGGCACACATCGCTGGTGGCTGACTGGAAACTTTCCCGCGAAACGTCTCCATCTCTTTGACTGTCGCTGTGGCTGGAATCGTGGCTCAGATGAGACACGTCACGACCAACGCCTGTTCCGTTCACGTGTGTCACGTCCTTTATGGTCATGTAGTCCCCGGTTTGTTTCATATGGCTGATCTGCGAAGTAAGGCTATTGGTGGATCCAGTGACATCTCCGCGTGGGGTCGGAGCCATCAGACTACGCATGCTACCTTGTTTTTGGCGACGCTGGGTACGGAGATCTTTAGCCAGTTGTGTGTCGTGGCTCAGGTAGTGCACGAATAAATTGCCGTCGGCATCCTCCCTGATGTCCTCTGGGAACTTCATGTCAGATGGACCCAGAGTTGTCGGTTCGTTGTCTGCCACGCCAGTAATCTGATTGACTCGGTTCAAAGCATATTCCAACTTCCGCTTGACCGCCTTTGCTGATTGCAGCTTCAGCTGATTTTCCTCCTTCTGGAAGTGCAATGAATCGTTTCCACCCGTCGCCTTCGAGAACATGTTCTTATCCTGCGCCTTGGCAATTTTCAGCAGACCCTCCAGTACGTTCTCCTGTTTCCTGATCACGTCCTCAAAGTGTTGCAAACGCTGGTTTAGCGCGACCTGACGGCGTCCCTTGGCCATCCGTGTTCGCAAATCCTCTTCCCAAACAGTATATAAAATCTCAATGGGCCGCTTTGTGGATGTACCGACCTTGTCGCTAATATGGTCGAATTCCTTGCGGCTATCGAGGGACAGCACGATCTCACTGGCGGCTTTACAAGCCTGCAGGCGGCTAGGTTCGCTGCTTTCGTGGATCTCAATGTATGCAAATGCCCATTGCTTCAGGTTACTGATAACCTCTTCGTAGATTTCTTGCACTGCCTCCAACACAGACTCCTCCTGCCGTTCATATCGCAAGCGCTCAATTTCACGATCACCGCAAGCCTTTACATGCTCTGCATCTGCCTTCTTGTATTCCTTGTCCGCACGATCAATATCCTTTTGCATCTTCGCGAGTTCACGGTCTGTGTATGTGCGCTCTGTAGAGTTCTTCGCCCTGTGCAGTTCTTGATGGGCCTGTTCCAAGGTTGCTGCCGCATGATGGGCGTGCTCGCGGGAGCGCTTCTCCTTAATCCTGAACTTATGGTACGCTTCTGAAATCTTCTTGTGCTTGTCATACAGCTCCTTCAAGCGCTTCTTCAACGCCTTGTGTGTGGGAACCAAAATCTGATCACACCGCGATACAACACTTTGTGCCACAGTCTGCCGAATCTCTGTATGAGTTTTGAGATGGTGAAAAATTCCCGCGTAGTACTGTGTCAAATACGTGTCAGATGGCAAATTCTTTGCGGCAAGCTCTCGCTGAGTCTCAATCATTCGTTTCATTTTCTCCGTATGCTTCTTTTCTTCATCCATGAGTGCTCTCACTCCCAGTTGGAAGGTCTTCATGACATCATCCTGGGCTTGCATAAATCCATGAAGTTTGTGAAACCCCATGTCGCCCCAAAAGGCGTCTGAAAAGTCCAACACCATCGTGCCACCTCCAACAAGAGCAGGGCTGTGGTTACTTTCCCTTTTTTGTGCTACATAATAGGGCTCAACCGGCTCACAATGGTCATAGCAATCGAACAGTCCACAGCAAGACTGTGATCTTTTGTGTACCAGAAGAGGGAGTGATCTCTTCTGGACATTGTTCCTCCATGCTCTGGCCATGGTCTACAGAATGATCCGAAGTAGCGGCTCCAAGGACGAACAAGACACATTGTTCCAGTGCGCGTGTGCTTTCGAGGCCCACCTCGCCAATCACATTCTCACCGCTTCCGACCTTTCCGCTTGCGCTGACTTGGTGTTGGTAGCAGCCTTCCGTCCCTACACGACCAGCTCCCTACGAGCGCAGCAGCAGCAGCAGCAGCAGCGAGAGCGCAGCAAATCGTCGTCCCGCCTTCGCCGCACTTCCCTTTTTTGGGCTTCTCATCTGGGGCTCTCCGTCGCGGGCGCGCGCGCCCAATGCTCTCGCTGGCCCCCCCCCCCTCCCCCCTTCCCCTTTCTTCCTCTTTTTCTTCCCTTCGCAGTGTCTTGCGTGCTTGCCCCACTATCCCTGCCACTGGCAGGTTACCCATGACGCAACGTTCGAACCCGGTCCCCTTCCGTGTGGGGTGGGATTCCGTTTGTGTGTGTTGCGGGAGGGTTGGTGGGGAGGCCCCACCGCTGCCGTGGTCTCCAGGGAAAAAAAAAAAATTATCGGTGTGGTACCACCACAAGAAAAATAAAACAACACCCGTTGGCACCCAAGAACCAGAAGCCAGGCGAACCCCCCCCCCCCTCTCTTCACGAAAGGCAAAGGGAGAAGCGGAAGCGCGAAGGGGGGCCCATTTCTTTCCCGCCCCGCTTCCCCCTTTTCTTTTTTGCCCGTCCCTGGAAAAAGGGGGCGGGGGAGGCAATTTTAAGCCGGTGCTTCGTGCCCGGGTGACGACTGCTTGCGCGGGTGAGCTCGTCGCTGTGAGCACATTTTACCCGTGGTCGGTGGCTGATGGGCAGGACGGTTGGCTGAGAATGGTAGGTGGCTCAGCAGCATGAAGTATTGACATGTGGTGATCTATTGGTATTATGCAGTAAAACGCCTGAGGTGAAGTGGATATGGCAGTCACGTCATGCCGGACCCGCAGATGACTGTGACGGGGTTGACTCGCCAGAGCTTGGCGATGACGAGGAGAAGCGTAGAGGCTGTGAAAGGTCCAGGTACGGGTCTTTGACCAGTGTGCGCACATCAGGGCGATCTTCCTTCGAGTAGCGCAGGCAGCGTCGAAGGAAGTTCTTCGCGCCATCGCTGACCACTGGCGTTTCTGGGAATGTTACCTGTTTGGCGTTGATGATCGTGTTTTGATTCAGAATAGCCTGTTGGCTCATGTTGTGGCCAAACGGTTTGCGTCCGAAGAGACATTGGTAAAAGATGACACCGACGCTCCAGACATCAACTTTTGAGTTAATCCGTGGAGTCTCCGAGAGCATGAAACACTCCGGTGGTAAGTACCAGTAGGTGCCTGCACCTTGCGACGTGAGTTCCATCTCACTTGCACCGACATCGACGTCCATGATCTTTGACAAGCCAAAGTCAGTTATCTTCACTTCGCCGTCATTCAGCAAGATGTTACCGGGCTTAAGGTCGTAATGGATCACTGGTTGCGGCAAGTTGTTTAGATATGCTAATCCATTCATGACTTGCGTAATGATCAAGCGCGCCTCGGACTCGTCCAAGAATTTGTTCTGCTTGAGGTAAAAATCAAGATCGTTGCCAGGAATGTAGTCCAGCACGGTTGCAAAACTGTCTTGATCGATTTCAAACACGTCAAAGTGCCTGACAATTCTTGGATGCCTAAGGTTTTCATGGATCTGAAGCTCGCGACAGGCATGCTTGATGTAGTTGTTCTTCTTCCGTTCATTCCACGTAGAGTTCAACTGATGAATCTTGCAGGCCACAAACTGGTTCTTCTCCACGTCGAAAGCCTTGTACACCTCGCTAAATCCTCCCTTGCCGAGCAGATTCATCAGAAGGAACCTATTCTGCAACAGAGGGCAATGACTGAATCGTGACGAGTCTTCGTCCTTGATGCGCTTAATTTCGCGGATGTGTAGATTGCGCTGTCGTTCAAGATCCTCGAGTTCCTCTGTTACCTTTTGTTCTTCCGCATTCAGGCGCCGAATTCTCTGGTTTAAGATTTCCAGCTGCTCAAAGTATTCGATTCGGCTTAGGGGTCCGTTCTCGCCACCAGTTACTTGATCCGTGACAGTCTCGCTTGCATTTCCACCATATGCAGATGACATCCGATTCAGACTGCCCGGGTAGGACCGGGACACCGCAACAGGCGCAGGCACCGCAAATCCTTGCTCGTCCTTGTGTACGTACCGTGCCTTTAAAAGAACAAGTTCTTTTTCGATATCTACTCGCTGTGTCTTTAGTTTCCGACGTCGGTCATGGTTGTCTGTAAACGCTAGTCCCTCTTCGTAGACTTCTACGAGTTCGGCACCCTGTCGGCGAACAGTGACATTAACTAAACGAGGCCCAATGCGAGCGGCTTCTTCCCGGCTTAGTTTGCGGTCTGTTTGACATTGACTCCTCAATGCCTCACAAAGTTGCTTCTTCACAATCTGGCTGTGCGTTTTCTCCGCTTTGATTCGTGCCACATACATGTGTTCGGCCTCCTTCTTGGCGCTCAAGTCTTCACGCAAAGTCCGCATGGTCTCATCCATCTCATCCATGCTCAACATTGTACAGTCCGTCTGTACCACAGCAGATGTGTTTGTGTAGCTAGATTCTATCTGGACCCCACTCGTCGTGGCACCAGTAGCTTCTTCACCTGCAGTATCACCCTGATGCAAAGCGCGATTAACCGACGGTTTACGGATACGGGGTCGTTTGCTTGATGTCTTAAGTGCCGAAGATTGCCTGGGATGCAGGGAGGATCCGGAACCATTTGTGTCCTTGATACCAAAGTAGTCGTTGATTGTCTTTCCAGGAGACGGTTTGGTGACCTTTGGAGGCTGCTTCCGGGTGCCAGGTGACCGGCTGCGCTCCTCGATCAATGATGCATTTCTCTTCATAGATTTGGCTGTCCGGTCCTCAATGTCCTTGAACGGTCTTTTCTGTGGTTGGGAGGTAACCATTCCACCCACACTGTCCCGGCTAATTGTGTTGTGTGCGGACTCATTGCTGGCACTGAGCTCAATGACAGACTCTGGAGTGCGATCACGGGGTTGAGGCGGCTCACTTGCAGGGCCAAGGGGCTCCATTGGGCCCTGAGAGTGCATTCCGTATTGATCGATATCTTTGCTGCTTTTCTGACTTTCAGGGCTTGTGTCTTCGCCAGGACGTGCGGTCATGCGCATTAAGAGCAATTCCTGACGGCGCGAGTCAAGCTTGCTCAACAGCTCAGTTCCATCCCCTGATCGGGTATCTAACGGCTTGGTTTTTAATGCAGCTGGCATGGCTTCCTTTTTCAGGGTTCCATCCGTGAGATACTTCTATTCTTTATTTTAGAGCACACTATTTTTTCGAGTCCCTGAAGCGCATCTCCCGACTACCTGTTTGCGATCTTGGGTGCCCAACACTCTTATAAAACACTAGCTATTTAAGAGACTGCTCTAGTTCAAACACTTGCGCATGCCATGTCTTCTCTTAAATACAACAGCCGGTGGTTAGCTCATGATGAAACTTTCCTGGGTTGTCCGAAAGCGAGGCCAATCACCAAGAAATCGCATCACCTTCCAGGTATCTCCCGCTCAAGTCTCTCGAGTTACCCGACCTAACTTGCGCTCAAACCTTTCGCGCCATCCAGGTAGGGTCGCCTCCTCGGTACTGAATGGATGGCTGTTTATGCAAAACGAAACGGCCTCAGGGGTTGAAAGAGAACCCTCCCGGTTAGAAAAAAACGGCCCGAGCGCGCAATTGCTAATCAGACTGTTTCGTGTCTTTTCTAATTAATAGGCCCCCAATTACCCCCCCCCCCCCGGGGGGCCCCCGGGGGGGGGGTTGAGTCTACCACGGGGACGGGTTTCACGGGGCGAGACGGATGGGACCGGAGTTGGTTTAATGGTAGGACCGGCTAGCAAGGGTGGTATGCTCCTCAGCGAACAGCCACCTACATCTGCACAATACCATTTAGCTACGAAAATGATTCTTCTAGTAGTAAGTGTCGGTGTGAATTTACTTTAATTTATGTTTATGGTGCCTTTTGAAAAATTGTTCAGTGTTCTAAATTGCCGATGTATCCAAAATTTAAACATACCGAGAAAACTTAGGGACACACAATGGACGACGTCTGGGACGATGATCATCTTGACGATGAGTCAGTTTATCTTCGAAAAATGGCTGAACAGGAACAGAGAAGCCTAGAGAGAAGACATGCGAAGGCAGCTTTCGTTGATGGACGAGATCAGGGCCACGACGAAGGTTATCAAAAGAGCTACCAGAAGGGTTTCGAGGACGGGAAAGCTTACGCAAGCGCACTGGGACACATGTATGGAGCATTGAGTATAGCAGGCCTAAATGTGAAAAACGTGCCACCAGAGCTAGAGAAGGAAGCAAATGCTTTGAAACAGTCGATTGCGAACGCATACCAGGATCCTGTAGTGGATAGAGAGGATCAGAAAGCCCAGTGGAGAGACTTTGAGCAGAACTGCCATCGGGTCTGCGAGGCACTTTTGAATTGTGGTGAGAATTAAATTGTCGTGCTCTATGGCGATTACACTTTATCCATGAAACTACAAATTCTTGAGGTGACTAAAAGCTACCATAGCAATAGATTTTTCAATAAACTAAGGCCACTCACGCAGCCTTTTTGGACTCGCTGACACTCTCCGACGGGCCTTCATCCTTACCATTGCTAACACCTTCGTCATCAGAGTGGATTAGGTCGGCATCATCAAGGTCATCCTTGTCACTGTCAAATTCCATATTCCACGGATCACTGGCGTCCTCCTTCTCCCCCCTCATCTCGTCTTCCATTTCCTCCTTCTCCTTTATGGCTTCCTCTCGCTTCTTCTCCATAAAGTCAGACTGGAGCTTTTGACGAGTCTGCATGTCTGTCATCTTGATGTCTGTGTTCAAACCATACGCGCAAGCCATGTAGTCCTGGCTGACGCACACCACCTCAATTGGGATGTTCTTAGGCTTCTGGCCAAGCTGAGGAGGCAATGGAGGTCCCGTGTCCATAGGACACGCTACAGTCTTGGTGTCACGCAAATCACCTACGCTGACAATTCCGGGGTATACCTGGCCGGTATGCTTGTTCAGCAGAATGACCCACCAGCTCTCGAAGATGACAGTGGGAAAGCGTGGTGCGTGCACAACTGGACCAAACACTTTGTCAGCGAAAAGAACGTTCTCCTTTCGCGCGACCGTCTCCACGTGATCATCTGGATCGAAGTTTTCCATGTCAGTCTCCTCTTTGATGTCGCTCTTTCGGCGTTCTGCTTCCAGTTCTTCCTCTTTGGTGTGATAAACATCCCACATGTTCTTCCGGGTCAGATTTACAGGTAGGTTAACATTCAGACCAGGGGACAAGGGGGCACCGCCAAACTTCTCCTCAAGATCATCGGGCAGCTCAATCTCAACCTTGGGGTAACGCTTGAGGAAACGCATGGCGTCTGCAATCATCTTCTCAGTAAAGTTCTCCTTTTTCAGGATGTCCTCTTGTTTCTCAATGGATAATTTGACCCACTGCTCAATTTTGGTGATGTTATGCTCATCTTTCAATTTGATACATAGAGCGCGATGGAAATGAGGCACCTGCTGGATGGGGTACTGGAAGTCCATGCAACCTTGGATGAAGGCCTGATGCAGATTGAAGATGGTCTGCATCATCTCCAGCCTACAAAGCTCGCGACGGGTCTGACAAATCTCCAGAAAAGCAGTGCAAAAACCAGGTAACATTTGGATCAATTGGTCGAATGCAACATCATCGTTGAACGGAGCAGGTAGCTTCTCGATCGGCACCCGGTGCAGGTATGCCATAATCATAAGACGGTTCTTGCGCCAACGCCACACAGACTTCTCGATGGGAGCAATGATTTTAAGGTGCTCGTTTGGCTCTGCACTTGTCTCAATAACTGCCTGTGTCAGTTTCTGAATGGCCGCTTGGTTACTCTTGGAGTCGTCAACCTTCCTGTCCGGCATCTTGATGACCGGTTCAAAGTCAACCGCCACCGCCGCGGTATCAATCAGGCCCCACACGTTCATGCCCTCACGGAGCTGGCCATAGAAAATCTGACAGGTAGTGATGAGTAGGCCACTGGCGCTGTGACGTCCTGCCGTACGAGCATACCACATACCGATGGCTAGTGGAAGACCAACCACAAAAATGACCAAATAGATTGAAACAGTCAGGAGTTGGTTTTCGGAGCTAATGAGCCAAGACGGAAGGGCAACACCCATGACCCGGGCTTGCGTGTTAGCTTCAGGATGACCGTAGCGTTTCCAGATATCAAACTTTACCGGATCCAAGAGTGTATCCCGTGCCAAAGTTACTTCCATATACATTGACGCTGCGGCTTCCACTTCTTCCTCCAACTTATCCACCTGACGATCGGGGTGATACCGAAGCGACAGGGTCTTGTAAGCCTTCTTCACTTCCTTCTCGGTAACATCCTGACCAACGTCAAGAATTTGGTACGGGTCCCACAATTTCTCTTCCTCGTGCTCAAGAGTGCTAATGTAGAAGCTCAGACCAATAAATGCAGCCAGGCAAATCCAAAACATGTAGTCTTTCCAAGTCCAAGGCTTCTTGCGCATACTCCTGAAATAGCGCTGACGCTTCGCCTCGCAGTCTTCACAATTGCAGGGCTCTGCATCCAGCTCCAATTCAGGATGCTTTTCCGCGAAGAGCAATTTCTTCACACGAGCCCAAACCGCAGGCAGTAAGGCCAACAAGAGGACGGTGTCCAAGAAGATGAGGAACTGGTACCCGGTCGAATCATACTCTCCGGCGGATCCCTGCTCTTCTTCGCCCGATCCCGAGCCGTCCCCGCCGGTGTTTTCTTCGAAATGTTCTTGCTCGGACATTGTGCAGTATGTACCGTTCCGAAACTGCACGACGACGCTTCTATGTCCCTCAAAAGACAGCGATACAGAGTTCGGGTACAAGCTGATTTGCTTAGCTGATTTTCTTTGGTACCTTCAACTACGAATTCGTTGTTTGTGAAAAGTTCAATGCGCAGGCCTAAGTGCTTCCTACGTGCAGTCGACCTTGGGAACACTAACAAACAAAAATTTTGTGCATCCTGAATGATGTGGCCACACCGATCATTGCCATATGCAATGCTCCATCTATGTGCTTACATACTGTGTCACGCACTCTCTCATACTGGGCCTTTTTGCAGTACAAATGTGCGGTTCCAAGTATTGTTTGGACGATCCATATGTACTTGGGTGGGGGCACCAAAGACTGTACCCCCTTCGCATGCCCCCAGAGGCGGAGAGATAAAGAGAAAGTGACAACCAATGATTCGGGAAGGTTGTGGTACATTTAACATATGAATTTTGGAATCTGCACCTCACTGATTTGGCGGATTTCTAATGGGTGGGGGCGCCTGCATAGAAATGCGACAACAACACAACAGAGCCTTTGCGCTATCAAGCAGGTCCCGCAGAGGGGGAGGGGGGGGCAGTGGAAAGGCGCGAGTTTGTTGAAATGAGAGGTGGCTGAGACCACCATTGGGCAGCCAGAGTGGGGAGAGGTGGTACGGACGCGGATTGGGAGGCTCACACTGACAACTGGGATGGCGGGTATGTGCATGGTATGAGAAGCACAAGGGTTGTCGATGCACACCAGTATGAACGGTTGGTTCTTCAAATGGATTCTGATGTGATATATCGTGTCCGGGAATGAATACGATGTGAAATTTTTGGACCCAAAGCTGCGACTGACTAGCGTGAGGTTCAATATGGACCGTAAAGCAGAGCTTGAGAAGAAGCGCCGCAAGCTTGAAGAGCTGCGTAAGGCCAGGGAGGAGCGTCAGAAGGGCGGATCGTTGGCTGGCGGTCGACCGACATCGTCTCGGCCTCCGTCCTCGCGAATCGGAAGCGCAAGACGGCAAGAAGAACATAAGGTGCCAGATGAAGACGTGGACGCGCTCGTGGACGCGCTTGTGGGCCCTAAGGAGGAGCCTGAGCTGCTCGAGACAGACACTCCAGTGGAAAAGGAGGATCAGGAGGTGAAATCTTTCCCCATCAAGAAAAGAGAGTTCGTTCTGAGTCCTGTTCAAGTCGTAGCTGACATTGAACCGGAAGAAAAGATCTTCTACGACAAGGAGACCCAGACGGAAGAGTCTGCTCAAGCGGAGAACGTACCATCTACAGATGGTCAGAGCCGTCCCAAGATGATTTTCGATGAAGACTCTGAGGATAGTGAGGATGAGGACCAGAGTGATGAGACAGACGTGAAGCTACAGCAGAACGCACCAAGTAAGGTATTGACCCAAGGCCAGCCCGGCGCCGGGACCCAGGCCACCCCCACATTGACCGATGAGGATCGCAAGGCAGTGCAGGCCGCGCCAGAGTTCGCAGAATTTCTAAACAGCACCGTTCGGGCCATGGAGAAGGCACTGACTCTGAGCCGGTTGGACGGAGGTTTGCTGGACTTTGGTGCGGAACCCATGCAAGCTATAAGTGATGCAAAGGCAAAGTCTCTGGCCCAGCAGAAGCTCGCGGAGGAGGCTGCTGCTGGCCGTGGTGGCCACGACACGGAAGAGGTTGCCACAGGCGATACCACTGTGAGCTTCTCGGGCCCGACCGTGCGCCATGGTACCCCTGCATCGATCAAGGAAGATGGAGGAGTCACAGACTTAGACTTCAGCGTTGATTTTCCTGGCCTCTTGCTGAGTGGTCATCGCCAGGGCGCCACGGATGACGACCTGACGGGTGGTGTGGTGAGCGTTTGGGGCAGTGTCCTGGTTGACACGCCAGAGCGAGTGTTTGAGTGTGAAAGCGCTGTCAACGTAGCACAATTCACTGGTTTCCATCCGCAACTCATTGTTGGAGGTACTCACAGTGGACAGGTTGTGCTGTGGGACCTGCGCAGTCGCAGTCGAATGCCCGTACAGCGTACCCCACTGGGTGCGCCAGGCTGCCACACGTTCCCAATCTTTGGCATGAAGGGGTCCAAGATAAAGGGACTGAGCGCCACCGAACTTCATGACAACTCTCGGAATAGTTTGAATGAATTATGGACGACCTCTAGCGATGGACGTGTTTGCTGCTGGGACCTGGAGAATCTCGGCAAACCAGTGTCCAGTGTATTGGTAAACCGGGCCAGTGATGTGGAATCGATTTTGCGCACTCGTGGAGGTAGCGATCAAGGGGTAACAGTCGGATCCTCGTGCATGGCCCGCATGCAACTAAGCGGCGTTGATCAAGGCAGCACCCGTAGCAAAGTATCTTTCAGCGGCAGTCCTCTGGTCCTTGGTGGGCAAGATGGTCTCATCAGCGTCGTTAATGACAAAGCTGTACTTAGCATGGGATCCGCATCCGCCACCGGCCAGAACACGGCCTCGCGAGGCCAGACTATGTGGACCTCTGCAGACCTTAAGGGCCACGCTGGCCCAATTACGGCAGTGGCTGCCAACCCAAGCCCTGGCATGCTGGGAATGACCCGTCTTGGAACTTCCATGTCTTCCCGCTTGCGCGACATGGGTAACGAATACGACGACGGCTTTACTGCTATGGCAAGCGGTGCTGATGACACTGTATCTGCATCGTCTCTACTGCTGTCTGCATCTGTGGACTGGAACGTCGGCCTGTGGGTTGTGAACAACAACTCTACTGCGGCTGTCACTGGAACGGCCAGCGGACGCTCCGCCAATACTGCTGGTGCTGGTGCGCCTGCAGCGGACCTTCTGGAGCCTGTGACTTTCATGGGCCTTGGAGACTACGTCACTGCTGTAGAGTGGTCACCTTCACACCCGTCCGTGTTTGCGACAGCGGACGCGGAGGGCTGTGTGGCGATCTGGGACCTAGCCCGCAAGGGTGGTTTCGAGGGACCGGCACACAAGAGGTTCCTCAGCAGTGGTGGAGGTGTAGTTGCTCTTAACAGTCTACAGTGGAGCCCGGATGGTACATCTCTTGCGGTCGGCGACATCCACGGCCAGGTTTGCCGTTTGAACGTAAACACGGCTGGTACGCAGACCAGCCAAGGCAACGCCGAGGGCGATGCGCAGGTAATGATGCGCCGTGTGTCTGAACTGGCCAAGCGCCGCCGATTGAATGCTCGCGCTGCTTAATATTATGCAGCCATTCATGTGAGGTACATGTACATGTCTTGTTGACATAGAATGCATTAAATTTTGACATCATTACAGTTGGTTGCTTTAATGCATGGGCAGTTGTGCGTTGTTCCGCCCGGAGACTGTCACTGGTATGGCCCTCCCGTCCCCCTTCCCTCCCCGGGGGAACGGGCTGCCAAGGGCGGGTCTCAGCGGTAAGCGCGCGTGGCGCTTGAAGTGGTCTACGTAACCAATGTGGCCAACTTAGGAGCTCTGCTTTGGCACTGGCAGAGACGGAGTACGGGGGGTATTTACTATGCTTGTTTGGCAAATAGCTCAGTTGATTTAAAGAGACAATTGTCAGAGAACATGATAGAACGTTGGAGGTAGCATCTCAGGTAATATGAGAGTTACATAGATTGCCGTTCTCTGGGTCTGTGGCAGACCAAAGACATGGATAGGTGTACCATGGCCCCAACTGAGCAGCCCCGGTACGTCAGCGTACGCAGTGTGGACATTGACGGATACGGGCAATCCCATGGCTTGGACGGATTTTCGGCGATTCTCGGAAGAGCTTACTCAGAAATCAAAGCGGGCAGCGGAATACTGAAGAATACCCAATCTGTCACGTGGATGTCGAACTTTGAGACATGCGTAACCTTCCGTAAGGTTCTGCCAAAAGGCGTGTCGCCCAGTGCTACAGTTCCCACGCCGTACTTTTCAAAAGGTAGCGCGGAGGAAAGTGCTGCATTGGCCATCTTGCACAGTCCGGCAGGCATGAGTGAACCGCATGAGTCTGAACTGTTCATGTCGATCATGGGGTGGTTGAAGGAGTTTATGGAGGCTGGTCAGTATGATATTCGGGTTGTCCAGGTTCCTGTGAGATCGAAACAGAACCACATGGCCTATGTGCTGACAGGAAATAGTTACACAGCACTGGCTCTTCAGACCGATTTAGAGTCTCGCCTTTGGACGTCAGGCACATTCAAGCCCAAAGTCATGCGGGGTACATGTCGCATGGTGGTACCGCAGCAGGTTGAGACTGTGCATCGCAGGGCGGAAGATGTGGGCATTGAGGGACTGGTATACAGTCCTCAGGTACTGTGCTGGGAAAAGTACGAGAGACTGAAACTGCCACGGGTGGACGGCAAGCATCTAGCTCCTTCGGAACGAGAGCTTGTCGAGTTCTTGGATGCAGAGCCGGCGGACGCCACTCCCGAAGCGCTACCCTGGATCAACAACATGCGACGTCGGGTTAAGCACTTTGGGTACGGACTCGATTACACGACACGGAGGATTGTCTCTGTAAAAGATCTGTACAGTCCAAGCGAGGGTAACAAAACTGGTCTTCCCGAAGGCCAATCTTTGCCTGCTATCTTTCGCAGCCTGCTCACATCGCTGGCAGCCCAGGGAGTGCTAACGGAAGAAGAAGTGGGACGCTTCAACCAAATTACTGTCAATGAGTACCCCCGTGGAGAGGGTATTCATCAGCACTCTGATCTTCACTCCGTGTACGGTGACACATTGCTTGTTGTTAGCTTACTGAGCACTGCCATCATTGCATTCCGAAAGCCAACCGAGGGCGAGACCGGGGAGCAGACTGTCAAGCATCTCTTTTTGGAACCGGGGTCAGCAGTTGTTATGCGTGGAGAATCTCGGTTTGGCTACACACACGGCATTCCTCTCCGCAAGGCAGACTATGTCGACGGTCTGCGGCTAGAGCGGGGGGACCGACGCATTAGCATCATCTTTCGAGAGGTCCTGCTGCCTCCAAGGGACTGTGATTGCGCATACCCGCAGTGCTGTGATGCCCGTGGTGGACAATATGGTTCTGGAGCGCCACTCCATAGCGACGTGAACACGACAACAGCGCCCACATCCAGTGCTGGTGACGGTGCCATCTCGAAGGCAGTCCCATTTCGCGTCCACGAAGCGGAGACTGTTGCGAATGGTGGTGTAGACCTGCCAGAGGTCGAACGAATCCATGTGCTTGATTTCTATGAATCGTCTGCGGAGCACTTTTCACGGACGCGTCATAGCCCGTGGCCAGCTGTGCAGGAGTACATGGCCAACCTCGCACCCTATGCCGTGGTTCTGGACGCAGGGTGTGGCAATGGAAGGCATCTGAAGTGCCTGCCAGGCGGCGAGGCTGGTGCCAAAGACTTTGTGCCCTTGGCAGGTGATATCAGCCTCAACTTAGCAGGCATCTCAGCCGGTCGGGGTTTTTTTGGCATGGGCTTAGATCACTGTAATATGAACCTGCGCTCCAATGTCTGCGATCATGCCACCAGCATTGCGGTTCTGCATCATATATCTACACCGGAGCGGCGTCTGCAAGCTTTGCAGGAACTGGTGCGTGTACTGAAGGTCGGCGGCGATGCCCTGATCACAGTGTGGGCCATTGAACAGGATCAGCAGAGTCGCTGGCGCTTTGAAGAGAAGGATATGCTCGTGCCTTGGATGGTGCCCCGGGAAATGCTGCAGGAGAATCCTTCTCGCAACAATGAAACAACGAAACCCAGCGGAACATCGGGGTCATCCGCAACTAGTGCAGAAGAGCGAGAAGCCCTTGCGAAAGCTGGTCGTATCAAAGATTTCGTTAAGGATCCGACCGGGACCCTCGAGAACGCCAACAAAGTTACGCTTCAGCGGTATTGCCATTTGTTTGAGGAAGGTGAACTTGAAGGCCTTTGCAGACAGCTTCCCAATGTTGAGCTCATGCGTGTCTTCTATGACCGGTCGAATTGGTGCGTACATCTGCGGAAGACTGTCAATGCATAAGAGGATCGGTTTCATGACATTAACATAATGCATATCATATATATTCTTTAACTGCCAAAGCCCACCACTTAACGCTTTCGCTTTGCCTTCTTTAAGTCGCCATGTCCGTCATCGCCCTTCTCAGTCTGCTCAGGCAGCAGACCCTTTTGCTCCGCCGCTTGTAACAATTTGCGCTTGGCGGTGGTGGCAGAGGCCTTCCACTTCGTCTGTTCTGTGGCCCAGCGCAGGGTCAAGTGGTACCGGCCGTCCATTAGCTGGTCCGCCAGCGCTTGCTTTGCAAATTCCGCATTGGTACGATGTTTGTAGTGGACGAAAGCAAAACTCTTTCCCTGACGATAATGAACTCTTTCGACAGTGCCAAATATCGAAAACTCACGCTCAAGCAGCGCGCTCATTGTCTCGACTGCTGCTTCACCCATGCCCGTGACATAGAGTGCGTGACTCTCTGAAGTGAAGCTACCCACTCCGTAGCCATCTGCACGGTGATCATTATGCCGACTGCGACCGAAACAGTCTCTGGCCAAGTTTTGGCCAAGGATCTCACACTCCCATTCTCGAGGAACATGATGACGGTAGGTGCACCTACTACCCTGAATGCAGCAACCCCTGGCAAAGTGGAGACAGAAGAAGGTACGCTGACAGTCTGGGTCTGTACGATCCGCGCGTGTCCAACCTTCGTCCCGTTCTGGGTTGCATCGGGTCAACGCTAAGCCAACCCTGCGGTTCTTGTCGTTGCCCACAAATGTATTGTACCAGATATTGTAGTCATGCGGACCTTGGGGTTTATGGTGCGTGGTGGAACCATCGACTCCTTGCTTCCGGGCCTGCCCCTTGGCAGCTTGGGTTCGGGCGGGCTTGTCGAAACTGATCTTTGGTGGATCTTTAGTGAAATTTTTGGCTTCTTCATTTTCATTTCCCCGAGATGTGCCTGTGGCCTGTTTGGAAAGTTTGTCGACCGCGTCCACTGTGTTCTCCTGCGTGTCGTCCGTAGGTGGCGGTCCAGTCACTGTCATATCATCGTAGCCATCAGGCTTCGTCCATTGTGTCTCTGCCGTGGCTGCGTCGTAGTAGTATTCCTGTCCACTTCCTGGATCTGTATATTTGTAATAGCGCCAAGCGCGGACCTCATCCGCGTCGGCCGCCATGTTCGTGGGTCTTCCACAACCGTCGCATGTGAGAACAGAGTCCTCAGAATAATCTACAGAACCCGGAAAGGGTACGAATGCAGCGAGATCTTTATTGGCAAACGTACGCTCATATCAGGACCATCTTACTTGTTTGAACCGTACACTGCAGCCCACTCGGCCTCAACTACCCGGAACCTTTCTGACCAGCCCGGCGGCGAGACCCACCGCACGGGGTCAGTCCCGAGGGCGCACTCTCTCTCGCTCTCTCCCGCTTTGGGGGGGGGGCATTTGCCAATTTGTATAATGATGTTTAATTAGGTTATCGGTTTTATTCCTGCCCCCCTGTTTTCCCCGGCGGGGAGCCACCTTTGACCAAAAAAGACCTGCGCAGTGCGAGGTGTGTGCTGGGTTTTTGGGTGGGGGTACTTGGGTATACCGCGCGCAAGTGTGTGAGTTTGTGCGGCGCTGGGTGTGCGTGTGCGTGTGTGTGTGTGTTTGTGGAGAGATTTTCTATGCGGTACCGGGAGCCCCAGGCTTTGTGTGAGAGTTTTTTTGCTTTCCATTCTTTGTGTCTTTGGTATTCTTTTTTGGGGAAGGGGGGGGGAGGGGCGCGCAGGGGAGTTCTTCGGTTTTTCTTTTATTTCTCCAGCCGGGACTGGAAACGGACACAGCGCCGGCCAAAAACTCGGTACAAAAACTAAGGAAATCACGAAAGGCTTGCCACCGACCCACCCCCGCGAAGGCCGGGGGGGGGACCGTTTCGTTTTTCGTCTTTTTTTTTGTGTTGGTTCGGGAAAAAAATGGGCGACAGTTTTTTTTTCCCTGTTTCTTTCTTTTTTTTTTCCTTATTTTGGCCCTGCGCGCTGTTGTCCCCTTACGCACCACCGTCAGCACCGGCCCTGTCTCCAGAGGCCGTTTCCGAGGGCGGGTGGTCAGCAACGGGGACCCACAGGCAACACCGGGCAAAAGGGTGGTGAATAGAGCGGAGGTAGGGGGGTCTGTGTGTGTGTGTTTGGCTCTCGTCACCCCAGGAACCGAAAAGGGAAAAAAAAGAAAAAAATTGCAGAAAAAAAATAAAACCGTGGAGGGGTTGGCACGCATTGATGAGAGTGGGAGCATGGGAGACCGGTATGTTTTATACTGAAATTGCTGTGCAGTGGCAGGGATCAAGAGACACGGACCCCAAGGATCCGATCGGTTTGTCTGACTCGGGCGGGGAGAGGCTACGGCACCAGGATATGTACCGAGGCATGGAGCACGGTTGGGAGTGTGATCGAGCGTACGAATGCGTTCCGATGGTCTGTTGTTTCTTTATCTCCTTTCTTCCCTACGCACACTAGCGCAAAGAGTTTTGGGTTGCGTGTGTGTAGTTTAACATGCATGTGACCAGACAATGGGGTATTTAAACGAGCAACAACAGAATATAATCATGGATAAGGAAAACATTGTGCCATTGCCTGTAAAGAAACAACCGTATTCACAAGCCATACAGCGTAGGGCACTCAGGTAAACATGACCGTCCTTCTGCAGCAAAGTGCCCGCTCCATAAAGACAGGAGCTGGCTTGAGGCCTTTGGTCCCGGCCCTGCTTAACCAGAGCCGTACTCTTGTAAAGAGCTCCGATAAGGCCACCGGTGGTGCGGCTTCCATGGGTGTTGATGACATCCACGATGGTGTCGAACCGGCACCGACCAAATTTGTTGCGTTCAATTGGGAAGATCCTCTGCGTCTGGATACTCTGTTAACTGAAGATGAGCAGATGATGTCGCAGACGGCGCATGACTACGCGCAGTCCAAAATGATGCCCCGGATCAAGGAGGCGAATAGGCTGGGTGTCTTTGATCGGGAGATCTTCCGTGAGATGGGTGCGCTTGGTTTACTGGGATCATTCGTGCACGGCTACGGCTGTGCAGGAGGTTCCTCCGTAGCTTACGGTCTGATTGCACGTGAGATTGAAGCAGTCGACTCTGCATACCGCAGTGCAATGTCCGTGATTAGCTCTCTGGTAATGTACCCGATTTACTCCTACGGTTCTGAAGAGCAGCGCCAGAAGTTCCTCCCCGGGCTGGCCTCGGGTGACTTGATAGGTGCTTTTGGTCTGACTGAGCCGAACCATGGCTCTGATCCGGGAAGTATGGAGACCAAAGCCGTTAAGCAGTCTGACGGTAGCTACAAGCTGTCCGGCACTAAGTCCTGGATCACCAACTCGCCGTTTGCGGACGTCTTTGTGGTATGGGCTAAGGAGATTGATCCCAAAGCTTCTAAGCCCGGCCCCATCAAGGGCTTCCTTATCGAAAGGGGCGCTGATGGCCTCGCGACACCAGACCTGAACAGTGGCAAGTTTTCCCTCCGCGCCTCCAATACTGGACAGATTGTCATGGAGGAAACACCTGTATCTGCCAACATGGTCCTTCCCAACGTTGAGGGCCTGAAGGGTCCCTTCGGCTGCCTCAGCTCCGCGCGTTATGGTATCGCTTGGGGTGCCATGGGTGCAGCCGAGTTCTGTTTCAAACACACGCGCCAATACGCTCTAGACCGTCAGCAATTTGGCAACCCTCTGGCGTCCACACAGTTGATCCAGAAGAAGTTTGCTGATATGCTGACGGAGATTGCGCTTGCGAATACCGCCAATGTTCAAGTTGGTCGGCTGAAAGACCAAAGTATTGGTAGCCCCGAAATGATTTCCATTCTGAAACGCAACAACGCGGGCAAAGCCCTGGCTATTGCTCGCGAATGTCGTGACATTCTGGGAGGCAACGGGGTCAGTGATGAGTACCACGTCATTCGCCATGTCATGAACCTCGAGGCCGTTAACACGTATGAAGGTACCCATGATGTACATGCTCTCATTCTTGGCCGGGCCATTACGGGCATCCAGGCCTTCAGCCACTGATCGCACACTGATCAACACCTCGCGGTGTCCATCCATGTTTGAACTTTTTATATTTGAGCTTTAGATCCTCTCATATTCTGCAATTGGAATAAAACTCTGGCAGACAGACAAGTGACCAAGACTGAAAATAAAATATGTATTTCAATTGCGGTTTCCTTTTTTTTTACATTCGTTAAGACGGCTTCTCATGTCCTCATGCTACGGCATGCTCCGGCAATGGCAAGAGGACCCCAGAACTGGAGCCATTCGATGTTGCCGACCCGTTCTCGGCTGCTTCTGCCTCAACCGTTGCCACTTCGTCGTCGATTTCTGCCTCGTTAACCTCCTGATAGATAGTAGAAGTTCCATCTGCGATTCTGTTACTCCGTGCAGCACGAATTGCCAGAATGGTTTTCACCAGGAAGAACGCCGTGCCGGTCACCGTAAATGCCAAAATTGCACACGCCGCCAGAAAGAGGACCCGCCTCAGCCCCCGTGTGCTCTTGACAACGGCGGTTTGGAGTGCTTCAGCCATTCGGTCCGCCAGAAGCAAATCCCTCTTGTTCTGTGACTCGACCATGGTCTTTCTTAATTGATCCTGCCCTCCAGCAATTCGTTCCAGTCTGGGCACAAGCTCTGCCAATGCACGATTCACGGCCATGTCCATGCTGCCCGGGCCAGCCCCTGCAGCAGCAGCAGCTGCTGCTGCCTTGGCTTGCTCCGCATCTTTCCCAGATCCAGTCAGCTGCGAAAAGACCCGCGTCGCAGCTTCCTGTACAATCATGGCCACTATTTTATCACTGCCTGGTATCATTTTTGCATGTATGTTAACCTGTTGATACAAAATGTTGCCGTCAACACAGCCTGTCGGCGTCCACTTATGTCTATTTATATATCACGTCAGCCCGCCGGAAGGGTCGGCGCCCACCTTTGAAACAAGTCGAAACAGACGACAATGTACACACACCTTCCTCTGGCTCTTTGCAGCGCGATGTAGTAGAACACACAAATTCCAAGTACCTGTAGATGGCCTTCGAAAAGAACCTCCCATGGAAAACCCCCCGTGTCTCTTACTTCACCGCAGCCGGCCGGCACCGTAACCTCCAAAAGTCTCCCAATCACCCCATTTTTCGCGATCATTTTGGCGCCTCTCCCCCGACCCGTCCCCCTCCCTTCCTTCTTGGCCACTAGCTATAGCTAGCGGGCTGGCCCGCCAAGCGGCGGGTCTCGAGATGTGAAGTGGGGGAGGGGTGGAGGATTTGGTGGCCTCCTCCCACCCACCCAACCGGGGAGAACCGTGGTAAATTAGGCCCCCATTTCCTGCTCAGGTTACAGAAGCGGGAAGGTATCTGATGCCCGAAGTGGAGTGGGCCAGTGGGGATGTCCTCTGGCTATTTAAGTCTTGGCCGGAGGAGAGCCGAAAGGGTGTGTGGATAATGGCACCGCGAAGACGTCCAAATTCCAGGGAAACAAGGTGTCTGCTCTGCGGTTGTTGTATGTACAAGGGAGATTGAGTTTACATTGTGTTTGGATTTAAATGAGTTCATTATTTATTCTTTACACCAAAGCTTCACTGCTTGGGGCATAGTATGCGTTTGGATTCATTCGCTGCAGTGACCCACGATAGCCGGTAACCTCACTGCTTACGTCTTCTGCGGGACCTGCCGCTCCAACGGAGGTGTCGCTGGAAGAACGAGAAAGAGTGCTCCGGCCGCTACTTCTGGTACCAATAGATTCATTCGCTGCAGCCTTCCTGGCAGCGAGACTGCGCTTGCGGTGGCGAATGTAGAAGAACACCAGCACAATTACCAACAGGACTGCGACACCAGCTACCACGGCAATAATGATTGCAATGTTCATTGTGCTACCACTGCTGTCATCGCCATCTCCGTTGTTTGCATCATTTTCACCAGTTGAGCCGGGAATAGGGTTGTCCTCCTCAGCGACTTCATCCAGTGGTCCACGGTTGCGCTGGTCCTCCTCTATCTGCTCCTCTTCCTCGCGTTGGCGCTGCTCCTCTTCCTGACGCAGACGTTCCTGTTCCTTGGCCTCTTCATCCCCGCGCTCGCGCTCTTCTTGCTCACGCTGACGGGCTTCCTCTTCAAGACGCTGACGCTCTTCTTCTTCTTGCCGCTCCCGTTCTGCTTCCTCTTGGCGCTCCTTGGCCGCCTCCTCGCTAGTCGGGCTGGAGGGAAAGGAGAAGCTCATAGGCTTACCTGTACTCAACACGACATAAGTCATGTCATTGCCATAGGGAGCCATGGGCCAGAGGGTGCCTGAATCGGGCATGACAGAGTTCTTGAGAGCAGTGGTGGGGACGGTGAAAATCACCGCGCAGCCGTTGTCACCGTCAAATTCCACTCCAAGCAAACGGTGGGAGGCCTCATGGCGGATCATTTTAAGGCTGTAGTCACAACGAGATGAACGATCCTGGGCCCACAACAGCTGAAAGATGTCATCCTGGCGCAGAGAAGTAATGGGCATGGCAGAGTTGACGGTTATCTGCTCTGTCACCGCCTCGAGCCAGTCGCTAACTAGGGATCCCTCAGTACCATTGCTGTGAACATACTGGCGCATGTTGATCTGATGGAACATGTAGGGGTCAATATTCAAGTCCAGAATCTGAGGAGCCGCGCGGTCAGCTTCGAACTGTAAAAGCTGATCGAAACTCCAGTCACGGCCGCGGGAATTGAAGTAGTTCATGTTTTCTTCAGGTGTAGAGGAGTGGAAGTAAATCTCAGTGGCGTAGCGGGGCAAGGAGTAGCGACCGTTGTAGCCTTGCTCTGCTTCATTGATCCGGACAATTTTGCGGCTATTGCACCAATCGTACTTGGTGACGTCGCAGACGTGGCACATGATGCCCATTTCTTCCATAACCTTGTAGAGGTTGGCGTTGTACATTCCACTGATCATGGGGGTGACCAGAGAGCGGCCGCTGAAATTCCACGTATCATGCACACCCAGAGCTTTGGCAAAGACATCATTGTACCAGAGCTCAACGCGGACATCCTGGTAGCTCATGGAGCTTAGCTTGGAGTGGGAAAAGGTATGGGAAGTCCACAGGAAGTTGCTCTTGACCTCATCACGTGATACATAGTTGAACAGAGGATCTTCGCGCTGCCAGCTCTCAATGAGTGTTTGGTTCTGGCTGAAGTCGTTGTTGAAATCAACACGGTACCAATAATCGGTGCCATTCCCTAGAGCGTTGCGCACGTCAGTGGGATAACGTGCAACGTAGCGACGCTCGGCCGTATCCATGAGTGGAGAAAGGCTACTGTCGTAGTAGAATACACCGTTGGCATTGTACGCAAAATCTAGCATCACAGTGCTGTCTGCCGGCAAACGACTGTTGAAGTCGCGCTGCCATTTAAGATGCCAATCCACGTCTTCGGCTGAGACGCGGTAATTCGTCTTGGTATTCCAGATTCTGTTCGGCAGGAAAAAGTCATCAATCTGAGGCAGAATACTCATGCGTCGGAAGCCAGAGAAAGTACCTTCGGTTACCCAATCAATGACAAAATGGATGAGTACCTTGTACTCCGTAGTCCAGTCAGCTGTGCGGACATGCAGGTACAAGTTCTTGAGGCCGTATTTTTCAATGACCTCTGCAACCATGGCGTTGTTATTCTCGGCATCGACCAGGAGAGGCTCCACGGTGGCGTCAGCGCCATTTACCGCTTCCTTGTTGATGCTGCGGGGCAACAGTTCCAGGGGACCAAGGTCCAGAGCACGGTCATTCCGAAGAATACGGTCTACTGCGTACTTTGAACGAGCAATGTCAGTGACGCGTGCGTTGTTGGGTGCAACGTTGTTGACAGTGAAGGTGAGTTGATCATCGCCGCCATTAAGGTAGACGGCGCGGACACCATACTTCAATCGGTATGTGTCTAATTCAGCACGAAACTCACCAAGGGCAGGATTGCCGTCGACGACAATACAGGAATACGCTCCATAGCCCTCTTCAATTTCCAATGGCATTGAGCCACCAGCAACCATTATGTCGTAGCGGAGGTTCATATGGTCCATTGTGTCCTGAACTGGCAGCTTGTATCCGTTGAAAGAGATGAGCAAGCATTTCATCTCAATTTTGTAACTCTGCGCACAGCTACCGATGGTCAGCGCTGCCAGCAGCGCTGCGCAAAAATTGAAGACCCTCATGACCCGTTCTAATGTGTGTTAGGAATGTACAGACGTCGTGTGATGTAGGTGTCCCTGCTCTAATTGAGCTTTCAAGTGTGTCTGATAAGCAGAGGCTGTTCCGATATCAATTACCCCAAGCCTGCTGTGTTGTGCGTGGTGTATACTCTCTTCAACCCTAGATCTCGGTAACCCTCTTAAATGAAACTGCAGGGCACCCCGGAAACGATCTGAGAGTCTTTAACTGCTTCACCTGGACCAGTGGTCTACGAGCATCTGAAATTGCGTAGAATGTGTAACGACAGCCAGGTATTATCAGTAACAATGCCACTGGCAATGGTCATTTATAGCTCTTCACGATGCTGAGCCACTTTTCCGATCGGATCCGACACGCATAACCTCCATTAGAAATGCTTGTTTCAAATGAGACATGGAGAACATAGCAAATTAGCAAAATTAGATCGAACGACAAAGGGACCGAGCGATGGTGCGCACAGCTCTCCGTTCCCTTCTGTTGGTCTCGCTCTTCTCTCCCAGCCTCGTTCCGCACCCATTCCTCCTCCAGGTTTGCACCTGGTATTCCTCCATACTGAACCTTTAGGACACCACTGAAGAAAAAGTAGAAGGCTGTGCTTTCCCCCCTCCCTTCCCGTCCTCTGTCTTTCCCCCGTCCCCTCCCTCCCCTTTTCCCTCTCATTCCTGTGGGCCCTTTGCTCGCTCTCTCTCTCGCTCTCTCC
>PDIP01000098.1:124391-137156 GCA_002811645.1 Corallochytrium limacisporum
CAAACTTCTCCCTTCCCTTCCCTTTCGTTTTGCCTTTGGTTCCTTCAATTCGGCCCCCGTGGAGCAGGGGCAAATTATCAAATTGAAAAACGAGAGAGAGACGGGGTTGGGTTTGGTGTGAGACGGGAGAATGATAGATTCCCCCCCCCTCCCCGGGGGTTCCACTCTCACTTCGTTATGACGCCCACCCAAAGAAAAATCAATAGAAAAATTATACAAAACCATCCCCCCTTCCCCTTCTGCTCCCCGAGTTCGCTTCATTCTGCGCCACTTCCCTTCGCTTCTCTTCCCTTTCTCTCGCTCGACTCGACTACCCCTCCCGGGGGGGGGCTTTGGTTCTGATACTATGAGGATCCGGTGCGTGGTTGTCATGTCCTCTTAATTACCCCTATTTCTTTTTTGGTTCTCCCTTCCTTTGCCCTCATCCCCCCCCTTTCTCCTCCCTACCAGCCAAGGATCGGCAATCAGGCGCCTTGCGTGGAGGGGAGAGAACCAAATGGGACCCAGCACCACAGAGAAAAATGTCTCACACAGTAAATTTTTGGCAGTGAATTTATTAAGCACAGCGCACCCCAGGCCTGAAGGTAACAAGGCCAGTCCCCACCGGGGCTCGTGACGGGGAAATCAAAATCTCTCGTCCTCCCTCTTTCTGTCTGTCTCGTCGCTCTCGCTTCGCTTATCCTCCGCAAAGAAAATCAATATCTAACCGAACGGCAGGGACTGTGGTGGAGAGAGGCATAGAATAAGTACTGAAAAGTTGTACGGCCCCGGCTTTTTGCGCTTACAAACGCACAATGTCCTGCGCGGTCTTCGCTAGGTGCCTTGGTGATTTATCCGAACGGAAGCCAGACACCTTTTATTTTTTAATTTTGAGCCAGTCGCAGACTTCCCTCGTTCTTCTCTCTCCGGGGCGGGTGGGGTAAAGGCCCGGCACCGGTGCGTCGGGTTGGCTATACATATTATATTAAGTAATACTGGCCTGCCAACCCACTCGCGCGCCAGAATGACATAGGTCCCCACTGCGACTCCACTCCCCCCGGGGGGGGGGGGTCGTCCCTCCCGGTTCTTCGCGGTTGCGCAAAAGGAGGTTCGTCCGCAACCTTTCCTAGAATTTCTGCTTGGGTCATCACAATTTTCAGATCAGTGTATGTTCTCTATGAGTTTGTCTCGGGGAGCCTTCAAGAGTCATCAAAGTGGCATAGTCTATGTACTGCCCTTCCGTCCGTCGTCCGACCGGACGGGTTTATTTTGGGAAGGGAACCGTTTCACACGCACACACTCCAAGCCCGCAGCGATGGAGGAAAATTTGTGCAATAGGGAAGAAGCAAAACGGTACACAGAGGGGAGGGGGGTTGCCCATTTAAATTTTGAATATTTCAGCAGTCGCGCTGCCTGGCTGTATAGTAAATGAACTGAGAGTGAGGAATGCTTTCCATATAAGGCTCCGTCTTCAAGGAGAAAGGAAACAGCAATGTCGTATCTGGAAGCAAAGAAGGTTGATGATAATTCCAAGGCGGTGGCCGCAAGAGTTCCAAAGCAGCGATACTTTAGGTATTGAATGAATCACCTTACCTAAATTTGTTTTTCCATCGGTAGACATACGAAGTCGATGGACGCGCGTCATCGCTCCCAAACTTTCCTGGGTTAGACACTGTACTGCCGGATCCAGACAACCGATCGAAATATTATAGTAAATGTACCGCAGTGCAGGGGGCGCTCCGGGCATTTGTCGCTCGGGGGTTTGCACAGCAAAGAACTGAGTGCACCGTTTTGTTTTGGGTAGAGGGGCCCTCACACACTCCTCCTCACTCCCTGCTCCACGTGTATGGTCCGAGCAGTCACGCTCTACCAGGTATTTGAACCGGCGGGAGCAAGTCACTTTCGCATAGGTTCCGATTCTTTTTTGTTTTGCACTGTGTTTTTCTTGCTTTAGTGGGGACGAGAAAAGGCAAGAAAACTACGGCTCTCTCCGCCCTCCCGGCCGCCCTTCTTCTGTTTTACTTGCCGTTTTGTTCGCGCATGGTACCAGATCTACTCGGCACATGAACCGGGAGAGGGGCGTTGGCACGGCTTACTGTAAAACTGTGGAAGATTCGCAAAGGAAAAGTAAGGAACACCCGGAGAGGGGCGGGGAAGGTTTACTTGTGCTGGTATTTTGCTGTCTGCTTGAGTTGCGTCGCGCGTCGCGGGTGGGGAGGGGGCGGGCGGGCGGAACACAACAAAAAAGAAAGAAAACGCAGGTGGTTGCATCTTTAGTCCGAACGCGGATCGTGATCTCTGGCACTGTCTGTCAACAAAGTCTGGTGCACATTCTTTGTTTTCCTTTTTTCCATGTGCCCAAAATGTCACGGTTGGTGCGTGCGTTTCGAAGGAACACTGCGGCGAAAGGGAAAAAGCTGCAGCAGGAGCGCTCCGAGGTACCGTAACTGCAGTGAACATGATGGACATGGGCTCATCCCATCACGAGCTCAGAACAGACAGTGACAAAGAGCGGACACGTCCATGAAACCCCATTGGGAATGTCACTGCCATTGTGATGGACGTTGCTGTGTCTCTGGCCCCTCTTGTCCGTCTGTCAAGACTTGGTTTTGTTGGAGTACCGTTCCATAAAAGGTAGCGATGTGATACGGAGAGATCTTGGGTCCCCCCCTCGCTGATTTCTCCACGTTGGAATTTTGCCGAGCAAGGGAGGGGGGGTCCGGGGAGGATGTCAAGCCAGTCCAAATTTCAGTACTGAATGGATAGGGAAATAGCCCAAGGGATGCCACGGGGGATTCTGGCAGGACAAGAGAATGGAATTTTGGGTCGAAGTATCCTTCCTAAGTTTCCTGTCAACAAAATCGCACCTTCTCGTTCCATAGAGGTCCCTGTACCACGCGCCGAGAGCTCACTATACATTCTTTATTAGCATGAATTCACTGGAACACCGCCTATGGCCCAAAACTAGCCACCAAGGATGCAGACAGCGCACGATTTGGAAGAATTCCAGTCGATGGTACTTGGCTGTTTATAGGCAATCAAGAGCACAGTCTCCTCGTTCGCACTGGTAGTGAGGCATGGCGCAGACGGTGTGGAGTGCGCGGGCCGGAGTGAGAACGGACGACAGGCGCGAGCGAGTGGTACTGGTAGGCGATCGGGGAAGCGTTGCGGCGAGAGAGCCAGTGGTAAAAAGTTTACTTCGACTTTCACTCGTTCTTGCCGCGACGATTTGATGTTTGAGGAGTGCATTTTGGATGTCTATGAAACACGGTGTTATGGTACGCAGAGTTCATTGTTGAGAGACCACACCAGAGCACTTGAGTTTGCCAGCCATGCCACCATAAAACAAGATCCACGACAATGTATGCTCCCTGTTTGACACGCAGGAACCAACACATCTCCGGAGATCGTAGAATGCTATGTGATGCTGACTGAACCCTGGAAAGGAACAAGCGCCCTGTATTATGACGCCGCCACCCGGTAGGGTGGACCCGACCCCAACCAAGAACTATGTGTGCGGTTATTATGCGTCTTCCGCCCAACGAACACGATCGGGGTCAATTCCAACGATTGTTTCGATCGGAGCAGCATGGTGACTTGTGGGCACCTCAGTACAAGTGAACATACACATGATAGCCCCATTCAATCAATTCATCTCTAAAGCTTTACATATAAGTTATATGGAAATTTGTCATGCGTTGGACGGGTACCAGGCTATATCACGAAGACCTACGACAGCAGCCTAGGGAGACACCACACGACCGGAAAAGTTGGTGAGAACCCAGGTAGATGCCATATGCTCATAATGCCGTAGAGAGAATAAGGTACAACCTGGGTGCAGTTTTTGCAGAAACTTCGATCGGAGACGACAAGCAAAACTGATGATCACAATACAACACGCGGCCACCAGGCACAACGCACACATGACACTGGGGATCCAGCGCACGGGGTCATTTGTGCGCTGCGCAGTGCAGTATTGTCGACTACCAACTTCCCATCAATATCCTTGCTCCAGCCACCAAGTCACTCAAAACCTCTTCGTGAACCTCCCCTTTGACGGACCACCCAGGGGGGCAAGAGAAGGAGTGGAGGAAGGGGAGGGGCGGCGCGCTGCTATGCGGCAGATGCGCAAAAGGAGATTAACTTGGGCTGTGAGTGTAACAAGATAACAAGATTTTCCTACAACAACTGATTTTACACTTCTGTGCGCATAGTAACCCACTGATGAGAACAGGATAAAGAGCCGTAAGGACTCTTCTTTGATAACACAGATTGCTCGTTCTGTTTTCTGTCCTCCACAAACTGCGAATACACAGAGAGTAGAACCGGGAGAGAATGATAAACAAAATAAATGAAGACCGCCGGGGCTCAAAATAGATGGACATGGAAGACGGCCTCCGTCCATAGAGAAAGAAAAACAACACATAGTCTTCCGCAACTCCCTTTTGAAGAGCCCTCTGTGTCGCATTTGGCCATCCACTTTGGCTCCACAAGGCCGACGGCTCGCTGGCAACAAGTTTTCCTTCTTGATGATGCGATGCGCGATGGCGCTCTGCTGCGTGCGTGCGCTCCGCTGCGTGTGTGCGTGCGCTCCGCTGCGTGTGTGTGTGCGCTCGCTCTTGCATTTTCTTTGCTCTTCAGTATCTGTCCGCCTCTACCACAAATGTTCCACCCTTCTCCTTTTTGTCTCAGACTTTCTGTTATAAAATCATTCATACATTGAGGATGTATTATCTGGGTCATGCGCTACCAAATCTATCACCAAGAGCCCGACGTCCGGACACGCGGACAGAGGAACAGTGGACAGCAATGGAAGCAACAACGGACTTCAGAAGAACACTGATATGCCTCAGTATGGAAAAAGTACGGGGAAAATTAGAAATCCGGCCGGCGCTTGTGGGAAGGGTGTGTACAGCGCATCAGCAGACTGACTTGTTTTTGGTGCTAAGCGTAGTGAATCAAGGTGACTTTCTTGGTCAATTTAGACATGGTCAGATTTCACTGAGGATCCCATTCGGGGCGCGGCGGCGTCCCTTGACATGTTTGTAAGTGCTAGACCCGGAACTGCTTGTTTGTTTCCGGGCATGGCCTTTTTAAGGATGGCTGAACTCTCCAGCCTCAAGGCTGGGCAGAGCAATCTTTTCTTCGTTTCTTTTCTTTTTCTTTTTTGCTCAAGCGCGGTAGTGGCCGTATAGGCCCACACGCTCCAACTTCAGAGCGCGGCTCGCTCCATTGAAAATTAATCACGATCAGCTGCCCGTCTTAGACAGGAAGTAGGTCACGGGAAACGCTGATTACGAAGTCGATGGTGGTGAAGCAGGCGCACGCAATACTGGCCCAAATACCCCTTGTTCAGTCGTCCACCCTAATCTGGTACAAAATGAATGAGATTCACTTCGCCTACTGGGAGGAGAGCGTGGTACAGCCACTGGTTAAACAGTGCTTGTTTACGTTTACTCCCACTCTCTCTCTCTCTCCCCTTGCCTCAATTAAGACTGGTTGGAAGGATTCATCCCTGTCCTACTCCTTGACGTTGCACTTAGTGGTCCCTCATTAGGCAAATTTCTCTTTGGTGTACCACTGCTAAACGCATGATTCACATGGCTCAGACGAACGCCAGACGAAGAAAAATGTTTCTTGGGGCCCATGAGAACCACTCCCCTCCCCCCCTTCCCTGCTCACCAATAAATTCCCCCCCCCCTTTCTCCTCCCTTCTCATCCCTCCCTCCCCACTAGGCCCGGAACCGAGAGCCAGGAGAGAGAATACGGGATAACCACCAAGGAACCCAAACGAAACACACACACACACACACACACACACACACACACACACACACACACACACACACACACACACACACACACACACACACACACACACATCAGCAAAGGCAGCATAAGGTATGCGACCATCCAGACGGTGCTAGAGCAATGGCCGCCAACTGGCAAAGATCCTGAGAATGCGAAAGCATGCCCAATACAGGTCTTTGGTACGCACCTCGAAGAGGAAACAGGCAGAGCTGGGTGGGATCCAAAAGTCGAGTATTTTCTTTTTTTTTTTGCTCTGAGAGTGCAGAACTGCGGTGGTTGCCTGGTGTGCCTGGTGCAAATTTTCATTTTTTTTTTCGAGTCGCTTCTTTGTAGCTTATTATGTATAAACAAGGACCTGGGTGTTTTGTAGTGAACTTTCCACCTCCTTCGTTTTGTTTCTGGCTCCCATTTTTTCTTTCCGTTTAAGATCCCATTTGTCTTAATTTGTATTTCTAATTCTTATTTTTTTTTGTTCGTTCTTGTCATACACACCGGGTAGTGTCCATGATATATGTACCAGCAACAAACCATGACCCAATTTGGACAAAATGGAACAAATCCCTTAACTTGGGGTCAGCGCGGCGCACCTCGACGGCAAATTTACGAGACGGGGCAGGACCGGGGGGAAGGAATGTTGTGTTGCGCAGCATCGGACGACACTGGCCGGGTAGACGGGAAGGTTTAGAGTCGTCGTCATTGCCCTTGGATTTTCCACTGCGTACCGCAATGTCGCGATATTGCTTCGTAAGTGAAGAAAAGAAGACCGAGACTACATGTCTTCCTGAAGTCAAGGATGTCTGGGTAGCCTAGAGAGCGCAGAGACTGACAGTTTTCACCGCTGTTGAAGTGTTACGTAGACTGGAAGAAGCGATGCGTACTTGGCTGTTCGACTTGTTGGGCAATGAACCGGGCCCCTGACGTTTCCTGCTGAGTGTGGGGGCTGTTGGCAACAGGTGTACTGTCAAGATCGAGGCTCTCCTTAGATCTCGTGACAAGCGCTTTGCGCTCGACGCCCGCACATTGCACTAGATGATGAAGGTATCGGCGCGTGAGTGACCGGTGTACGTGGGCAGCGGTGCTATTGTTCCCTCGTCGTGTTCTGCGCTATCATCCGCGGCGAGTGGAAAGTGGTCACCTTATGCAAGATAGGATACTACCCACCGGAGGCATCGACATGGAAGAGATATCTAGCTCCCAAATGAGTAACCTTGCGGCCATGTTTACCCAACATAATGTAGGAGTTCAACAATGCAGTGGGTCCCAACACAGCATCCATCGCAAGACGTCGAATCGTAAAAAGTAGACCGGTGAATGTAACTCCATGAACACCAGCAGAGTTAGGCATTGCTCACCAATCTACGAACATCCTCGGGTGCCCTACCATAGCCCCCTTCCCAGGTTAGTACCTCCTGACAATCTTAACAGCTGGCGTATAATGTCCATGGCTAGAAGTCTAGCGTATGACCACCTCCTGCACTCGCCCTTGGTGCGTCCAACGTTGGCTTGTGACATCTCCAAGTGTCCACTGTAACATGTGTCCATTAATCTTGTCTGGACGAGAAAAAAGGCCAGTTGCATGAGCATGCGCCAAGGTCGGCAGTTCCCTGTGGATTGGAGCCCAAGCGAATTGTCTCTCGCGATGTCGGATGTTACCACCGTTGCCATTGATCCAAAGGTTGGGGTAGGGACGGTTCTGAGTGAAGGGGTTTCAGATGGAGTTGAGCGACAGAATCCTATGTTTTGCTCCTTCAACACTGATATCTAAGGAATGCTCGGTGCTCTTCAACTGGGAGCCAGATTGGGGCAAACCGAAGGTCCTGCAGTTATGTCTTCCGATAGTAAATGTGCCGCGGTGCCAGACGAAAAGTATCGATCAAGTGACAACCTCGTCTCGTACGTGGACCGATACATCCTCACTTAATGTTCCCGACCCGCACTCGCGGAGCCTCCCCACCCACGCGATCACTCGAGGGCCGGCCGCTGAAGCTCGGTACCGAACCCTAAACACAATATAGACTCCGAACAGCAGCAGAGATAGAGAGAAGGTGCTTTTGATTGGAACGAACGACAAGCCCGGCGAAGCCGAGGTTGACCAAAGGGAGTCTATTTTGTGGATGGCTTCCCTGTCATAGCCTATATTCATGTCCGGATATATTAACTATTTTTTTTGCTTGAACAAATAGTAAAAAATCCCGCTGCCCATGAAAGTTTTCAAAGCAGACTTGCTTACCTATCAAATTAGGCCAGTATGATACGTATATTAAAATATAGCCCAAACTCAAAAACGAGTCGCTCGTCCCCAGCGGAGTACCCCGTGGATCCAGTGCGACGGTGTCAGGTCCGGTTCGGGTCAGACTGGCGGGCACGACGAAACCATATGGTGCTGGTAGTTCAAAACCAACGTCGTCGATCAGAACCATTGAAATTCATAGTTGGTATCCATTGATAAGGGGACACAACCGCATACAGCGACAATGATGCAACCGTAGAGTAGAACAAGCGCACCGCAGGGTTTCGCAATATACCAAACGAGCTCTCGTGGCCACAAGCACAAATATGTTTGCACTGCGCAGGTTCGGCAAGAATTCTAGTGCTTTGCAGTTCGTAAGACCACACATTCTACCAGCTCAAATACGATTCGCTGGACACTCGAAATGGCACAATATTCAGCACAGGAAGGGCAAGCAGGATGCAATTAAGTCGAAGATCAATGCCAAACATGCCAATTTCATCCGCATTGCCGCATCCAACAACCCAGATCCGTCCCTCAATGCTAATTTACAGGATGCCATCGGCAGAGCTAAAAGCGAAGGAGTACCAGGGTCCGTGATTGAAAAAGCCCTGCAGTCGGCAAGTAAGGAACAGACGGCAGGAGCAGGCAATTATCAGAACTTCGTGCTCGAAGCCAGGGGACCGGGCGGGATGACGTGCATGATTGAATGTCTGAGCGACAATCGAAAGCGTGCCCTACAAAATATAGCCACAGTCTTTGGAAAGTTTCAAGGAACGGTTGGATCTGGCACCGCTGCATACAATTTCCAGCACTGCGGCGTGATTCGCATGGAGTGCGGACTGCAGGGATCGGACCCCACGTTTGATCGAATCTTTGAGGTCGCAGTGGAAGCCGGTGCTGAGGATGTTGTGGTCGAGGATGACGGAATTCCAGTGGAAGGTGAGATTTTGAAGGAGGAATTGCCGGTCGTGTGCAGGATTCAATGCGAACGCACATCTCTGCGGGAGATCGCTAGGATCGTTGAGAATGCACTCGGCAAGGAACCTAAGAGCGTTGCCATGGAGTACCTACCCTTAGATCTGGTTGAGGTCAACGAGGCGGATGTGGAGCGAATTGGCAAGCTCATGGATATGCTAGATGATGACCTGGACACGGCCAAGGTGCATCATAATCTCGCATGATGATGACCAGAGACACGGGCTCTACACTGCAGACGTTGCATTGGTTTATCATTGTGGATATACACATAGAGAAAGATGTATTGTAACTATTGATTATTTAGGGCTTACACCACGGCGTGGACTTGGTCTTGCAATGAATTTTCACATCAATCTGGTGATACTTGACACCCTCAGACTCCAGCTCATGTTCCTTCACCAGGGTGTACTCCAGGCTGCGGTAGCCTGAGTTGGACTTGCCCTTGGCACTACGTGCCTTTGCCTTACCCACGTCTCTACTTCTGTCCTTGGGATGGATGCTGAACCAGGATGGCTGGCCATGGAACTTATCCGGGTCGCCTATGTTTGGAGTCATAAATCCAATACGTTTGTTGACGAAGCGATTGCGAAACTCGTCGTCTTCACCGCCCCAACCCCAGAAGAAGTTTGAGAATCCGTTGACAGCTTCGAAGTCCTTAACGCTCATCAGATGAACACCGCCAAAGTACCGCACGTAGGTCATACGAGTGTACAATTGGGCAGGAGTCATGTGAACGGTCTCTCCTGGATAAGAGAAATCCAACAGTGGGTCCTTGGGCAGTGTGTCAACATCGTTTAACAGAACGTAGTCGCAGCCTAGTTTATCAGCATGCTTCACGCCTGCATTTAGCACACTCCCACGATTGAAGCGATACTTATCAACCTGATTGACAACTAGGAACGTATGCGGTACTTTGGCCTTATTCATCATCCATTCGCTCATGTATGGCAGGAACTGGTCAAGTTCCTTTTGTGCTTTGCGGAAAGGCACAATGATGCACAGGTGGTGCGGCCGCGACTCTTCAACCGCAGTATGTTTCCGTCCAGCGGAACCCTCCTCGAGTTTCACGAGACCGCGTTCGCGTGCTCTCCTGCTTGCAGAGACGAAGTTTCCGGAGGCTTTTACCATGGGGATCAGCGGAGGCAGGTTTGGGACACGCTCATATCCTACTTTGACAGCCAGGGTGTTCTTGATCAGATCTAGTGTTTGTTGCAAGTTTTCCCACTCCCGACTTTCATCACTTAAACAGTGACCAATGGCGTCTGGCCAGATATCAGGTGTCTTCTGGTACCCGAGCCAGGTCAGCATGGTGGCCACAAGATATTTCCCTTGATTCAGCAATTCCGGATTGTCGGTGTACTGCTCCAGATGGTGGAAGTACCCATTGAATGCCGTAACTGTAATGCTGTGGAGAAGATCTTGGTGAAAGAGCGTGACTCCGGTACCCACGAACACGCCATAGTCATTCATTTTCAGCTCCGGATGACCCGCTGGGTAAGGACCTTGCCCTCCCGATCCATCAGCATTGATCTCGTCTTCAATTTGGTTGAGCGGCACTATCCATGCCTTGGAGCCCATGACCTGCAATCGATCAGTACTGGCCCAAGCATCGTACATGGTGTTAACACCCGAAATGTTGATGTCCGGATGGTCGATGAAGAGGAGTCCCTCCTCAAGGTTTTCCAACGCAAGTTTGTGGAAGATATACGGCAGATACTCTTGATCCAGTTCGATGATCACCGGGTTCCATTCTGAAGGTATTAAGGCTGCGATACGCCAGTGTGGAGGCCTGTAGGACAAACTATTGTTCCAAATAATATAAATATTCTTGATGCACTTAATCTTTTGCACCCGATGCAGGAGATGGAACAAACCGTGCGGTTGGGCGGACATGTCCAAGACCAAGGTGAGCCTTACCGGACAGTCTTCCACATTTTTGACTTCCTCTTCGCTGCTGATGGGGACCAAAGAATGATGTATGTAACCGCCCAGCGTGTCAGGGAGCCCAATGGAGCTGCATTCGATAATCCGATGTGGGTCACCATTCTCACCATCCACAGCACCCCACTCTGGTTCAGCATGGTCCGAGGGCAATCTCAGACGGAGATATTTATCAGCGTCATACGTTTCAATGTTCGCTGCGCTTGCTTCTGAGTGCGGCACTGTATACTCCACATTGTTACCTTTGCGAAGAGTGTCCCATTCTTTGGGACTTACCCCGTACTGACGTACCTTTCCGGGGACTGATCTTGTCGGATCTTCAAAGATAAATCGATACCAGGTGTACCTCGGAGCATATTCTGCTGTGTTGATAACATATCGTGTGATCCCATACACTGCCAGGCACAGCAATGCAGCTGCAACGATAACCTTTCCTGGCCTTCTACTGAGCCGCATGATCGACCACTGTTGGTAACAAGCACACAAGACCCGCTTACGACATGACCAACTCTACCTGTACTTTCAATTCCCGTGAAAAGAAGTCTGCTTAATCTTTCAAACAAAAAATGGCCCATAGGCATCAACATGGCGATTGATTCCCTCAAACCAAGGCGTCCTTATGTCCCCACGTCATGATCCCCCTGAAATAGCACCGCTCACCCACCGTCAACCCCCCAACCCCCAACCCCTTTGCAATAGATCTTGGGTGAATTATTACTCCATGTCCAACCCTCCCCTGACCTCCTCCTTGCCCCCCCCCCTCGCCAGGGCAGCCCACCCGTCCTCTCGAAACTCCAGGACGGGGGAGCCCCGCAGGGATCGGGTCACCAACTTTTTTTTTTCCCCTGAACCCAGGGCAAAAAGACCCAGCAATTTACCGCCGATTCCGCCACACTTCTCTCTCTCTCTCTCGACCAACCGCAACCCTCTCCCCTGCCCTTCTCTAATTTCACCAATTCATAATATATGCTCACTTGAACAACAACCGCACGCGGTCAACCAGAACGACCACCAACCACCACGGGGAGCCGGGAAGTGAGAAAAGGCCTGAGGGAGAGAGAAGAGAGAGCGAGAGAGAAGAGAGAGAGAGAGAGAGAAGAGAGAGAGAGAGGGTGAGAGAGGGTGATGAGGACGGGAAAGCCCCGAGGGGAGCCCCAACGCCCCGGGGACCCAATCAGAAAAGAAAGAAAGGCAATTAAAGCGTTGATTTCATTTGTATACCAAGGCCCCGGGTGGGGAGGGGGGTGAGGACGAGGGAGATGGTTGGCTCCGGTGGGGTGTCCATACCCCCGAACAACACTTCCTAGCCCTGCGCACCAACTCTTACCGATTTTCTTCTAATCCACCATCGTCATAACTCCATGCCGGCCGCGGGTTTGCTGTGTGATCAAAAGCACTAGTTCTCCTTCGTCCGGCGGCGCGCTGGTTTATGGCGGTAGACCACAAGAACCCCTCAGGCTTCCTGTACGTATTCCCACCGGACCACCGGCTCTCGCGTTGCTGCGTGTTCTCCTGGTGGTGGTGGTGTTGCTTGTCTATGTGCTCTTCATTATCGGGTTCGTTTCGTCGCTTTCGTCCCTTTTTTCCCCCTCTCCGTGTGCCGGTGCTTGCCCGTCTTTTTCATTTTTTTCTTCTTCTCCCGAGGTGGCCCCCCCCCGGGGGGGCAGGGAAGGGTGTGTGTGTGTTTCTTTCGCGGAAGCTTTTCGAATTGGTTCGCTCATCAGTCAAAATCAAGACTTCCCGTGGCAGGCGTAGACTGTGGTATGCCGGCCCCCCCCCCCCCCCGGGGGGGGGAAAAAGGGGGAGTAGGGGGGGGGGGGGGG
>PDIP01000098.1:157209-172916 GCA_002811645.1 Corallochytrium limacisporum
CAGTGCCTTCAGATGGAAAATACCAAAACACTGGTGCGTCTGCCACCAAGAAAAAGGAAAGGCAGAGCAAAAACAAAGAAAAGTCTCACCGAGTGGCTATTTGGATGACCGCGCCGTGTCAACTTAACCTTTGGGCGTGAAATTTCACACTGTAACAAACACAAATGCATTCAGTGGTGCCTTTGGAAGATGGCAAAAACTGTGTTTGATCCACTAAATTGAGTTCAAATGATGCGACAAAAAGAACAGAATTGAGAACTAGACGATGTAAAGGGCTGATGTAAAGGGCTGTTACAAAGACATAGATCACCAGGTATCAACATGGCCCCAAGTAGCGGCATGGATCCACAGACCTATGTGTACAAGTTGAAAAAGCTTTCACTGTCGAAAGTAGGAAAGTTGGAGATCACATTCCGTGAAGACGTACACTTAATAGGGACTGACAATTATGAACAGGTAGAGACATCCCTGGCAGCAGTGGAAGATGTTATCTTCCGCACAATGGATCCAAGTTTATTCGTATTCATGGGAGCGAAGACAATATGTGAAAGCTTACGAAATGCTGGAGTGCCGTGTTATTGGTACCGGATCGGCACAGCGAACAATGCGGACCCAAATGTGCTGCCAAAGGTATCGGTTTGCGCCTATGACCTCGTCGGAAACGGGTTCGAGGAGGTCGGAGAAATGTCTGATGAACTGCCTACGGCAGACGTTATGGTAGAGCGCTTACAGAACCTTACAGATTCATCACTGGCAGAGGCATGGAAATCAGTTCTCATCAGTGAGTACACAGCGGGCGTACTCTCCACCGCAACTGTAGGCAGAAAGGACCCAATGGCCCATAAGAACGAATGGGATCACTTCACAACAGCTCTCCGGGACAGTGTGTACCATAGTCTCCACACACACGGATTTACAAGGCTGGGAGATGCGCTCATTTATACGGAAGGACATGGTGACGGGGCCAAGCGACAGAAAACAACAAGTGGTGCATCCAAGACTAGCACCGGCACGGGGCCCCTGCTGCAGTTGATTGTGAATGACATGAAAGGACCGCTGCAGGATGAATTAGATAACATCGAGATCGACACCGTGGTCAACTATCCTGGCCTGTCGTTTGATTGGTATCGGAATGGAGAGAATGGACTTGTTTGTAGGGTAGAGTTGCACCGCAACTATGTGTCTCCGCTGAGCAGCTTGGATGAGTCTGACACAGCGGAATTGCTGGAGCAACCAAGCCTTCGCCGCGTACTGCTAGCTCCGTATGGGACTGTGGGCACGTTGGTGATTCCGTCTGCGAATCTTTCTGCGCACCTTGCCAAGGGAAACGAGTACCTTAGTTTTGTACACTGGAACGGCATTGTTGACGGGACCAGTGAGTTTGCGGAGATGTGCTGGGTTGGCCTGGATGGACAAATTATTGCCTATCCGAAAAATTTGGTGTTTGCTATTGGTCAAGTACCCGCGGGCAAGAATGATAGTATGAAGCAAATGCGCCGGCGCTGGCGCAAATTGGCCGCTCAACGGCAGGCTGCCTTCAAAGCGTTCAACAAGGATGTCAAGGAAGAGTCAATAGACTCCATCGTCATGCCGGGTGATCAGACCAAGGTGGGCGAACTGCAAAAGGAATTGACTGAGGAGCTTTCAGCGTTGTTGAAGGTCGAGGTTCCGATCGCTGAAACTCCCATTAACGACCCAGGATCTGCCGATGTTCAACAATCGATGCAAGCCTCGACACCGGCTTTCAGTATGGTAAAGACACCGGGATCAGCCGTTTTCAACATGTTGCAGCGAACACACACGGGGGGAATCACAAAGTACAGCCCTGATGCTGGCATTTCGCGTCCCAACGCACGCAGCAACGAATTCCAGGGAGCGCTTCCATCGAGTCGTTTCTCTACGGGTGACTACTTGACCTGCGGAGACTTTGGTTTGTTCCAATCAAGCGATAGCTATGCCCGGGAAGACATTGTGCACGGGCGCCCTCCTACAACAGAGCAAGGCCAACCCGCCAGCGTCGAGGGAGAAGTTATCAACATCTTGAGTCCACTGAACATGACGAACACAACACAGATGTCACAGACATCTCAGGGAGATGCTGGGCACGAATTCAATCCTTGGTCGGTGAATCCCTTGGTGAGCAGCGCGAGTCCGTCACCTGTCAACGACTGGAACGTCCCGCAATATGCACCAGGCCGATCAGAGTATACGAGGGAGTCCACCAGACTGCAAGATCTGCTCCTTACGAACCGGCAACAAAATGCACAAGAGATTCCTCTGTCCGCCGGTGGACCGGGCAAGATAGATTACAATCTGAACTCCTCAAGCGAGCACAATGTGTCCGAGAAGCCAATGACCGCAACAGCCAAGGCCCAACTCAAACTTCGCCGGGTCCTTGCGCTCATCAATGTGCTGGGAATGACTCTGTTAAGTGCCTACATCGCGGGTCTTAGGGTCGCTCTCAGTGACGAACCGGTGAAACAGCTCCTTAAGGGCTTCGTTAAGCATAAGCCGGCACTGCCTGTCATTGCCAGCAACGAAGAAAGCGAAAAGAAAGAAAGTGAGGAGGCTGAGAAAATTGCACAACCGACGACACCTGCCGCGAAGGCCGGAATGCAGAGAATTCCCGGGATCCTGACGCGGTGGCAACTGCGCAGTGGGCCGTCCCTGGAAGCAATCGGTTCATTGTGGTGCTTCCATACGGTAGCGGCCCAACACAATGCTGATATCAGTGGAGTGGGTCAGAGCGTGGAAGAAACAGTTCGCGACGGAATGCAGCGGCAGTACCACTTCTGCAGTGCGCTAAAATCCAGCTCACTGGAGAGGCCGTTGCGACTGTGGCAGCATTTCCACCGGAACCTCGACCTGGTGGACCAAGTGAAGGGATCCACTGCAGATCCTGTGCCCACTGCACCGAGAGCTGTCCGTACCATGCCGCGCCATCCACGGTCACTTCGGAGGCTGTTTGTGGGCCAATGGCGGCAGGAGGCTAAGATTCCCTCGGCTGCATGGCCATATCTAGACAATGAGATCGTGCGCATACTAGGAAGCCTGTCCAAGAAGGCGCTAGAGCCTGAGAAGGCAGCGATGCGTCTCCTGGCGTCATCAAAATGCCAGAGCAATCCCCCAAACGGGACTGACAACAAAATGGATGTCGACGATGTGAAAGAAGAAGCCCCAGCGGCGAATGGTAAAGACAGTGAGGATATGGAACCCAGCTACTCGGAGCCCCTGCGCATTCCACATCTGCTCATGAAGCACGAGGGCGATCGGGTGGCGACCTTGCCAAACGCCCTGAGCCAATGGCAATACCTGGGGCTGCAGCCTTACAGCGGTGGCAAAAATATTTCGTATCTGATTGTGGCTCCGGAGAGCGTGCGGGACACGTCCATGTTGACGGCTCTGGTCAGTCAAATTGCCAGCGCCTACAATGCACTCAACCTCGGTGATCAGGAGCCGCTTCTCACGCAAAAGGCCTATGACAGAGCATTTGCGACTCCTGTAGGCGGTGGTGCATCTGGAACTCTGTCTTCGCGGGGAGCCGGTGCTGCGGGCAGCGACAATTATACCATTATTACTCCTGGTGGTGCATCCAGTACCCCTGGAGGTGTAGCACAGCTACGTCGTGGTGCACAAAGTCCGGCGGTTGCCGCCTTGCGTAATGAGGCCTCCGGCAATGTCATCACCAACGCTCTCATGCCAAACATCACCGGTGTAAATATGCACCAGTTCCGCATTCTTGCACACGACATGGATGCCCGTAACAAACCAACCACTAAGACTGCCGCGTTGCGCATGATCAAGAACCCAAAACACAAAGACGATCACCCAGCCACGGGAAGCAGTGGCGGCACTGCGGGCGCCTCCGGTGAGCGCCGTACGGGTGCGTCTCCGGCCACAACCACACCTGCCGCTTCTGCTCTGCATGGACAGTACCACCCTGCCATTATTTCACACCTCGACGCCATCCTCGCCACAATCTTCCGCGATGAAAAGGTTGCAGCAACGCTGGTGGATCGTCCCGCAGGCACTCCCGGCACTCCCGGCACACCGGCAGCGTTGTTGACTCCCGCGATAGCCACCCCGGGCACTCCTTCGAGCGTGCCCATGGCTGAGGCGAAGACTGAAACCGGGCTCAGCAGCCACGCACTAGCGGATACATCGGAGTCCGGTGTAGAGCACCTGGTGCTCTACTTCTTTGTGCGTGGCCTGCACAGAGATGAGGAAGGCACCGATAGCAGCGGCAGGGGCATTGCCATGAGCGGCCCTCAAGCACAGCAGTCTACGAGTGGCAAGGAAGGCAGCAGTGCAGCCTCGCCACAGCAACGGGCGGCCTTCGAAGGAACGTTCCAAATGGCGCGTGCGGCCATTGCAGCAAGCCTGGCCGAGATTCCGTACCTTGCTCGCGCTCGCATTATGGTCCAATTCATTGACATTGCCCTTTGCGAAAACCCTGGACTGGAAGGTTTTGATTCGTTTGCGGATCTGGGCCGACACTACGCAATGAATGTATACAGTCGGTGCCGTGTGATTGTCGCGCCGGAGATCCCGAAGGACGTTCATTTGTCGCTGGTACCGCCTCCGATCGGCAGCCAGCACCACATCTATCAGCCCCCGTACCGTCTACTCGGAGATCTCGACCGCCTCCAGACCAAGCCGCTTGACGGCAACATGCCGCATGACACTATCAACCTTGGTAGTGTGAAGTGGAGCATTGAGCTGAACCGATATGTGAGCTCCACAGAACTCTGTCGCACGCTGTACGCGACCATTCTCCTTCCTAGCCGAACTGCGACGCGCTTGTACTGCTCTTGGACCGATGCCACTGGCCAGATCTTTGAGACATTGAGTTTGACAGTCAATCAGCACCTCGGCAACCAGACCATGGCCATCCGCAGCGGTCTAGCCGCATTTTGGTGCAGTACCCTGTCGCTGATAAGTGGTGGTGTCGACAATTGGCACGTTGTCGTGCTCTGCACAGGTGCGCTGGACCACTCAGAGATCATGAGCCTCTGTACTGTGGCAAATGCGTGCCTGAAGAAGGGCATCAACACGGACATCTGCCAGGGCTGCGACGCCTGCGAACTTAAGGAGATTGGCAAGAAGCCAGGCATAATTGATGTCACCGTGTGTACCTTCAGAGCGCTAACGGGCTCGACGCTGAGCACAGAGAGCATGCAGCAGGCCGTGTTACGGAAACACTCCAGCACAGGTGACGGTGGTGCCGGCACGGGAGGTGCTCCGGGCAGCGGTGTCAAAGGTCAGGGCACACGTGACTCGACGAACCTTAATAGCGCAGAGAAACTCGGCGTCGGTGGGCGGGACACATCGTCGTCTTCACTGAAAGCCCCGCCAAGCGGGGTGGCGGCAGTTTCAGGGGCCACCGGCGCCGCAGGTACAGAGGAGAACCCCGAGGATGTCGTCGATGGTGGTTACCTCCGCACGTGCCTGCGTATTCCACGATCACGGATTTTGCTCTTCCCACAAGGTCTGTATGACTCGGACCAGGTGTCGTTCACTTCGGCTGGCCCAGGGGAGAAAAGTACCAGTGGCACTGCTCCCGCAGCTCCGGCGACAACTGCTGCCGACGGCACTGCTGGAGTCGGCACCGAAGTGAAACAAGAGGGAAATGCCGACGGAGGAGCTGCATCTATTGTCGCGAACCCGAAGGTGCCGATCGAGCCCAAGTTCCTGTGTTCTGCTGTGCTGACCTGTACGGACCAAACGATCAGCGCCTCCCTGAGCGGCGGAGACAGCGGCGGCCAAACCACTGGCACAGGTGACGGCAAGGAACCAAATAGTGCTTCCGCCACCGAACAGGCGCCTGCGGACATGGGGAGCAGCGATGCCCCGACGTTGGCACAGTCCACGCAAGCTCGCGGCACCGGCGTCAACGAAGTGCTCTCCAAGACCCGCTCTCCGACGACCACTGCCTGCGTTGATCTCAAGGTAGATCTCATTGACCGTTTCACAAGCCACGAAGGTGTGAACGGTATCGAAGTTCACAACGAAGTTTGCTGTGCTTTCAGTGGTTCTGCGACCGCGCTGATGCAGCACATTGCGAGCCAGCTGGATGCCCTGAGTTGGTTGCAATGCGACATGTCAACTGGTGTGCGCACGACCAATCTTCCGTACCACATGATCTGGATGATGCTGCTCTTGGGTGAACGGATGGACTGAACTACAGCCATTTACTTGAGCATGATAAGATTTAGTTGAATGATATTATATATATATATAGTAGTTCTCACGAAATAGAGAACATGGGATGCATATTTGGTGTTTTCTCGCAGTTGTTGTGACTATGGTACATACCTATTGGTGCCCTGGTCTCTGATGCATTCATTGGTTGCCGCTCTTAAACTCTGTGACGCTCTCTGAGAAAGGTGTCAGTCGGTTCTCGAGGGCGTGCACAAACTCTGGATAGCTGAGCACCGAATCACACTCCACATCAAAGTGGCGGAAGATAATGTTCAGCTCTACGTCTGTCTGTCGCACGTTGAGACTGCGCATGGTTTCCTTAAAGTTTGCGAAAGTCAGCGTCGAGGACGTATCAGTGGCGCCAAACATGCGGAACAGAGCCTCCGAGATGATGCCATGACCGGTATCGTGGAAATGAATAAACTGTGCATCCACCTGCGCCTCCGTCAAACCATCCGGAAGGTGCGGTTCGAGCAATTCGAGCATCCGTGCGTAGTCAACATTGACTCCGAACGGTTTGTCGATTACGTACTCGACCATGGTGTTCTTGCTCCGATTAATACCTTCTTCCCAACCCGGCAAACGCACTACCAATGCCGTCATGTTGTCCTGTGCTCCCCCATCGTTTGCCTCTTCGATGAGTTTCATGGCTGTCAGGTCAAGCGATGAACATGAATTGACAAGATCCACAATATCCTCGTCACCAAGCATGTCGGAGACTCCATCGCTGATGAGAATGATGCAGTCATCTTCCGCACTAACCTGTGTTGCTGTCGTGTGCGGCTCACAAATGAGGCCGTAGTTCCTAAAGAAGGGTGCACCGATCGCCCGACTGACTGCCAGCGTCTTGTCGTCGGCAAATATCCGGCCCGCGCCGTCCGCAGTGAATACAATCGACCCGCCCGCATCCTCGATCCGATCCGCTTCTTCGTCGACGTTCGGCTTGTGGTCCTGGCTCAGTCGCTGGGGCTGTCCCTTGTGGCTGAGAATGCAGTGGCTGTCACCGACGTTGGAAACATACACCTCGCTGCTGTCCCGCACAATCACGGTCACCGCAGTCGTGCCCGCCTTGTACTGTTCCCCAAGGCGTGGATCCTCCGCCCTGGCCTTCTCGGCCATGGCCAAATACTCGCTATCTAATTCAACCATTGCCATGGATGCCGCGTCGGTGTAGCTCTCCCCGTCTTGTACGAGGTCATAGACACGTTGCAGAATCCGACTGCTCACAAAATCAGCGGCCCGAGCACCGCCGTGGCCGTCAAAGACCCCGTAAAAGTACGTCTCTTCGTCCAGGATGCCGACCACGAATCGATCGTGATTGTAGTCACGCATGCCCTTGGTGCTTCGTAAGGACACCAAATTCTGTACTTGATTCGGTCGCAGTCGCTTGGGATAGAAACTATCGGAGTCATGCTCCGGTTTCAAGGCCTGTGGGGTGGAGCCTCCAATGTGCGACATCAGCCGCTGCTGTGTTTCTAATGTGCGCATCGGAGCTAACCGATGTCGCTGCAGCTGAAGCGTCGACTGCGTACCAAACGGAACCGCCCGCAGTCCCATGGTCTTTACAACGCGACTTGCTAGGCGTGCCCCGAAGCCCAACATTGTGGCCTCTCCTCACTGGCGATTCGGAGAATAAGTGGTCTTCCTAAGAAATTGCTCTGTTGGTCCTCCCCAAACTAAGGAAAGTTACAGCTCCGTCATGAGCTGTCGATCACATGCTTGCAGAGTAGGTATGAAGTCTGTTATGAAGTTATGGACATCCGACTTTGGTGTGCTGCCTACTACTGTCACACTGACATCTGTTTCTTCCTCACTCCCCGCGTCGGCATACAAGTACGCCTTGTTTCTCTCGGAATCCCGTCCTCTTCCCCATCATCAAAATACCACCCATGCATATGCACAGATCATCCTCCAAAACGGGAACCGATTCTTGGGCGAATGACATCCCAAAAAACCCCATCGTTGGCCAAACAGAAACCCACCCAGGGCCTCAAACAACAACAGAAGCACCGCCCCCTCCCCCCTCTTCTCTCCCTTCCCGGACCCCCCCATAACACCCGTTCCCCCTCCCCCCTCCCCCCTCCTCCTTCTCCTCTTGCCCGTGAGGCCCGGCAGTAGAGAGGGACCCGGGGTAAACCTAGAGAGAGAGGGGGAGAGAGAGGGGGAGCGAGAGAGGGGAGGGAGAAGGGGAGAGAGAGATTTGGGTGATATTCTGCCTTGGGGGCCAGCCCGCCGCCAAGGGGTACCAAATCTATGCCTCCATCTCCTCCTCCTTTCTTTTCTTTTTTTTCTTAAAATGTTTTTGGCAGTGAACGAGAAAAAAATGACGCGAGAGGTGGCATAAATAAAAAATACTTCCCAAAGAAAGGGAGCGGTTTCGGTACTGTAAACGCCGGAGTCAATCCTTCCCTCCCTCCCTCCCCGCCCCCCCCTCCAAAAAATGTTTTCTTTCGGACGGCCACACAGGGAGACAGGGAGAGGCTGGGTGGTGGTGGGGGGGGGGGGATAAAACCTCAGAAAGTAAAACTTGGGGTTAAGTAAGGCCCGGTTGCGGGGAGTACGAACGAACGCGGCGGGTTATTTTTTTTGTTTTACTTTTTGGGAGCCCTTTTTCTTTTTGTCCGTTTGGCCCCTGCCTTCCTTCCTTCCCTCTTTCTTTCTTTATTTTTTTTAGTTAATTTTTAGGGGTTCCTTTCTTTCCTTTCTCTCTCTCTTTTTCTCTCTTGCCTTTGCTAGCCATTCCCCTCCTTTCCTCCAAGGACCCCAGGGGGGGGGGGGCGGCGGTGAAAATCCTCCGCTGATAATGAAAACGGAAGATACACACACACGAACACGGCGAGAGTGAGAGAGTGAGAGAGTGCGTGTGCGTGTGCGTGTGCGTGTGATCTTTGGATGGCGATTGGATCGTGGGGGACCCAACCTTTCCACCCGTCTGTCTCCTCTCTCTCTCTCTCTGTCTCTGTGTCTCTCTCACTATACGCAAGCACCAACACTCCCCTTCCTTCGCCCTCTCTTGGGGGGTGGGGGGGGAGACGACTCTTTCAGTCCTTCTTTTCTTTTTAACTTTTTCTTTCCTCTTTTCCTTTATTTTCTTTTATGTGGTATTAAACTGCGCAAAATACAATGGAAAATTTACAAGAAGTCTCTCGCGGCCAAAACGCCAAAAACCTTGCGCACACTTTGCCACGGGTTTGATTGCAAAATTCAAAATCAAACAGCCCCGCAAAATCGCGGCCCGGTTTGGGAATGGCCAGGAAAGCCCCGGAATGCAAATCAAATCGTCGCCAAGCATACCTCACCAACCCCTCAAGCTATCTACCGATATTGTATTGATTTGATACCACGATTCCATTTCCTAAGCCAAAAAGAAAAAAAAGGGGGAGAGTTAATTGAAAAAGGAAAAGGCGACAGCGGCAGAAACTGACTGAAAAAGTAGAGAACGGGCGAGGAAGGGGAGAGACACAGAGAGAGAGAGAGAGAGAGAGAGAGAGAGAGAGAGAGAGAGAGAGAGAAAAAGGAGAGCGGGGCCCAAGGAAAGGGAGGGGCGGTTGGGCTTGAAAAAGTATGCGTGCGTCACGGGCCGTCCCCCCCTCCCTCCCCCCTCCCAGAGCGCTTGGACAAAAAGGAATTTCGGGATCTTGAAAAACCTCCGCGGAGGGAGGGAGGGAGGGAAGGTTGAGCGGTGCGTGGGGTCGGCAAGGGGCACACACCGGCCCCCATTTTCTACTGTTCTTTTTTTTTGGGTTGGATTTTAGGCATAATCGCCCACGGGGCTTGGGGGAAGGGAGGGGGGGGGGAGGCGGGCGGTTGGTTCCGTTTCGGTTCGTCCTCCCTCCGTATGCGTGCGTGCGTGTGTGTGTGTGTGTGCGGATCATTTGACCGGTCGGCCGGAACTTTTTTTACACTTTTGGTGCGCAGAGTCTCATTGTCACACAGTCGTGTGCGCATGGGTATCAGACAGCGGACTCTCCTTTGTGCGGACGTTGGGAAACCACTGGGTAGTTCAGGAACGTCATCCGCCTAGGCGAATAGCCTTCGGTTGCTCGTGAGTCACCAAAGCCGCGGACAGAGACAACAGTTTTGTGGGTTGCTGTGCGGCAAGTACACTGTAGCAGAAGGTCATGATCAGCAGTCCTCTGCTGATACACACAACGTCTGCTCTTTTCTCTACCACTCGTCGCATGAACAGGAACGGACACACGATCAACCAGGCAGCAGCAGGTGCAACCACACAATTGCGAACAGTCATGGGTTCCAACTCGAATGCACAGGTGCATGAAATGCGCACCACCTACAACTTTGGCGTTCTGCACAAGCACGACTGCCCTTCGAACCCGTTTCAGCTGTTTGAGGAATGGTTTGCTGCGGCCAGAGATTCTGACGACATTCATGAGGCGAACGCAATGACCCTTGCCACCGCCAGCAAGGAGGGCATCCCTTCGTCACGGGTGGTCCTGCTCAAAAAATATTCCGAGGAAGACGGATTTATCTTTTACACTAACTACGAGTCACAGAAAGCCAAAGAGATGGCGGAGAATCCACACGCAGCCATCAGCTTTTACTGGGCACCCTTTGAACGGTGCGTGCGGGTGCAGGGTACAGTGCGCAGGGTCAGCGACGAGGAGTCCACCACGTACTATCACTCGCGTCCAAAGGAATCACAGATCGGCGCATGGGTAAGCTACCAGAGCTCGGTGCTGGAAAACCGCAAGATTTTGGAGGACCGCGCGGAGGAACTGCATGTGCAGTACAAAGATTCGGAAACCCTGCCAAAGCCGCCATTCTGGGGTGGCTATGCCGTAATGGCCAATCGCATTGAATTCTGGCAGGGGCGCCCCAGCCGACTGCACGATCGCATGAACTATGAACTCAGCGATGATGGCAAGGGATGGAAACTTACTCGGTTGTCATCCTAACGAAATCGGAGAGTCTGTACTGCAAGTTATTCAGGGTTCAATTCCACAAGACATCTATACTCACAGGCCTCGCAAATAGATCATCAGACAGCTTTTAGCAATCACGGTACGTACTGTTTCTAATGGACTTTGGCACCCACAGGGGACAAGAAAAACAAAACAGGGAAGGATCCAGACGAGCAGCACATTTCTTCATCTGCCGGAGCGCCGCTGGAAGGCCTGTAGGCCGGTCCGGCCCATGCCAGCCATGCCCTTGGCGGAGCCCGTGTCGGCTCCGGAGGCGCCAGCAGGGGGAGACATCGGTACCACCGGATCCGGCACTGTTTCCTGTCGGAACCGACCATAGTCCGACCGGGGCCCATCCTCCGGACTGCGGCGGTGGTGGACATGCGAATGCAGCGGACTGGTGAATTCCATGCGCTGGGGATAGAAATCGTATCCAATGCTGTGCCGTTTCAGGGCCTTCATCATGAACATGAGCATCTTGCTGTGACGCTCCGCCTTGAGGCTGAGATTCTGCCAGTTGGCAGTATGTTGGAACCAGCATTTGATAAGGATACGATTGTCGAAGCCAAGGCCATCACAGACAAACATGAGACCATCCGCATGGAAATCGGCATTGTTCTGTGCCATGAACTTGTACACTTCGTTCTCGAGGGCCTTAATCTGCTCCGCAGTGGTGGTGTGGGCGACGCAGAACTCGAGCACATCCCACATGTCAGGCGAACGGTTGAAGTTCGTGATGCGTTTACGCATGAGCTTAGTGTTCGGGTAGTAGATCTTTTCCATATTGGCCAGGTGAAAAGTGGTCACTTTCAAGTGGATCTCGTACACTTGCAGCAGCTGGTCGTCAATGAGACAGCGGTCACCGCAATCGTAAGGATGGACCACGAAAACGAAAATAACGTCGTCAAGCAGTTCTTTGATGGCCACACCAAAACTGAAGCTGATGGCGAGCAACAGAGTTGAGGCCCCGAGTACCAAGGTCTCAAAGTCAATGCCAAAGATGAGGAGCACAACAAAGAAAAGCAGGAAAGATAGAAAGCTGCTCACCACTTTGTCCAGCTTGCCCATGGCCTTGTCTGCATCGCTCAGTGTTTGTGCAAGCCAGTAACGCTCTCGCAAAGTGGTCTGGATTACGTTGTAAACCTTGTGGAACGTGATGGTGGTATTGTTCTTGCCAGATGGCCCACTATTGAGCAGCATGAAGGCACGTCGGGCGTCGGCGGCACTGAAGTACCGCCGCAGCATTGGCTCCGTGATCTGACGCTTGCCTCGTAAGGTGAGGTTGTGGAAAATCTTGGACGTCAGAATACGGGCACTGATGGTCAACTTGTGGGTGTCCTGGGTCATCTGCTTGATCTCAGCGTCGCTCATGACCATGGTGAGCGGTTTGCGCACCAGATCCATGACATAGTGCATGGTTTGCGGACTGTACTCATCGGTCGGCTGCTGCAGGACGTCCTTTAGTGTGGCCTCATCAATCACTTCCTCCTGCTCTTTGGTGTTTTCGGTGCTGTTGTCAGACATGTTTGGAACTATGGGAGAAATGGGCATGGTGTCCGGGTCTAGTTCCGCCTCTCCAATGACTGGACAGCCCTTCATTCCGTCCAGATAGGATCGGGTTGACGGCGCTCTGGACGAGGTGAAGGGGGGTGTGGCAGATGTGTTACCAGTTGGATCTGGTTTCACAGACGTTCCATCGGCCTCTTTGGATTTGTAGGTTCCTGTAGAGGCCGTGGAAGTCTGCCGCAGCAAAGAAGAGGTACAACTGGAGATGGTAGAGGACGGAGATGTCATAGTCTGACTTGCTCTGGCAAGGGAAGCACGCAAAAGTGAACTGACCACGGTTGGACGACGGCTTTGCTCTCCAATACCGGAGTCCTCCCCGTCGGAGGAATTCCCACTGGGCCGACGACAGTGCATTGGTTCCGACTGCCGTCGCTTGTGGCCTCGCAGCTTCTCTTCTTTGTCCCCATGGCTCTTTCGTGCCATAGAAAGCACTCTGAGTACATACTCGGCAAAAAGGGCATCATGGATGGTCTGCAGATGCGTTGACATGTGGAAGTTGAGAGCAAAATGTTTGATCAGAATAGTCTTCACACTGAATGCTGCCAACAGGAGTAAAATTGAGATGAAAGCGCTGAACATCAGATGGTAGATGCTCACATTTCCGCCCAGGTCCCACAATGTTGGCAACAAATGCCACCAGACGGTCAGAGTGGTCACCCATAGAAAGAGATGGCACTTCCTCTGCAGGGGCTTAATGTAGTAGAATGCATATTCGTGTCGCATCGTAAAGTGATCAATGATGGGGAACATCACATGGTTCACCAGGAAGCCAATGAAATGGTAGCTTAGGTATCCACCCGAGGCTGTAATGCACCAGGCCAGTAGAGGGATTCCCAGAAGCACGGGCCTGTGGTGCGTGAATAAGACAATGAGGGCAGCCGGAGCCAAGAGTACCGCGGATATTATCACAATGCGGACCAACTTAAACATATGTTGTATGGCATAGTGCAGAGATTGCTTCATATTTTCGGTCAACCAGTTCGGGTTGTCTGGAAGATTGTCCACCATCGTCTCCTCCGTTTCGGAAATTCGTCGTTTATGGGGTGATCGGCTGCCTTCGTGTTCACTGCTCGAAGTCTTGCTCAGGCCGGTATCTACATCCACGAAACTGTGATCTTGAGCCTGTTGGGTGAACACCTTCATGATCTGGTGATTTTCAGCCATCATGAATTGATCCGCCTTAGGTTCCTCTTTGGAGACCACCTCATAACCTTGGATGGTGTCTTGGTAAGCACAGTCATCTATGATGGGGCTGCGTTCGCTGTACTCCAGAGTGCTAGCGCTGCTCTGGCGGCTGATACTGGCACTGGGCTGGGCTCTTCCCGGGGTGGGAACAGTGCTTCCAGTTGAGCGGTCCACATCTTTTCCATGTTGTGGATCCTGTGAGCTTACCAAAACATCAGAGTCAGATTTGCTCAAGGGTGGTTTTCTGGGCTCAGTGTTGACATTTGCGGGCGTGTCGGTCTTGGGCAAGGGACTTCCTTCCGATCTTCGGTCTTGTTCAACCATACTTACACGCGATAGGGTTCTCCTTTGCACCACCCAGGGTGCAGGCACAAGATCACGCGCAGTGATCTGCGCCTGTGTGTGCTTTGGAGACTGTTTCCTCTGGTGGTACTGGACTGCGAGGAGGGCCCGTCCATGCTCGCCTCACGGTGCCTCAAGAACCTTGCCTCAGTGTGTTCCGGCACGGCTTCCCCCAAGCGAACCAACAGGTTGGTATATACGATATCTGGTCTAATATCAACTATTCATCGCAAAGATTACAAATAAAGAAAACATATTACTGACAGACGTGCCCTCCACAGTCATGAAATGAACTCTTTCTTCCGGACTGACGATAAGAGCTGTCCGTTGACGTTTTGGCTCGGTTGGCCCGTTCGGGCCCCTTCCCCCCCTCCCGCCGGGGCCTTTCCACCTCCCTTTCCCCTTTCCCCCGGCTCAGGAGCAAGGGGCCACCAGCGGGCCCAGGCTGGCCCCCACTTTCCCTTTTTCGGGCCCGGAATCTGCGGCCGGGTAATGAAGAAAGTCGTTGGGGAGTCCGCTGCCCTCCGTGACAATATCAGTAAGTTGAGCCCGAACTGGAGGAACTCCAACAGGAAGTGAAAGAGTAAGAATACTATTTCTCTCGCATTCAGGCGCTCCTGACAACCCCATATACCCTGGTTATATTCTGTCCAAGTAGCGCTGGTCCGCTACGGTGGAACAACGACGTCTAACCTGGTGTGATTGCCCAGAAGGAAGGTCAGTGCCGCCGTTCGTTGGGCCGATTCCGCGGCCGGTGCTTGTTTGGTTGCTGCCGCCTCCTGGCCCTAATGCTGGCTGCTACTGCTGCTGCTGCTGCCATACCAATGAGCTACTTTAATGCTCACTGTCCACATGCCTACCTTGGTCATGGTATGACTAAACAAGTTCGGTGCTGTCGATGGCAGCAAATTTTCGAGTCTGTTGCATTGGACCCGCAGTCCTGCATGACCATGAAGTCATTGAATTTTGCACCCAGCTTGGCTGTAGGCCCTTACGGCGGCCGCAAAGATGGACGCCGATGGGAAAAAATTGGTACCGGCAACGGAATTTGTATGTTGATAATATGGTGCAGAATTCTTTGCTAATTGTAATGATGCACCAGGTGTTCGAAATTTTTGGTTTTTCTACTTCGGGTCAACGCGGAACGAGGTGTCAGCTGGTGCAGCGGCCCGCAATCGCGTTCTACGATCGCCAACAGCAACAGATTCCACTTGGGCCATACTGATCGGATCGATAAAGATACTGGTGACGACGGGAATGAAACAAATCATGCGTTCAAAATCGGCATGCCATTAGGTCATTAACATTGGACCTTCCACAACCGCTGTGCATGTCAAGCGTGTTGTCCACGATGTTTTGTGTCTGGGGCATTCGAAGCATTTTGGTGCCCACGGCCCGCCCCGGGCCCCCGGAGAAAGAGAGGGGGCCCCCGGGGGGGGGGGGTTGTGGGGGGAGAAGGGGGAAGGGGTTCCAAGGGGGGGAGGGGGGGGG
>PDIP01000099.1:0-37466 GCA_002811645.1 Corallochytrium limacisporum
CCCCCCCGGGGGGAGCAGAGTAACGAGACGACCGCACAAGGGGCTTTGCGGTATCCCAAAGGCAAAACAAAAGGCAAGAGGGGCCGGCGATGGAGACTTCCGGGAGAGACTAAGGGACAAGGAAAGGGTGAGCCACAGTGAGGTGAGTGCGAGCGAGGGAGCAAACATGGCTCGCGCACCTAGAACCCAAAGGGAAAAAATACTAGGGAACGAATTCGAGACCGCTGGAGAGAGAGAGTGAGAGAGTGGAAGGAGGTCCAAGACTGCCTTTGGCCCCTCCGCGGCTCTCGGAAGACGGGCCGCGGCCGCGTGCTTTCCAGTACTTTCACTATGTGCCCCTTGGGAGGCGCCAAGACTTACATTTGTTTTCTTTGGGCCCTCCCTCTCACCTCCTCGCCCGGGGCAAAGTTGACGTCGGGAGAGAGCGAGCGACAGACTCCGGTCGCGTGGTGCGGACGGGTCGACGAAAAATTTCGGTCCGAGGAAAGCGACTACCGAAAATTCGACAGGTGTTGTAGTACCGGGGTAGGGAGTTTTGGAGGGGTACACCATTCCTCCCGTCCTTTCGGTTCGCGTGGAACATGGGTTGCCGCCAAAGTCTGGAGGAGAGGGGGCACGGCGAAACGGAGCGCTTGTGACGACGGAAAGAGCTGAGTGAAGAGTGGCTGTTTTGCTTGCTTCATGTGTTTTGGTGTTAGTGCTTTACATGCGCTGTCTATTTCGTTTTTATGGCGCGCAGTTTTTGGAAAAATGTGTTTGTCTCTATTCGGAGAGTGTTGTGCCTTTTCGATAATGGTCTTGTCAAAGCCTTACTTAGCTCAGCATCGGTTTACATGTGACCTATTTCAAACTTCACATGTCAATATTCGATAGAAATCTCTAAAACTCCTGTGTGGCAAGGCCGGAAATAGGGAACATTATTCGGGAATAGAAGTTCTTTTCTTGGTTGTTCATAAGGAATAATTGAGTTAACTAAATTATCCTCGGGTTTCCTTGTGCTGGACCTAGCTTGACATCGCGGACTAATTCGAAGAGTCTGTCAAAGATCGAATTATTCTAGGTTGACAAGAAAGAAGTTGGACAGAACTTTTCTCGTATTACACTTGCACATCGTGTAGTTCGGAGAGAGTAAAATTTTGCATATTAGTTAGCCACTGACATTTTTAAAGAAAAAAGAAACCAAAAAACAAAACAACACATTATCTTATGGGACATCACAAGAAAACACACTGGACATGATTTACTAGGAACTCCACTTTCAACAAGCACTGAATAGAAAGGGAAAAACCGGTTTTGAACGGGAAGTGAGTGAGTAACGTAGCGTCGGAAGACCGATTGCTTCTTTGATATTTGCTTCCCCCAAATTTAGTGGTTATTTCACAACGGATTCTGAGGAAAGCTAGTCACGACCATGAACCAATTTGAATTCAGTCGGGCCCCGGTAAAACGGGTACACGCGTTACAATGGGGTGTCTTAAGTCCAGAGACGATTCGCAGTTATTCCGTGTGCGAAATTGACCAGGACCAGATGATGGACGGGAATATGCCCAAGAGAGGTGGTCTGCTAGATCCTCGTTTGGGTACCATTGACAGTCGGAGTATTTGTGAGACATGCAAAGGTACACATTCTACATGTCCTGGACATTTTGGCCATCTTACACTCGTCAAGCCAGTGTTCCACTTGGGCTTTCTTCGCAAGATTGAAAAGACTCTGAAGTGTGTTTGCTGGTCGTGTGGAATGCTCCTGGCGGATCGTAATGATCCTCGTATCAAGGACGTTCGGCGCATTCAGGATCAAACTAGACGCCTTCGTGCTCTTGTAGAAATTTGCAAAGAGCGCCATGAGTGCATTGGCAGCGGGATAAAGAAACAGGAAGACGAAGATGGCTTCGGTATGATGAATGGAGGGAGTGGAGCTGACCAAAAGGAACAAAAAGACCAGCAGATTGGCTGTGGTGCTGTCCAGCCCAAGATTCGAATTGAACGCTGGGTTCTCAAGGTCGACCATTACAAGGGTAAGGAATTAACCAAGCCCGAAGAGCCCACTGCTGAAGAAATTGCTGATAAACTCAAAGTAATCAGCGATGAAGACCTTATGATCATGGGCTACAACCCAGAGTACGCCCGGCCGGAATGGCAGATTATCAAAGTTTTGCCCATCCCTCCTATGGCTGTCCGCCCTGCTGTCCGCATGGACTCTAGCTCATTGGCACATGATGACTTGACTCGCAAACTTAGTGATGTCATCAAGGTGAACTTCGATCATGCCAAACGGTTCGAAGAAGGTGCACCCCCCCACATTCTCAAACAGAAACTGGATTTGATCCAGTATCACGTAACCACTTACATGGACAACGAACGCAGTGGTATTGATCCTGCCCTACGTGGTAAAAATAGTGATCGACCACTGAAAGCCATAAGCGCCCGTCTCAAGGGCAAATATGGTCGCATTCGCGGAAACCTCATGGGTAAACGTGTAGACCACTGTGCACGTTCCGTCATTACGGCTGATCCCAATCTGCAGATTGATGAGGTCGGTGTGCCCCGGAGTGTGGCCCGGTCACTAACTTACGCGGAGGTGGTCACCGCATCCAACATGGATGAAATGCGCCGACTCGTTGAGAATGGCCCAGAGGAACACCCTGGTGCTAAATCTGTGGTCCGTTCAGACGGTCAAACCATTGACTTGAAGTTCGTGCAACAGAGGGGTGATTTCCCTCTGAGCATTGGCTATGTTGTCGAACGTCACATTCAGAATGGTGACTATGTCATTTTCAACCGTCAACCATCTTTGCACAAGATGAGTATGATGGGTCATCGTGTCCGCATTTTGCCGTACTCAACCTTCCGTCTGAATCTGTCCGTAACATCGCCGTACAACGCTGATTTCGATGGTGATGAGATGAATATGCACGTCGCACAGTCCAACGAGACTCGTGCTGAGATTCAGGAGATTATGTTGGTCCCTCGGCAAGTCATTACTCCTCAGTCCAATCGTCCCGTCATGGGTATTGTACAGGATTCTTTAACTTCCATCTCAAAGTTCACTCAGCGCGATACTTTCTTGGATCTGCATACTGTTACGAACCTCCTGATGTGGCTTCCCGATTGGGATGGTAAGATTCCCATGCCGGCCATTCTGAAACCTAAGCCGATGTGGACCGGCAAACAGTTGTTTACCCTGGTTATTCCCAACAACGTAAATGTGGTGCGTTTCACATCTACACACGCCGACCGTGAGAACAGCGACCCGATTCTGAAGTACATGAGCAATGGTGACACGCGAGTACTCATTGAACAGGGAGAGTTGATCTCTGGTATTGTGTGCAAGAAGACTGTCGGCGCTTCTGAAGGGTCTTTGATTCACGTGACGTTCATGGAGAATGGACCAGACCGTACAAAGTACTTTTTCAGCTCCACTCAGCGCCTGGTCGATCAGTGGCTCATGCTCTGGGGTCATTCCATTGGCATTGGTGATGCAATCCCTGATGATGTTACCCAGACTCAGATCACTGAGGCCATTGAGGAGGCTAAGATCAAGGTCATTCAAACCATTCAGAAGGCTCAGCAGGACGAACTTCCACCGGAGACAGGTATGACAAAACGGCAGACGTTTGAGCACACTGTGAACGGTCACTTGAACAAAGCTCGTGAACGTGCCGGTCAGGCTGCCACTGACTCGTTGAAGGCTTACAACAATTTCAAGATTATGGTTGTCGCCGGTTCTAAAGGTTCTTTCCTCAACGTGTCACAGATTATGGCGTGTGTAGGTCAGCAGAACGTTGAGGGTAAGCGTATTCCGTTCTCCTTCCGATACCGTTCCCTGCCTCACTTCGTCAAGGACGACTACGGTCCCGAAGCTCGAGGATTCGTGGAAAACAGTTACATCAAGGGGTTGAATCCTTTTGAGTTCTTTTTCCACGCCATGGGTGGTCGCGAGGGTTTGATTGACACGGCTGTGAAGACTGCTGATTCTGGTTATATCCAACGACGTCTGATGAAGGCGTTGGAGAACGCTATGGTGAAGTACGACAACACAATTCGAAATGCTTCCAACGAGGTCATCTACTTCCTCTACGGAGAAGACGGTATGGATGGTACTACTGTGGAGTCTCAGAATGTCCCTATTCTGCGTCTTGGTGACAAAGACTTCGAGAATCGTTTCCATCTGGACACCAGCAATGTGGGATACCTACGCAAGAAGCTCGAGCCGCAGATTGTTGACCGTCTTGTGAACAACCCTGAGCTACAGACCGAGTACATTGAGGGAGAGTGGGAACAGCTGAAGGAGGATCGACAGTATTTGCGTTCCACTGTGTCCGGAGGCAATGATCGGATGCCCTTGCCGGTCAACTTGTCTCGTTTGATCTGGAATGCGCGTAAGCAGTTCACTGTCGACTCCCGTGCTCCCTTAGATCTGGACCCCATTGATGCCATTCAGGCCGTGCGAGACCTCGAGAAGCGCTTGCTTGTCGTAGAAGGAGACGATGATGTCAGTAAACAAGGACAGGAGAATGCAACTCGCTTGTTTAAGATCCTGGTTCGCACCCATTTGTGTACAACCCGTCTGGTCGGTGAACACGGCATAAACAAAGCTGGTTTTGACTGGTTGATTGGTGAGATTGAGCGGCGCTTCCAGATGGCGAAGGTTCAGCCATCTGAAATGGTCGGTGCCATTGCGGCCCAGAGTATTGCCGAACCGGCCACGCAGATGACATTGAACACATTCCATTTTGCTGGTGTGAGTTCCAAGAACGTCACCCTGGGTATTCCTCGTCTGCGTGAGCTGATTGATGTGTCCAAGAATCCAAAGACCCCTGGCATGACTGTTTATCTCACGGGCAATGCGCGTATGAACCGTGACGATGCCAAGCTTGTTCAGGCTCGCCTTGAGCACACAACTTTGCGCAGTGTCACTGCAGGCACAGAGATCTACTACGACCCAGACATTGAGAATACTATCATCGAGGAGGATCGTGACTTTGTTGAGGCGTACTACGCTCTGCCGGACGAGGATCACAATCCCCTCGGCGTGGACCCTTGGCTTCTTCGTATCGAACTGGATCGTGCTAAGATGCTGGACAAGGTTTTGTCCAATTCCGAAGTGTCTGACCGCATCAAAGAGTCGACCGAAGGAGCGCTGCACGTCATCTTCACTGATGACAACGCCGAAAAGCTCATCCTGCGTATCCGCATCAACAAGTCCAAGGACGACAAGGATGATATGATTGATGCAGACGGCGATGATGAGGAGGATGAGGTGACCCCGGACATTCTCCTGAAGTTTAGCACCAAGCTGCTTCATCAGGTGCGTTTGCTTGGTGTTGACAAGATTACCAAGGTGTACATGACTGATCGTCACAAGCGGACAATCATTACGGACGAAGGACAGTACAAACAGGAGAACGAGTGGGTGCTGGAAACCGACGGCTCCAACCTCCTGAATGTGCTAGCTCAAGACTCCATTGATCGCTCGCGTACAATCAGTAATGACATCAACGAGGTGCTCAACTCCCTCGGTATCGAGGCTGTCCGTAAGGGCCTTCTGTTGGAGATCAATAAGGTGTTGGACGTCTATGGTTTGTATGTCAACTACCGCCATTTGGCCCTGCTTTGCGAGGTTATGTGTCACAAGGGCACTTTGTTGGCTGTGACTCGTCACGGTATTCTCAAGCATTCGACCACTGCTTTGCTGCGTGCTTCCTTTGAGCAATCTGTGGAAACCTTCATGGATGCTGCGAGTCAGGGCAAGCGCGACCACATGCGCGGTGTGTCTGAGAATGTGTACCTAGGTCAGATGGCCGCAGTCGGTACAGGTACCTTTGATCTGTTCTTGGATGCGGACATGCTGACGGAATCTATGCCTGATCGCATTGGAGCCATGGCCATGAATGGTGAACTGACTCCTGGTGACGCAACTCCATGGCACGCAGACTCACCTCAAAGCTATGCTGATGGAGACATGTCTCCATACTCTCAGGCACCATTCAGTCCGGCGTCTGGTGCTTTCAGCCCGGCCTACACTGGTGGTGCTTTCAGCCCCATCACTCAGCCAGGCCGCGGCGGCTACCAGCCCGGTACGGCTTATAGTCCGACGTCACCGGCGTACAGCCCGACGTCACCGGCGTACAGCCCAACGTCACCGGCGTACAGCCCTACCAGCCCTGCGTACAGCCCGACCTCTCCGGCCTACAGCCCGACTAGCCCAGCGTACAGCCCGACCTCTCCGGCCTACAGCCCCACGTCACCGGCGTACAGCCCGACTAGCCCGGCGTACTCGCCCACTTCACCGGCGTATAGTCCGACTAGTCCCGCATATAGCCCGACAAGCCCGGCTTACAGCCCAACATCACCAGCCTACAGCCCGACTTCTCCAGCATACAGCCCGACAAGCCCGGCCTACAGCCCGACATCACCGGCCTACAGCCCGACGTCTCCAGCATACAGCCCGACGTCACCGGCTTACAGTCCGTCATCACCGGCCTACAGCCCGTCGTCACCGGCCTACAGCCCATCATCACCGGCCTACAGTCCATCGTCACCGGCCTACAGTCCGTCTTCGCCCGCTTACAGTCCTTCAAGTCCTGCCTACTCGCCATCTAGCCCGGCCTACAGTCCCACATCGCCTGCTGATGAAGACGAAAAGGACAAGAGGAAGTAACTGATATCACTACGGAGTTGTGGCATTCAAGCCGAGTAGTCATTATCGTTTAGCGACTTTTCCACAATCGTTACTTAATTGCTTTCTCATTGACGACATGTTTCGGAAAACCAAAGCTTGCAATGTCTCCCAATAGCACAGGCTGGGGAGACCAATGAGAGATCACAGACACAAAAAACACTCACAATCACACTTGCACGAAAACCCGTATAAAAAAGAGAACTTATTACCAATTTTGCATTATACTGTATATGTCAAGTCTCCAAGATGTTTGTGCATCATGATTGTGTTTTCATCGCGTTCTTCGATGCCATTGATGTCTGGTGGTTTGTGGCTTTGGGATGCTGAGGGGATTCTTGGAAGGCTGCACAGTCGGGAAGAGTCGTGTCGAGTACGCGGGAGAGGGAGAGGTGGGGAAGGAAGTATACTAGGGCAAACGTCTCACCGAATGCTCTGGCTCGCGGTTATTTCAGAAGCACAACAAACGAACCCAACTTATTATCGACATTATTTGTCGTCTGCCAGAAACGACGTGTTCTGAAAGAAATGTGCAGAATGTAAGGTGTAGGTGAATACCACTTTCAGGGCATTGATACCATAAAAATATCGCCTGAGACATGGTGATGTACTAGTCCGCGGGCAAGTTGTGATAAACAATGTCATCATTCTACTCGAATCTGAGGGACCTTGTGTCCCCGGCGAGGCCATTGATGGCTTTCTACGGTCTTGATATAGAAGGGTCGGATTCGCGATTGTTCAAATTGTTTCTGCGGCCGTATTCAGCGGAAAACAAAACATTGACCGAAGATGCGAATATGAGATCAGGGCAGGCGCCGCCATTGCGGTACAGAATCTGCCGGAATGAAGAAACCTTTCCAGCACCGAAATATGGACAGCAAACAGTGAGGCCAAGGGCCCCACCTGGGATCTTGAAAGAAGATTGGATTTATAAACACCAATCCATCATTCCGGGTCTCGCAGTTGTCTTTGCACGATTGGAATGGACTGATGAGGATTTTGACAGCAGAGCGGAGGCTTTGGGTCAGAAGATCAATCATATCCGAAAAGCCATGCAAGGCGCAAAACGGACAAATATCCTCGACCCAGCACCGCTGGGCGAAAGTGGTGGTGCCCAGACCAACTTAGATCCTCTGTCCCAGGCACAGGCCTCGCGTGCCGGTGGCAGCACTGATGCTATTCCTCAACGAGACAATGCTGCAGATGCAGAACCGGATCAAAGCGTGCAACGGGCACCGCGTGTAGTTGTGGTTTTGCTGCAGAATGAACGGGCAATCTCCCATGAAGTTGTAGCCAAGCCGGCAGCACTGCTTCGGAAACATGCTGGGCTGCGTGAGCGTGGTGAATTGCTTTACGTCCCAGCCGTGGATGAATGCAGGGATGAAGAGCTCTTGGGCTACGTCAGACGCTTGCAGACGTCCTTCATCAACGCAGCAAAAGAGTACTATGAGCGTCGCTTGGCAGACTATGAGTTCCTTTGCGATGAAGCCGAACGTCTGAGGCAGAAAGATCGGAATATTCGACTGTTGTGGAAACTGGGATTCTACTGCGAGATCATTGACAATCGGGAACGGGCCCTAGACTACTATAAGACGGCGATGGGCAGGATATACGCCCTCATCAATCTCGAAGAGGCTAGTCAACCTGCACGAGGTAGCCAAGGCTCCTCGGTGCGAAATGCCTCTGTCGGACAGGAACCCACAGCCGTCAACACGTCCCAACCTCTTTTGAATCGCGTTGTTGAGTTGAAGACGGTAGCGATGTACTTCAACTACAAGATCTGCTGTCTCTGCGCAAAAGAAAGCTTTGAGGAGGCGCGCTTTGCCTACGAAACTTTTATCCGGCGATTGAATGTCAATTCATTGACAGTCATGGAGCCTTTCTACGTATGGCATCATTTGACGTGGTTAGCTCTGCAGCATCAACTGTTTGCCTTTATTGTGCAATCGAGTTTTGCGATAGAAGGAACGCAGATGGACGTCGACACTGAGGATGTGAGCCCGGAGCAGGGGCCCGTGAATCGCCACATTGGGTACTATTTCTTGGAAGCTGCTAGTCTGACAATGCAACGAGAAGAATTCTGGTCTGCCAATGGCATCCAATTGCTTGCACAGATACACCAGCGGAACACTGGTGCAACGACTCCTGGTGGCAAAACAGCAATGGACCTTCTAGATTTGGCCGCCCGCAGCGAGACGTACGGCCTTGTGGGCACTATTCCGTACTACCTTACTTACCCCGACGCAACTGCGGACAGAATGAGCAAAGACTTTGTTCCAAGTGATCGTCTGGTCCTTGAGCTCAATAGATTTCTCATTCCGACTACGACGCACAGTGGCCGCACTTTGCGCCGTCTCTCGAGCGCTCCAATAGATCTGGATGCCTCAGGGCCGCAGGATGAGAGACCGTACCGTTCTGACGCGTACGTGGGAGTGATCACAAGCTCAAAGGAAGAGTGGAAATGGATTTTGGAACAATTGACAGAACTCGGTGTCGAATCCGGTGGTGCTACTTACCTCTCTCTTCCTGGCCCTTCTGCCAGTGTTGTAGAGGAACGCGAAAAGTACCTTCGCCTTGCATTGGTGTGGCTTCAGAGTCGGACTATGCACACTGACGTTGCTGGGACCATGTTGAAGCGATGCCTATATTTCTTTGAGAAGTTCCATTGTGTGCGCACTCTCCATCGAGTAGAGTTACTGGAAGCAGATATCATGCTCAAAGATTTAAGCAATCCTCGACGAGCCGCCACCTCAAGTGATCATGAAATAGTATATGCAAAGGCGTTGAAAAAGTACCTACACGCAGCCCGTCACCTGCGTCAGGATGCCCGCGCAGCACGGCTCTGTAAACTGAATGCAAAACTCAGGACTTGCTCATTCTACTGTGTCGACATGCGTTCGCATCTAGAATCCTTGTACTGCGAAGCAGCGGATCCCGGTCTAGAAGCAACATCGCGGGGCGAGGCGCAAAATGCGATGGCGACTTTACTCTCTGGAAATGTCCCCCCTGTGCCCCCTGCTTTGGCAAACGTGGATCCCGCGGTTTTGCGAAACATCCAATTACGTTGGTCTTCTGCTCTGCAAGAGTTCCTTACCGGTATGGGGCTTCCGCATGCCACCAGGCATGACTCCACGATTTCGAATGTGAGCATGGATTCGATGGGACCCTTGAGTCCGCCGCCGATCCTGTCGGCTTCTATAGATGGAGACTCCTTAATCGCCTCGTCACTACCACAAGGTGGCCATGTTCCTGCTGTGTTGACCATCCGTCTAGGAGGTGGTCAGAGCAAGGCACCACTGACTCGCCACTTACCGCAAGGAGCACTTGCTGACGAAATTTCTCGAGGTGGTCTCAATAGCACAATTTCAGATATCACACAGCAAGACCACACAGATGCCGATTTGCATTACTCTCTGTTGGAAGCCAAGGCTGGATTTGGGTCGCCTGTGATCTACGAAGGCGACACTGCTCGTTTGGATGTGACCTTGATGTCCCGCAGCACCGAACCTCTAATTTTTGATCGCGTCAATGTACTTTTTAACATGACTGCATACGATCCACAAGGAGTATGGAAAGCAGCGTCCCAGGATGGCGGAGTTATCAAGTTGATACCTGGCGAGAAAATTGATCATTCATTTATGTTGCATATCGCTCCAGACCATCACGTCCAGGCTGTAGCTGCGCAACGTACTTCTGCTAGCCATAAACATCGCCACGGGTTATCGTATCAGGCCCAACCTGAGGATCCTGACGTGGCGGACATCGACTTAGATACACTGTACTGCGAACAGGTCTACGTGACATTGCGGGGATCTAGTCCCACAACCGATGGGCTTCGATTGGTGCTGCAATTGCCACTAACTGGACCTGTGATGCGAGCCGGTGTCGTGACACGGAAGCCACAGATTACTATTGGAGGTGCCCCGTACAACTTTCCAATGCGCAAGCTGCAGTACTTGAGCCACAGGGAAACACAGAAATTCAACGGCGACCCACGCTTGGTCCGAGAAACAGAGGAAGCATTCCAGAAGCGCTTCGAAAGGGACAATGGACAAGTAGCGTCCACGCCCATAGATCTCTTAGACACAGAGACACCGCCGACATTGGAAGCGCGAGATGGATCTACCCGCGATGCCACCATCTACGGTTCGTCTTGCCTACAGGTCTTGCGTATTGAGGGCCTCGTTGACATTGCTTTGATGGGGTACCAAGGCAATGTTCAGCAGGTAGGTGACATTGTACCGGCATCCCTCAGTGTGGCATCAGCGGGAGGCAACACTTTACGCATAACCGATGCCAGGTCTTCCGAGGGTCCGCTATCGTTATTTGCTGCGGTATTCAATGCAATTACCGTATCTGTGACCAATCGGGAGAGCTTTGTCATTGATGGTCTGGAGATCGAATTGCGCGCCGCCCCTGGTCGAAGCGGAGCTGGCAATACCGAGACGGTACTCTTTGCTGCCCAGCCTGACTTTGCTGAAGCTAACTTGAATCACTTATCGCTTTCTGCCACGCGCAGCCTGGGCAAGACGCGCTTGAAACCCGGAGAATCGGTCACGGCTACTTTGTTCATTCACCCTGGAAAGAACCCTCGGCGCCTGAAGGTTACCACGGCTGTGCGATACAAGCTCACCTCGGCCATGGAGCAACGGGGCGTAGGTGCAAATATCGCACACCAGCAGCAACAGCGCACGTCGAAGGAAATGGATCGTTTCGTTGAAACTATCCCGGTGTTACAGGCTTCGTCTCGTCTTCTCAACCCGAGCTCCATGGCTTTGCTTAGCTGTGCAAGTGGTATGTCGCATGGCAACGTGGTTTCCCCAATGCAAATGCAGCAGGAGCAATCGCAGGAGGCCTTGCACTCACCCGAACCGTTCAAAATGTTGGCTCGGCGAGTGTCTTCCATCGTAGACAGTGAAGCCGCCATCCTGCGACCGGCCAGCAGCTATCTGCTGCACATCGACCTTGTACCTCGTCTCGGTCTGGCGTGGGCGCCCACAAATAGTGGAAACGGCAGTAGCATTGGTGGCCATGTCGTGACTCTGCACGATTTAAGCCTGCAGATCATGTCCACTCTACAGCCTTTCGTGAAGAGGGTGGCGTATGTGGACTCGGCCACGGGACAACACGTGCCCCTCACGGCGAAAAATTCAGCTGAGGGTGGGGTGGAACTCGTTTTTAAGCCTGAAGGCGTTGTTCAACTCCTCCGGGACGCACCTTTCGTCCTTGTCTTTGTGATTGACACTCCGCCTGAGTTTCCGTCCATGGCTGCCTCCACTATTGGACTGGAACTACCTGATCTGGGTACCCTACGCCTGACTTGGAGCATGCTGCCCGTCGGCAGCCCCACAACTGCGGCGGATGCCGCCCAGCACTCCAACTCACTCGCACTCCACCTCCCTCCTGTAGCGGTCATGCCGCCATCTGCGGTGATCTCTCCGCTGTACAACGCGCTAAGCTTTGGCCCACGGCGTGAGTTGATCAGTGTGCATGCTAAGGTACCAGATCTATGCAAGCAGCGCGAGCCTCTGCACATAGTCTACACCCTGCGAAACGTCAGTCCAGAAATGTGTAGCATCACGCTAGTGCTACAAGGCGCGGAGGGATTCGTGTGTAGCGGGCTGCAGCGCTCGACCGTATCGCTGGCTGGCTATGGTTCGGTTACGCTCGAACTGACGACGGTACCGTTAGTCTGCGGTCGTACCACACCACCGTACTATGACATTTCCGCTGTGCCCATGGGCCCAGTCACGGTCGGTGCGGACGGGTTTTCGGAAGGTCCAGACTTTGCGGTGAGCATCCCGGAACCATTGAATCCCGTGCTCTTCATTCAACCAGAAACAACTGCAGAAGGATCGTAAGGAAACGAGGTTATAAGAATACACTTAGTAGCAGAAAAAGTAGTATTGCAGCCGATGAATTTCAGAATGTGTGAAGCATTTTATTGGTCATTCTTATTCTTACGTCTTACCGGCGACTCTGTCGATGCGCTCCGTCAAAGCCGCGAGCTGCTTTTCGAGGTCCTCCACCTTGGCTTTGTATGCACTGACCTCTTCTAGGTAGTACAGCGCGTGCTCCCGCAAGATTGCCATCCAAGCCTCCTGGCTCGTGGGCAAGACCTCGCGCATAGCACGGAGGGCGGCACGGGGATCGGCTTGCTCTAGCAGCTTTTTCATGTCCTCGTCAAGTTCCAGGCCCTTCATGGCCGCAGCAGCCAGTGCCTGGATCTCTGACACGCTCATCTGTTCCAGATCTTCCAGGGACATGTCTTCAATGTTCACCGGCATATCGTTAGTGACGAAAGGTATGCCACCTGCATCCCCTACCACTGCGGAGTCGTTAAGCAGTGTCTGCTGCATGTGCACCACGTCTCGTTCCAGGTTTACTACCTCAAAGAGCAGCAGGAAATCCAAAGCAACCAAAATGGCTGCAATAACTCCTAGCACAACGGTTGTGCGCCACATCAACTGGCCAGTATCGCCGCCGAACAATTTGAAGCCAAAGACTTCTATGACACCTTCTTCACCTTCCTTTGCGCTCACGCCTTCGCCGGGGGTAATGAGTGCGTTGGCCGCCTTCTTTCGCTGTGCTTCCACGTCGCTCTTCCTGCGGTCCGTCTCAAGGCTCCTCATCAGCGCGTCAAGTTCCGCCTGACCCTTCGATAATTCTTCATCTATACGCGCGCAGTGTGCCTTTAAATCTTCCCATGTCGCGCTCTCAATCATTGTTTTGACTGCACTCCACAGCTCCTTGATGTAGTGAATGTGTGCCGTGACAACCAGACGGGCCCTGCCAGTATCAATGTCCTGAATGCAGTAGTGCATGATGACGGAGAAGGAGGAACCATAGGGGACCTCCGGAGTGGAGTGTTCGACATGAACACAGCGACCATTGCCGGATGAGTGATACCGCTGATCTTCCAGTGCCCTCGTCTTCTTCGGTCCGATCGGTTTGTTTTTCAAAGGCAATACGTAGCTCACCTGGCGCGTTGCATTCTCCTTGAAGTCCCACTGGGGCCATTGGATCTCTGTGCGGTCTGGGTACATATGCTCGAGGAACAGAGACAGGTTTCCAAACAGCAGCTCACACATTCGCTGCCCGTCAATATTGTACTCTTCATTGTGCAGTACCCGATCCGCGGAAATGTTACACGGTTCTCCAGTCCGTACGTCGGTATCCACTGTCTTGCCAGCAGCGTCCAGGACAGGATCTCTTGAGGTGCTTCTGGAGGAGAGTTCTTCATCCTCGTCTCTCTCTTCCAGGGGCGAACTCAAGGGGTTCGCCAGCAGACTGTATACCATGCCTGACAATGTGGATCTGCGTGTTCCCGTTGACGCAACGGAAGTTCCGTCCGGGTCGCTCTGTGAGCGTTTGCGCATGGCCCTTGTCTTACCTTCGTCATCCCGGGTGCCAATCGTGCCCCGCGTATTGCGCATGGCATCCTGGTCCGTGTTTGCATCTCTGTCCTGTGAGACATCAGCATCACTGCCAGTCAAACTGGTCAGTGCTTTTGAGACTAGGTTGCCAAGGAAAGATCCCTGGCGATCTGTTACCTTGTGCGGGACCTTTTGCGGTGACTTTCGCAATGCTCGCTCTGCAGTGGCCCGGTGCCCTTCGCCGCCACCACCCTTCTTGCTAACTTCTGTGTTCTTCAATTCGTCGCCAGAGTCTCCGCTCTTTTCGTCGCTGTCACTACCATTCCTCTTGCCCTCAGCGCTGTGACCGGGTTCACCAGTGTTCCCAGACGTGCGCCTGCTCGGGCTTTTGCTGTCTTCGCGGAGCAAATCTCCGGATCCCATGGACATGTGGTCGTCCGTAGCTGTATTACTCATAGTTTCATCTTCTTCGTCCTCAAAGAAAGGCTCGTGCATTTCCATTTGCATTAATCGATCGTATTCGTCGTTTTCAGCGCCTGCGCTGATGGCCAATTTCCAAAGGTTCACAATCTTGCGATATGCGGCATCACGGCTCAAAAAGCTGGCAAATAGGTAGGTCTTCCCTTCCGTCTTTATACTCAGTGCATTTGGAAACACCACAGCGTACCTCTGCTTGGTGATACTCTTTATGTCAGCCAAACGGAGCACCAACTTTTTCGAAATTGGTGAGCCATGGAAACAGAGATAGTTCGCACTTATGTATAGTTTACCTTGAATCAGAACGGACTCTTCAAGAGCACACAGAAATGTGTGCAACACATGCTCATTATATGGGAGGTCAGTTCCGAAGTAGTTTCGAAACCGTTTGTCTGCTGCGCGCTTCTTTCGCATCATGAGCCTCTGTGTTCCCTCAACCGGTGTACCACTGCTAAGGAGGTTGGGATTTTGTCCCGGAGCTGGCGCAGATGTCTGTAAGGCTAATGATTCAGAAGTGGCAGGCTCCTGAACCTTAACCGGTATCGTCCTCTTGCCGTTGTCTCCATCTGCGCCGTCAGGCAGTGGCTGGCCAGTCTGTTCTGTTCCTGAAGTCATACTTGATTTGTTTGAGTCAACAACAGTTGTTCCTTTCTATTGCCAGTGTTGGCCCGTGAATGTCACCCTGCAACAATTAGGTCTTCATACTTACTCTTCGCTTACTCTCAAAATGAACCTATAGAAGCTACCCTGTGTTCCTATCTACTTCACACAACGATGATCCGTTGGCTGACTATGCCCGAGGCACGCTATCTCGAATACCTCTAGCAACATGACTAGAACTGTGCAGTATGTACAAAGAGCCCTGTATCCACTGCCAACCATGACGAGGTGACAGAGTAAAAGCAGATCGTGGATTTTTGTTATCACCTGCAAATCGTCACTGAGAACACAGCGCTCTCTGTGTTGTGAAATATACAGAATTCAGACAGGGGCGACACAGTCCTCAGGTGCCTCCTCCGCCCCTTCGCTCCCCCCCCCCTTTCGTCTTCTCCCTCCCAACCAGAGAAAAGCTTAACGTACGCCAATGCTCCACACACCCGCGCAGCGACCGTACGCAGTCAATGGTGTGTCTTCCCCAATGGCCTCACCACTCTCGTTCGAAGCAAAGCAAGGGAACGATTGGGGGGGGGGGTTGGTGGCTCCCCCCTTGTCGGCAGGCAAACGGAGGGTGAAACGAAGAAGAACGCTGCTTATGGCCAAACGGGCAGAGTTGAAAAAAAAGGGGGACCCCTTAGACACTGTGATTTGTCTACTGCGAATCAAAGGCAAAGTAAACAAAACTTCTGAGAGAGCGCAAGAAGTTGGGGAGAGATGAGAACAAAGCTTCTTTTCTGTGCACAACACCGGCCGAACGACCAAAAAAAAAGTGGGAGGGCGGTAGGTAGAAAAAGACCTGGAGAGAGAGAGGGGGAGGTGGGAGCGGTGGTTCCGCGAGGGAGGGGACAGGTAACCGCACAGGATTATCCTGTGGGTTTTCTTGGTCTGAACGTTGAAGAAAATCTTTTTGGGGTCAGTACGTTCAGTATGAATTAGTGACCCATTCAGTCGCGGGCCCGTTAGTCTGCCGTTACGCAGTGCGCTCCATCGCTACGAACAAGACAGGGGGCGAGGGGCAATGGAGGCGCCAAGGGGAGTGGGGTCGTGACACGACATGTGAATTTGTTGGAAAAGCGACCTGAAAATATTTTTTTCGGTTGCCGACGTAAGACAGTACCGGGGCAAGGGAAACCCCGCGAGGAGGTACCGTGACACACACACACACACACACACACTCACTCACTCACGTACAGGAACAACCATGGCCAAAGACAACAGAGAGATTGCGGAAATGAATTGCACTGGGGAAAAGGGAACGGTCCAACTCACCCACACACACACACACACATCCACAACACAAACACACCCCCAAACGATGAAAACACGGTTGCGAGACAAGGATGATGGGGTTTTCAAACGTGGCGACTCAGCCCGTTTGCATACACACACGACCGCAGGTTTGAGGGTGCCATATTTCACTGGGAGGAAAGACGGGAGGCGGGGAAAGCAAGGAGAGTGAATTTGCACGGGAAATGATGCCGCCTCCGGTGCGAAGGGGTACGGCTGGTGTGGTGTCTGCAGATGGCTGCCAGAGATACCAAGCAAACCGAAGATCGAAGAACCGTGGACCGGAACAGGCAAGCGTAAACGGCAGACAGTGAGAAACTGTCGCCGGTTATAGCGAATGTACCGGTTGTGCAGAGTGACCGATTAAAAAAGGCAAGAGATGTGCGTAGGGTGAGGGTGAGGAAACAGGCGTATCGTGTTTACCTATCAACAGTTCCTCTGCATGGGCTGATAGGCCCCCTGCGTGTGTAACAGTTGCGCATGAATAGTCTAAGTTTCAGGCGAGATTAATTTTCACAGCCTCAGGACTTTCTGCTGCTGTGGCAAGGAGAATTTCACTGTCTGCCGCCGTACGGTACTTACTTAATATACTGGATAAAAGGGGAGTCTGGGAAAGGGTGTCGGTGGAATCCAGACAGTTGGCACACAAAGTCCACGTAGTCCCTTCCCAGCCCCCCCTTCTTCCGGCAAAAGCATCGATCCGTTTTTTTTTTGCTTTTTATCGTTCATCAAACCCCCTTTCTCTACTACCCGGTCGGCCTGCCCCTTCCCAACTTTTACCTACCCCCCCCCCACGGCGGGCCCTGGGCGCGGTTGGCCACGCCTGAGTTTTTCTCGCTGTTCGGGTTGTCCCTTGTTCCGGTGCCAATCGGTCCCGTCGCGCACCCTGTTTATCCTATCATTCCTTTAGCCGTCACCCTTTGCCAATTCTCTGCGTTCGGGGCAAGGCAACTGACTGTCAACTGGGGACAACCCGAAGCACAGAGAAAAGAAAGGGACACACACACACACACACACACACACAGTCCCAAAGTCCATCGCCCTGCTCCCGGTCTTGTGGTTCCACACCCACCCGCGGTGTGGTGTCTCGCTACCCGACCTAAGAGGGAGAGAATATGTGATTGCGAGTGAGTGAGTGAGTGTGTGTGTGAGTGTCATGTGCTGGTAATGCGGAGGAATGTTCCCGGAGTGTCAGGTGTGGGCAATGGGCTTGGGAAGGAGTGGGGAGCCGCTAAAGCGGTCAGCGGGTTAAGGGGAGTGGGAGCAAACTTTGGGGAGGGGGGGGGTGTGGGGGAGGGGGAGAGAGTCACGGGGCTGCCCACCCTTCCTCCCCACCCTTCGCTCTCTCTTACCCACCAGCGGCGGCCCCCCCCCCGCCGGGGGATCCATCTTTGCCCTTGACTCTCTTGACTCTTCCCCGGGTGGCCCTCTAAAGGTTGCCCTTTTCGTCAGTAGACTCCGCCCATTCGGGAGAGGATGCGCCCGCCCGTCAGTTTTCGGTAGTGAATATACCGGCATTTCTAGCAATTTGAATTCCAACTTCATAGATTAGGATAATGGAGTTTCCACCCGCCCGCTGTGGGGGGGGGATGGGGTTTATTACTATGAATGCACCCCTCTTGCTGTCTTACCCGTATTTGTTATACGGGCAGTAATAATGTCTGGCGCCGTGGCCGTCTTGACTCTCAGTGACGAGGTGGCCAAAGAGGGAAGAGAGAGGGGAGACTTTTTCGAACCCTTCCCTGCCCCCGCTCTTCCGGCGACACGCGACGGGCCGGGGGACAGTGAATGGAGGAGCCGGTATTATCGCTTTCGGAACCGTTTTGTTATGTAGCAGGTACTTGGTGTATAAGCAGGTGCAATTGAATTTCCATAGAATGCCCTTGAACATGTCCTACATCTGCTGTGGATGGGTCATGCGGAAGCTGTACAAAATGACCTTCTTTGTGTGATGAAGAGTTTGTTTTACATGTGTATATCCCGAGAGGAGAAACAATAGATCTCACAATGTTGTCTAGGATCTGGAGGGTTAGGGACACTATGGCTCCACGGCAGTGGTTACCACTGACAACATTTGCCGGCCTTGCCATGCCTATGAGCACCGTGTCGCCCCCGGATCCTAGTCAGAAATTTCAGGGTATCTCGGCCTCGAAGGGGGCAAGCACGCTTGACATTGAGCGTGATGAACTGCAGGCAGTTCAACAACGTTCAAACCGTCGGGAATCTAATTCACAGCATACAGGGCCCCACGCGTATACTGCAGAATCAGATACGATTAACCTTTCAGCGTGGGCCAAACGGAAAAGACTGTCCGTTCCCAACCCTTACGGCGATGGTCGGTTTGTACTTCGGACCATTCAATTCAGCCCAGGATTGCGACGGCCTGTACTATTGGACTATGGCCAACCTGGTGTGATTCGGTCCGTGTTTGACCGAGATTATCTTGAGTACGGGTCTCTGGTCAAAGAGTCAGTTGAGGATGTCGAGAAGGAAAGATCGTTCAATGGGCCCTTGTCGGGAGAAGATGGCGCCAACAGGGAAAATGGAACCGAAGGACAAGGTATGAAAGACGATGGAAACGATGATGACGATGGGGACGATAAACATGGTCTGGAGGAGGCCTTAGTGCTGGACATTGAGGACTCCGAGCCCGAAAACCAAGAGATTGGTGTCCAGATGACCGGCAACTTGGGGGGCACCCGTGACATCCGAGAACTGCGCGATGCATACATGGCAGCCTTGGGTGAGGATAAGGGAAGTGATCTTTCTGAAAATGTGTTGATCGAACAATTAAAAGCTGGTTTCATACCCGAGGAACTCATCGATACACAGTTCGTCTACGGCGGTGGCAAGGGTGGCCAGGCTGTAAACAAGACACGCAACAAGGTACAGCTCACGTTCAAGCCGGTCTCCATCGTTGTCTACTCTCACCAGCATCGCAGTGCGTTCCACAACAAACGAGAGGCGTACAAAAAATTGGTTGACAAGGTACGTGAAGTGTACTTGGGCACGTCGCAAACGGACGCGTACCAGGAGGCTCAGAGACAGCGTCTCTCAAAACAGGCACAGGCAGCCAAGAGTCGGAGTCGTCGCGAGAAACGGGAGTTGGCCAAGCAGCGCTACGAACGAGAAATCCTGGTTGAGCAAATCCAGAAACGGGCCGCAGATAAGAACCGCTACCGACGCGAAAAAGTCAAAGATTCTTTCAAATAAAATGGTGGAGGTTTATAGTAGTCTACTCAAAATCTTGGTCGCCTTCATTATGTCGGCCTACGATTCATCAATTTCCTCCAGGAACTCATTCACCGCCGACACAAACTGCTGCGGCCGTTCCGCATGGAGCCAGTGCCCGGCATCCAGGTATTTGAGCTCCATCTCTGGAAAGAGCTGCTTGATCTTGGGTTCCTTGTCCTTTGTGATGTAATCGGCCTTGCTGCCACCCAGGAAGAGTGTGGGACCATCGTAGGTGGTGTCGATCTCCAGCCAGTCCGCAACGTGGGGTAAATTCTTCAGGATGGCTGGCACATTCGAACGCCAATAAAATTGATCCGTCTCGTCGTCTTTGGCCAGGTTGGTCAGTAGAAACTGGGTGATGGTTTGGTTGGGTGTGACCGGATCAATCTGTTTCGCTATCTCGTTCCGTGATTTCACATTGAGATCGGCGGCCAGCATGGCCAGCATGTAGCCTTCCATTTCCCCGAAGTTTTGGTACTTTACCGGTGCAACGTCGGCCACAATCAGTGCAGTAATGAGTTCCGGCCTGCGCAGGGCTAAATGCATGACAGTTTTGCCACCCATTGAATGCCCTAGGACGATCGCCCGCTTGTACGTTGAGTGACGCTCGATGAAGCTTGCAATGTCGTCCGCCATGGAATCGTAGCACATATGTTCACGGTGCGGTGATTCACCATGATTGCGCATATCTACGGCGTAAATGGCTCGCTTCGATCCACCGGGCTTCCGGGACATTGATTTGGAAAGGGACTTCCAGTTTGCACGGTTTCCCAGCATGCCATGGCAAATAATCAACGGCACACCTTCCTCTTCGTAACTATCGATTTGGGCCTCTGTCAGGGTGAACTGAAGGTCAACCGAGCCTGTGGTTGTTGAATATGTCCGCGCTCCTTGACGTGCCACAGTCCGTCGTAATGATACCAGCGGAGGTCCCCGCATGCGAACTAGTCTCGTGCCGATCATGCTGCCTTTGCGCCAATCATACACACTCACAGGTTTTTAGAAAATCTATCTTCTTTAACGTTGTTTCATTGTTTTAGATATGATTCTGGGCATCCTGACAAAACTTGTTTTGCCAATGACTCAAGAGGGCTGTAACGTCCGACATTGAACTACCAGCAAATTGAGTGTATCACCGGATGCGCGGGTCGTGTTTCTGCCCCGATCAAGTGAAATTTCCCAGGGCACGGGGCCGGTGGGGGAGGGTGGGGAGCCCCCTCCGGGGGGGGGGTCTGGCCTCTCAATCCCCCGCGACTTTCACGAGTCCCTGTACCGCGCCGATGGTCTCCTTGGACAGCATACCATCAGCTCTTACAGCTTTGAGGGTCTCTAATAGAGCGTTGCGGCGCCGCTGAAGCTCAGCGTCGTCTTTTTGGGGGGCGGTGCGGGCCCAATTATCTTGGGTCCATTCCACCAGAGCATTAAGGACGGCGGATGTAGCATCAGTATCAACTTTTTGATTTGTCGCATGAACAGCAATCAGCTGAGCAAGCTGTAGGGGAAACACTGCACCTCGCCTGGTCTCATCGCGCAGGGCTACAGTGGCAAAAGCCTCAATGATGCAGCGTCCGTGCCACGTTGCATTCGGGATTCTTGCGGTGGCGAGGAGGGCATCCAAGAGATGTTCAGTGTCTACATGCGCCGATTGCATGGTTGCTACGATGCTGGCCCCTGACACATCAAAGCGCATAATAGCCTGCAAGCCTCCGGATAAATCCATGGCCTCGGATTGCCAGTCGATACCAGCTAGTGACGGGTGTAGGTGACTGCCTGTTTCCAGCCAGTCCTGGATAGCGTCAATCACAAGGGCCTGGCCTAGGCGAATGATATACCATGGGCAGGGTTTCACAGACAAGCCGTTTGGCACTAGAAGGCAGCACAGGACTTCTGCCACCTGTTTGAGAAATGCTCGAACTCTGCGGGACTCCATGCCCTCACAAAAGGACTCTGTCAACCCAAACACGAAAGATCCAGTTTGCTCCTCTCCGGAAATCAAAGGAACCATTTTGATTAATGTCCGCCGGCGTGTTCGTTCCTGTTCTCGTTCTACTGGATTGCTTGTTTTGCCAGTCAGGCATGAACACAAGTCCTGCATGATAATGCGACCGATAAGAGTGAGCAGATGGGATCGCATGCCTTGAATAAAGTCCCTCGTCATGCCAACCCCAGGTTGCACCCGATGGCAGCACAAGATTGAGGACAGGAGTGAGAAGCCACAATCAATGTCAGCCCAGGACTGCATTGTCATCTTTGGACAGACTTCAAACATGATCAGAGCACGGATATCAAATGTCAACGCCAGACTCGCCATGCGCTCCAGCCTGCTGTTTATGTTGTCAAGATCCTTCTTCGTGCTATCACTCACGCAATCCTTGTACACCTCTAGGAAGCCAAATTCAAAGAGCGATAACCCTCTATCTGGCTGTGGTCTGGTCTGCAGCAGGGAGCCTAGGTGTTTAGCAATCACTTCAAATGTCAAACTCCGCTGCACCCTCAATGGGTTCGGGTCGCGATCCACACACAGGATGGGAGCGACCAATGTTTTCTGGGCGATGCTGTTGACAATTTCGTACACCACCATCTCTGGTACTTGGCACAGTAGTATTGCCATGTTTACAAGCTCCGGTGTCTCTGGATCATCGTCAATCAATGATTTCCTTTGCCATTCCACGAACTCACCAGTGTCTGTGTGCCCAGTCGTAGCCATTCGTGAGAATATTGATCGCAAGCAGCGTATCTGAGACACACTGCCATGCCTGGGCACCCAACCATGCCGCTGTGTTAAGGAAATCTTGCACGCATCGTATGCATACGTACGCACAAACTTGCTGGAGACCAGTTGGTCTCCGGCTTCCCCGAGATCGACAGTTTCCAGGTACCTTGCGAGCTCGATAAGATCTTCCCCTGGGCTGTCTTCAGTCTCGGGTAGGGTTTGTCCAGGTTCGAAAGCTATGGAAGGATCCGCACTCCGGGCTGTAGCATAACGCTCTGCTAACTCTCTCCGTCGCTGGTCCAGTCCAGACAGCTTCTCGTGCATTGGTTGCCCGGTCAATTTCATTGCGTCTATCTATGCCCGATCCGGGCTCAATTCTCCTTCTCTATCATCTGGTCACCTACGTACGTCTCTTCTTTTACAACTCTGCAGTTGTGGTCCCACTGAATCACGGTCTGCATCGGAAATACCAGAAGGGTCAGAGCTGAAGCTGAGTGCCGTGCGTATTTGCGCCACGGGGGAAGGGCGAGTGGAGATTCACGGAATGGCCAAGGCCCCCTCGCCCGGGCGCGCCTCGCCCCCCATTCGACCAGGAAGAGTCCACCCGCGTCCGGACGGCCCCCCTTTTGGAGATTCCAATCCGTGTGCCGTGCTAGGCACCGTATTCCGTTTTCTAACAGTGCGCTAATTGCGGACGATGATCCACTGCTTTGAGCATTTCTATTAAGCGCATTGTACGTATTCGTGAGCACTGAGTCGCAGGTGACGAACCATTGGGTCCGGGACCGCTTACAGCTCATTAAGGTAGACTGCTGTAAGATCGTTCGAAATGCCGGCTGACAATACAAGATACTTAACAACTACGCTTGGGGGCGCAAACAGTCGGACTACAAAGTATAGATGATGACTTTTGTTTGCACAAAATGTAATACATCATGGGATACGTTGGGACTTAGGTAGACAACATCAACCACCACCATGCCGGAACTGCAGAAATTGCCTGTCATGCTCCTAGGAGCTGGTGTCGAACAAAGTGTGTTATTAGTCATTGAAGGCGCACCGCTCGGATCCGAGGACTCACGGCGACTGGACTTGTATAATGTACCTCCTACAGGGAAGGACACGGAACGGTCAATGATTCTATCCACAGGCATCACCAAGACTGCCCCGAAGGCATCCATGGTGAAAGGTGGACAGCATGATGGTTCCGTCGTCCGATTGGCAGTCACAGAGGAAGGAAACGAATTTGATGAGGACGACACGGACGACTTTCTCAATCTTAGATTTGTCGGAGGTGAGAAGGAAGCAAAACAGTTCTTGGATCTTTTGGAGGAGTGTCGCAAGTTTGCCAGTCAAGAGGAGTCAACGAAAGGCGGTGGGGCTCTCTTCATGGACTCTGCCGTGCTGGACGAGGCTCCGAAAGTGTCCTTAGAAAGCAGTAGTGCCATCACTGAGACAGACCGAAGCGCGGTTGATGACGAGAGTCGAATTTTCCGCACCGACTTTATGCGCCTGAGTTCCAGTCACTACGATCCAAGCAAGTTTAATAGCCTAAAGGAGGAATGGATTCTTAGGAAGATGAAGCAGAGACGGCTTGATTACTGTACTACGTTGCCCGTGCGAGTGCTGTGTGGCACCTTCAATGTGGGTTTGCAACCGGCTATGGAGGCTGTGGACATATGGTTGCAGGAAAGCCCACCACCGGAAATCATTGTCGTGGGATTCCAGGAGGTAGACCTGAGCGCCGAGACCCTGTACAGCTTCGAGGACACTAGGGGTGCCATTGCGTGGCGGGAGGTGGTGGAGGAGGCTCTGGATCGCTACGAGAACACGTCATACTACTGTGTGGCCACCCGACAACTGATTGGCGTATATCTAGTCGTCTACGTCAAGACCAGTCTGCGCAATGCGGTGTCACGGGTTTCCGGTACATACGTCAAGTGCGGTGCCCTCGGTGGCAGGGTTGGCAACAAGGGATGCTGTGCCATTCGCATGAAGGTCTTTGACTCATCTTTCCTCTTCATCAATGCGCACTTCGTTCACCAGCATGGTGCAGTGGAAAGACGGAATGCAAACTTTGACACCATAAGAACGGATCTTGAGGCACGTTGGGGTCAGAAGATCTATGAATATGATCACGTCATATGGATGGGTGACTTTAACTATCGAGTCGATTTGGAGAATGCTACAGTCCGTCAGCACATCATGGACACCAACATTGAGACTCTGCTCAAGCATGATCAACTGACGCGGGAGCGCAAGGCAGGCCGGACTTTCAACGGCTTTGCCGAGGGTCCCATTGATTTCTTGCCAACCTACAAGTTCGATCTCAAGACCAACACCTATGACACCAGCGAAAAGATGAGGGTTCCCGGCTACACTGACCGCATTCTTTGGATGGGAGTCAATATGAAGCAGGAGCGCTATGAGGCCCACTTTGACCTCCTTATCAGTGACCACAAGCCAGTCAGTTCTGTATTCTTCGTGAAAGCGTATGAGGAGGTGCCGACTGAAAAGAAGGAGGTCCTCACAGAACTGATAAAGGAAATGGACCGCATGGAGAATGACTTGATCCCAGATGTCACGTTGGAGACCAATATGCTAGACTTTGGTACCGTTCAGTACGGTACCAGGCTACGTAAGATAGTAAAGGTTACCAACACAGGAGAGGTTATGACACAGTTCCGCTTCATTCCCAAGTTGGATCAGCCCAACATTTGCGAACGTTGGTTGTCCATGGCGCCGACTCAGGGAATCCTTGACGTCGGCGAATCCGTTGAATTAGCCTTCGAACTGCACATTGATAACGAGGAGGCGCGCACTTTGAGTCACAATTCATACTCTCTCCAGGGAAATCCAGTTGACTTGCAGGACATTGTGATCCTGCATCTGGAGAATGGCAAGGACTACTTCATCGTCGCCACGGCCCAGTACACCCCAACCTGTTTCGGTGCAGCTCTTACAGATCTGGTGCGTATCCACGAACCCATCCGTGACGGGAAGGGTATCGATGAAGAGGCTGAGCCCCTTGTAGTGCCCAAGGAGCTCAAGAACATGGCCCGTGCGTTGCTCACTCCGCCCCTACCGGAGCCCACGGCGTTTCTGCAGACTGCCCTGGTGGAGAACGTACAAATGATCCGTCATACTCTCGACCGCAACGAAGACCTTGCTGAGCTCGAGGCTCCCCACTCAGCGTTGGCCGAGGCCTTTGTGTTCTTCCTTGCCAGTCTGAAGGTGCCCTTGGTGCCCTTCAACCAGCAGGATGCGCTGCTGGTCAACCCGGGAGATCCGAAACAGGTGTTGGAGCTGATGCAGAAGCTGCCTGCGCCGCACGCGAAATCCGTAGAGCTCGTGGTCGGTGTCTTTGTCAAGATCATCCGCAGTGCTCAGCACGGGATGTTGTTGACCGCTCTGGCATCGATGCTCGCACACATTATCATCCGACCGCCTGCACTGCGCAAGGAACAGCATCGTTTGGCGCAGAAGGAACGGCGAAGGGCCAGCACGACCGCTGCAGTGGGAAAGGGCATCAGAGTCACGCTCATGGAGACGCTATTGGGTAACATGGAGGCGGTAGAGCTGGAGCACTTGGACACAAAATTCTAGAAAGAGGCAGAACGATATACTGATTCCTCGATGACAGTCTATGCTACGTCCCGTTGTTAGTGCAATTGACTGCTTGGCGAGTCTGTAAGGTGTAAGACTGGTCTTAGTGTATTACATTTCGATGTATTATATCCATTTGATCCCGATAGTTTCGGATCGGAAATTTACTATCCTTTATTTATATTGCACTGTACACGTGTTTCAGTGGTGCTCTCCATGCCCGTGGTGGTCGTCATGACCGCTAAATTGGTCCAGGGCAGCGGCGACCACAAAGATACCGAAACCAATACCAATGCCAGGGGCCACTTTCCGGAGGTTGTTTGACAGACTAATGCCAGATGCGTACCGCCACGCCTCATTGCGGGCCCAGGGATCTTTCCGTACCATGTTGCCCAAGTTCTTTGAGATTATATCAACTAGACGCACGATCTGATCCAAACCAAATGGTACTTTAACTGTCCGAACTCTTTCGGCGCAAACTGGTAAACAAACATCTTATACGTATAATGGCAGTGCTTTCTGTACCTGGACACTCAAGAGTATAGTGTTTCCATAAATCGCAGGTGTTTTGCCCTTTATCTGTCATCCATCCAATCCCTACAAGCTCCAACAACACTCAGAAATCAAGGTCGATGGCTCCTACGCAAAACCCGTTACAGCGTCACGCCCTCGCATACACACACAACTTGCCGGGAGGCCCCCCCCCGAGGGGTTTCAGCCACGTTCAAAGGCCTTGCTGCCCGGAACACAACCCCGAGGTCCCCCCCCCCTCCCACCACCACCACGGGGTAAGCAAGGGGTCCAGGGATCGTCGCTCCCCTTTGCCCTCGCCTCCCCTGCTCTTGCACCCTCCCTCCCCCAGAGGAACAGCAGCAAACCCAGCGACACCAACTTTTCATCCGGGGAAACGAAGGGGAAGCAAAGGAAGGAAAAAAGAGTGGTAGTTGTTGGCAGGCCGCCCCCCCCCCCTCGCCCCCAACTCGGTGTTAGTGTCCCCCTCCCGCACGGGACGTGTGTGTCGCGACCGCGGGCTGGGGAACTGTGGCAGTGGGCCCGTGTTTGGTGTCCTCCTCCTCTGCGCGTGTGTATTGAATACAGAGCCCGCCAGAACTGGCAACCCGGAGGTAAACGTCGGTTTGGTTGGTTCAAGACTGGGGCCAAATTTTTGTCATAGTGGCCCGTCCTGAGAAGGAAGTTTATGGAGTAACCTCGTTGCCAAAAAAGCAAATAAAAGAGCTGGGCATCGTTAGATTAGGAGCGGTGGAGAAGGCCTCCCCAGCGGTGTGTGTGTATGTGTGTGTGAGTGTCGACGGCGTTCAGACCCCGCACCAGGGCTGGCTGCACACTGGCGCCTTTCGTTCTCCCACTTTCGCTTTGTCCCCCCCCCCTCTCTCTCTCTCTCTGTGTGTTCATTTTCTTCTTCCTCTTCACCCCTCCTTCCCCCCATTTTTTTTTTGTTTCTTTGTTTTCTCTCTCTCTGTGCCACACACTTCTTCGGCCCTGCTCCGTCTTTTTTATCGCCACGCCGCGTCCGGGTTTGCGGATAAAAAGTGGGACGGCCACAAAACCCCAACGGCCGGCTCGTCCCCGCGGCGGAGGAGGAGGGAATGGGGGGGGGGAGGAGGAGGAAAAGGGGGAGGGGGCCGACTAGGCCTGGGGGAGGCAGGGCCAGAGCGCAGGGCGCACACATACGCGCATACACCTGCGCGGCTCATCACGGAGTGGGAACAAGAATGGAACAAAGGGAAGGGAAGAGGGGGGTGTGAAGGAGGGGAGGGGGGGAGGAATTTCTGCGGGGAAGGAGCGCGGACAGTGCCGCAGGGAACGAGGAGACCCGGGACGGCTGCGCTGCCAACGTGAAGGAAAAGGATAACAATGCAGGCACGGAGTCCCAAACTGAAACCAGCGCACCAAAGGTACTTGTTACAATAATTCTCAGATTTTTGAATCCATGAGGGTCACTGGACCGAACACAACAGGAAAAAGCAACAATATTTATTGGAACTGTGCGAGAAGAGGATCTGAGCCGATGGGCAGAATGTAAATCACCGAAAAAGCTCTTTGTAAAGCAGGATATTCGGTAACGTAAGGAGCATTCATAGATAAGCTGCACAGATAGCAACCATAACAATGGCCACGTCAGACAAAATGGCCGGTACCTACGTGGAAAGGTACATTGACACTGTCAATGGCCTACCGGCACAGTTGTACAGGTCAATGACAGACTTCCGTACGGCTTCAGGCAACGCTCAGGCATGTTACAATTTGCTGGAGAAGCTCGGAGCGATGGATCCTAGTGAGACTTCAGAGGACGACATTTACATGATGTCCTTGAACCTTCGGGAGCGTCTGAACGAAATTCTTATGCTTGCCGAGGAAAAAGTATTCCTGGCTCAGGGCATTGAGGATCAGATTGACCGGAATATTAAGCGTCTTGACCTGGATCTCAAGAAATACGAGCAGCAGGTGATAGATGAGCGCACTGGAGAGGCACAGAAGAAAGAAAGTGCCAAGTCGGGCAAGAAAAAAGACTTGGAGAAGAAGAAGGCCGCATCCAAAGCCAAGGCTGAGCGGGCGGCAATGGAGGCCGCAGTGAGTGCTAAGGAAAAGAAGAAGAATAAGGCCAAGGCAAAGAAAGAGAATGAAAAGAAGGCTAAGGCAAATTCCAAGGCTTCTGCGAAGGCCTCCAAGTCAAAGTCCAACAAGAAAGAGACCAACAGCAAGAGCACTCCCAAGAAGAAGGCCAAGTCGGCGGCTAAGGATAAGAAGTCAAGGGCACCACCCAAATCCAATGAAAACGGAGATGACGATCCCGACAAGTTCTGCATTTGTGGTGGTCCTTCCTACGGCGAGATGATTGGTTGTGACAACGACGATTGTGAGATTGAATGGTTCCACTTTGGCTGTGTTGGTCTCAAGACGAAGCCCAAGGGTGACTGGTACTGCCCAGCCTGCCGCAAGAAGCGTGCAAAGGAAGGCAAGAAATAAGTCTTACAGGTCACTAACCGTCATTTCCATCATATTTTTCATCATCCATCACACACGCATCATGACAAGAACATGTTACAGTCATCAATAAAGGCGAATAATACTGCTATAACTATCTTTCAATCGATAATACTTACAACAGTTTCACACAACCAAAATGGTTGTTCCCCTGTGCCCGGCACAGAGATGGCACCCCCCCTCCTCCCACTCCTTCCTTCGCGACCACCGAGGGGTATATTTTACAAATACAGAATCCTAAAATATATTTCTCTTTGATTTAGTTGACCAGTAGATGTGGGTCGTTGTGGCGGGTCAGTGTCATTTCTGCCATCACCTCCAAATATACCACTGGCTTGGTGTCAGATCAACGCTTACCACGACTCAATCCGTAACAACTTCAACAGAGTCTCTAGATGCTCATCTGTCTTATTGCCATCGCTCGTGTCCGGAGAAAGTGCCTTATCATGGACGACCAGGAGACCCACAAGCACACCTCTGCACGGCCATGGTCTGCGCATACTCGAGGCCGGTCTCTACACAGTATTGCACGCGGGGTTCATGCAGGGCGAGGAAGGGCCCGGCTTGTTTATCCTATACCCCGTTTCAGCAAATTCATATTCGACGGATTGATGCTGTTGTTATAGCAAGGTGCTATTGCCGACATCTTAGCAGCTATCAAGGCTGTTTGAGATTCATGTGCACACAGCGACGCCTCTCTTTGGTGTGATTCGCCACAAGGAGGATGGTGGTATTGGGCTGCTTTGATGTGCGAGGAAGGCATAGAGATATGACGGTGCTGACAGCAACAATGGACGGATGGATGATGACTGCTGAAAAGTTGCCATCACCCCAACCGCGCCACCTGACGGTTGGAACACTCATACTCTAATGGCCGCGTCAAATGTCCATGTGCGTGTGTGTGCATGTGCATGTCATCCGGAATTGGGCATCAAAGTCCTTAGCCCTCTTACCACACGGTGCTGGTATGCGTAGACTGTGCGATGGGACCTAAAGCCCGCAAGGTGTCAGCACACCTTGGCTAGTCCGGCAAAGGCTAGGAACTCACCGCGTTTCTGACCCGCAAATCGAATTCACCCGAAGAGATGACACCGCTAGAGACCCACAGGGATCTTTTAGGTGGCAATTTGAGCGGGGCATTTTTACATGGAGAATCACTGTGGCCTACTCATCTCCGTGCCCGCTGACATCTACCTCAGCCTCAAGCTCGCACTCTCTCCCCCTGGATCTCTCTGCGCTACTAGTTTCTCGCTCACGGCTGGTCCTTGCTATGGTGGTTCGCTGGAGCCCTGCTTCTGTTCTGCTTATTCACCTCGTTCTACCCTCTTTGGTTGGTGGAGCCTCCGCGTTTCCCACTCTCAGTATAAAGCAAGCCGCTTCCAGCCCTGGTTTATCCCGTAGCTGCTCCACTTTCCACGTGATTCTGGATCATACGCTTTTTTCATTCCTTCCGGTCGAAGCGCCCCCTCCCCCCCCCCGGGGGGGGCCCAACCCTCTTTTGTTCTTGGCTTCCCTGTCTCAAAAATGCTAATCTGGCACCCGAGGGCGACGGCTGGCGGTTTAGTATTGCCTTTTGTTCACCTCTCTGATACTCTTCTCAGCTATCGACGAAGAATGTGATCACACAAAAAAAATTACAGCCACAGGAATCTTCACACTCTTGCTTATTGAGCCGATACTGGACAGCGAGAGTGTGGACCATAGAGTTCGGAGGATGGGCGCGATGCTATCCTTCACATCATCGCGAACTGGTTCGTCCTATCGTCGCGATTTCCTGGTAGCAACAAGGGAAGACCAAAGTTTCTACATTATCCAAAGTTTCATAATGAATCACTTGACCACAGGGCCTAGTTAGACATAAAATTCTCTAGCCATCTCCTGCCATGGTGTGATATTTGATCGGCCCACGATTTGAGAATTGGTTTTGGGGTTCTCGAAATCCCTTTTGGTGAACCCCCTCCCCCTCCCCACCACCCCAAGCTCCAACTTTTGGCTTGGAGTGGTGTGATTTGTATACGTGATGTGCAGGGGAGAGAGGAGGGGAATGGAAAATTAAACAGCAGAGAAGGGGGGGGAGGGGGAGAGTGAGTAAAATTGCCATGCCGCAGTTGAAGTACTGCGCGCGGGGGCGGCGTTGGTGCAATTTGTTGGTCCGTGCCAATTATAGATTATAGTCTATTCAGTACCGAAACCCCACCGCATGACAGTGGCGAGACCTATCCCGAAAGGAAAACTGCAAGAGCTTTCAGGAGCACAATTTTTTCTCGGAGTTTTGCAGTACTGAAATACTGGCAATCCCGCGGGGGCTCCCTCTGACGAGGGGATTTTGGGGGCCCCACGACCTAGCTCTGATCACAAACATTTGATTGCAATCGAAATACAATATTATGGGAAATACTGTTCATTTAGCTAATAAACTATTCTGAATTAGATTCGCCAAATCACACTCCTTTACCCCTTTTAAAAACGATTCATGAATATAAATCATTAAATCAGATTACCTTTGCACGTAACAATTGTAGGCTGTGTCGAGCTGTTGGAAAGTAATCGTGAATATTCATTATGAAATTGTACACTCATGAATAATATCAAGTGACAGACCGGGTTTGTCTGTCCTTGCCTTCGCTCATAGGAGACAGTAGAATGCAGAAGTGCACATTTCCTCTGTAATCAGGATATTTTGATGGCACAGTTTATATGAAGTGGAGTTCGAAATGACAAAGTCTTGCTCAGTGGACTATGAGCAGTAATTGCTGGTTGCCTCTCTTCTGTTGCCAATGCACTCGACCCCCTGTAACCAATCAACTTTATCGTGCTCCTGGACAAAACTCGTGCAAATTAAGTATACAGCGTGGATGTTTGATCAAAGTGTGATAGTAGACTCAAATTTGGGGCAGACAGTCGTGCGTTCTGGCTGCCAGGTCTCGTGGAGGGAAGGGCTTCCCATATGTTTTATTGAATATTCACTATAGAAAATGAGATTTTCGTAATTTTTGTGAAACATCCGGTTGGCTTACCAATTTCTCTACTCAAACCATGTGTCTCGATTGGTCTGTGCTTTTTCGACACTGGGGGTTTCTTGAGAAATCGTGGACCCCTCTGAAACTACATTCAATAGAAAATATATTGAAAGCAAAAAGCCCAGTAGAGTGTCAGGAGGCAACACGCACGACAAGCAGGGTTTTGGGGTAGAGTGATTTTGTCATGGTTTTACTTTTACCGAAGCAGTGCGAAGTCCCCCACCTTGGCCAATCCGAAATAGAAACGCAAATAGTATCAAAATGTATGAGAAGTAGTATTGGGGAACATGGAACCAACAAACTAAAGATAAGGACAAACGAAAACCTTCAAAGGCCCGGAAGAACCACTCTCCCTCCCCCCCCCCTAAAAAGAGGCCCAGGTAACTTATAATAAAGAAAACAACAGAAAGTGTGATGAAAAGTCACATGGTTTCGGTCCTTCTTCCGGTATTCTTTGTCTTTTTTTTCCCTTTTTTTTCTCCCTTTCTTTTTGGTTTTGGTTTTTCCTTTGGGATTTTGGTTGTCCATTTGGCCAGTGGAGAGGAGTATGATAAGGCGCGGGGTCTCGGAGAAGGTGGGGGGGAGTCTGAACTCGGGCGGGCCCGATGGGGGGGGGGATCAGATCACGACAAAAATGGCAGCGGACTAGTGTGAATCTCCGCGCAAAAAGAAAGGGGAAACTTTTCCTGAAAGCAAAAGTGCCATTACTCTTGCTTCTGGGCCGTGCGGAGCCCAGAGACAGAGTGCCAGCGCTGTCCCACATTTTCCTTTTTTTTTTTCTTTCGTTCGTTTCTTTCTATATTTTATTGTGCGCGGGTACGGCAAAATTCAGTACTGCGGACGTCCAACGCAAGTCATCACGCCGCAGGCATGCACCTTCGATGATTGACGTTCTTCTGTCTATTTAATACCTCATCTGATCACGCTCCATATGTTCACTATACAAAATACCACAGCGTTGCGGGCGTGATCCCTTCCTGAAGGTAGGTGTAGTGTGATGCGTGCGGCGCGCACCCTGGATCTCTGCCGAGGCATCGCGCACCTCTCCGTCCCATCGGTCCGTTGCGTGTCGAAGAAAAATCGGTGCTTTCAGTATGAAACGGGAGAACATCAGCAAAATCCAAGTCGACTAGGAAAAAATTTGCAGATTGAATGTCCCCCCTTTCCCCCCTCTTCCGCAGGAAGCGACGTGAATGGGACAATTGCACTGGGACCATATTCTATAAGCTATATTGAGTATAACTTTGTTCTATTCGACTTATCGGAGACGTATGAGAAATGGGCGTGCGGAGATGAGACCAGATGAGATCTAGGCCACCAGACAATAAGAAATCACGGGACTGCCGGAACTGCGCCGAAAAAAAAAAAGAAAAGCACTCGGCTCATCTTTGCTCCGTGGTCGTACGGTGACACGGCATCACCGGTTCTTACTACCCATATGTAAGGTATTGAGAATCCGAGGCAAAGGTTTTTGGGGGGGGGGGAGAGGAGGACGAGGAGGTGATGGAGACCAAGGGACAGGGAGAAAGAGAGAGAGAGAGGAGGGCTGGGGAAGGGGGAGCCACGCAACAGGTCAGCGGGGAGGTGGGGTGGGGTTCTTGTGGTGGTGCAAGCACCGCTTAGCGAACGAGTCTGCCGCCAGTTGCAGTAGTCAACACACCGGGGGAAAAACTCTCCCCTTGCCTCCTCTCCTCCGTTTTCATTTTCCTTTTGTATTAAACTCTCGTGTAAATCCTCCTGCTCCTCTCCCCCCCCTTTCCACCCCTCCGAGCGAGAGACTGCCAAGGACATTTCTTTTTTGCCCGGAAAAGCGGAACATAACACACCGGCAGCATTTAACTACCGCCTGTACCTAACTCTCTTTGCTGTGTGTTGGGTGTGGGGGGGGGGGGTTAGCCTCTCGGCGCTTCGTGGCGGTGGTGTGGTTTGTGTGTGTGTGTGTGTGCGTGTGTGCGTGTGTTCATCTTGCCGTCTTTGCTTCTTGCCCCAAGGAAAAAATGATAACGTTCATTCAGTACCGCACGAGAGACCCACTGCGGGAAAAGAGGGGAGGGGGAGGGGGAAGAGGTCGCTAACCCGTGACTCCCCGTGCGCTTACGTGAGTGGATGGCTTTTCGTAATGAGACAGTTGGGAAACAGTGTCCGATGGTACGGTCGCGGAGCGAGTGCGTTCGGCGCGAAGTGTATTCGTTGTTTTGTACTTTCGGTTATTTTTGTAAAGTACGTCCAAAAGAGAATAAGGAAGTGATGATATAAACCATGCGGCTTTCAGGGACTTATATTTTGGGCATCTATAGCAGTTTGAGCACGACGGCTATTTGGGAAAGGTATGGTACTGCAATTGTAGGGAGTGTTGTAACACAACTGTAAGGTGATTAAGACAAGACCGGCGGATCGTTTAAAGAATTTAAGAAGGGATTCTTGTCGGGATTCAAGACAAATTTTGCCTAATTACTTTTGTGTATAAACGTCTCCGGGAATTTGCTATTCTTTCCGGAACAATTGACGGACGTGAAAAAGCAAAGCTTTGCGAGCACTAACGCCACAGACAGCAGAAATCAGAATATGGATACTCTTATGGACTTCCAAGGGCACGGTGCCCCCGCCAACCAGGGCAGTGGCGGCCTCAACGATTTCCTCTGGGAGGATAACGAAAACCACTACAATGATGTGTGCTTTAATGCCGAGGGTGACATGAACGAGTACGCCGCACCGGGTATGGACAACATTGGCGGTGTCAACCTGGCCATCAGCGACGCTGAACTGAACAGTACTCTGGCGGATGTCTTTGGTATCTTCCCTGGTGCGAATGCCCCAGGTGTATTCAACACCAACCTCAACGCCCCTCAAAACAATGATGACTCTCAGGCTAACACACACTCTGATGTGGACTCTGCTAAGAAGCTTGCCCACTCCCCGGCTGCCTCTGCTGCCACCGCCGCTTCGATCGCCAGCGCAGGCTCCCCTGCTGCCACTGAGGGCGAGAGCGAAGGCAATGCCTCTTCCACTGCCGCCAACGAGCGCACTCTGGAGGAAAAGCGTGCTGCTCACATCCAGGCCGAGCAGAAGCGCCGCAATAACATCAAGGCTGGCTTTGACGAGCTCCAGTCCATGATTCCGGCCTGCAAGAAGGTACGTACCCGTCAGTCCAAGGCTGCTATCCTTCGCAAGACCGTGGACTACATCCAGTCCTTGCAGAAGGGCAATGAACAACTCTACACCGAGGTCAACTCCGCCCGCAAGCAGGTTGACATTCTCAAGATGGTGATCATGAAGTTCCAGCAGTCTGGCCAGGCCGTGGACCCCAACACGGGCGCCGCCACCCCCGGTTCTGTAATGGCTACCACGAACGCGAACACAGGCAACACCGTCAAGTTCTACCTTTTCTGTGTCGTGGTAGACAAGCTGTGGGAGAGCTTTGATGCCTCAGTTTCCATCGACAGCCCGGAGGAGTTTGCCCGTACTCTGTCCCTGTGGCTCCAAAAGTGCTGCAGCCCGGATGCCCTGACAGACCAACTCTACTCGGCTCTGCGTGCCCTCGGCACCATGACCCGTGAGAATGCTCTGAGCATCAAGAAGTGGACCGATGCCATCAACGCTGCCCGTGACGCCGTCGCTTCTCGCATCTACGGCGCCACTGCCGGTGCTCAACAACCGGCTAATTCTCTGAGCAACGGGGAGGCTACCATGGCATGATGAATGTGTTTATTGTTTTGTAAAAAGTAAGAAAAGACAAATTCTTGATCACAGTTCCAATGTGGTCATGTGCCGTTTGGCACAACACACACACACACACACACACACACACACATTCACCGTTCCTCATCTCCACGTTCTCGTATGTATATAATTTTGGCATCCATCATATTAAAATAATCCTATCGACTTTTTTTGACCTTGTGATGTTGAGATTGTCATCGTTCTCTGGCAGTGCACAGTTCTGCCTTCATACCAGTCCTATCCGTTTGCCAACTTTGCGCAATGCGTACTTTATGCTGCCGCCAATGCCGGCACTAATGATACCCTTGGCCGTCTGCGTGAAGGAGTGCCTGCGTACTACTCCGGCGAGCATGGCCGAGAGCAGCAGCGCCAGTTTTTGTGGGGTAGGCTGTTTCTTGCCGACAGCGTCTGCCACCGCAGTGACGTCGCGGGCGACGGTACCGTTCGAGGGCAGCCCACAGTGCGCTAGGAATTGCTGGCGCACCGGCACCGGCAGCGAGCAAAGTGCTGCTGTCTGCCACCGACGGCATTCCGCAGAGTCGGAGTCCGGTAGCAATCCCACTGTGGACCCAGTCATGATACCATCTTCAATGATGGATGCATAACTCCGCGTGGCTTCGTCTTCCATGTCTTTCAGCGATGCCAGGGCGGGGCGGTAGTAGTCTTGGAAGGCGTCTACACCTGTACCCTTGACAATGTTTGAGACTTTGTTGGGATCCTCAGCCACGCCCATGCGCACATCTCCCATATAGCTCAGACCTGCAATACGTGTGAAGAAAGGTCCCGGTGCGAACACATTGTTGCCGCTGCTGCCTGATCCTTCCGCTTGGGCTGCCCATTGAAGAAGAAAAGCTGCGGTCAAAGCAGCCGATTTGTTCCATAACAGCGCCCGTTCGAGTTCACTTGATGTGTCATTCATAGAAGACGACGACCCCGAGTATGGCGGTACTATCCACTGTACAGGCTTATGTAATCGTCCACTGAGGTAGAGGGTGTTCCAGTTCCTGAGGTCGTCCAGGAGATCCGAGTGCTCCACGACACCGTACTTTACAGGTCTGGTTGTGGCGGAGTGAGGGAACGCGGCATTGGGAATGAACCAGACCCCAGCGCCCATGTACCGTTGAAGTTGCGTCACCGATCCCGCTCCAAGGACCGAAGAAAACAATAGCGGATAGTGGTTGGCATGGTATGGCACTGAATCGGCTGAGTTCCGACTGATATCCATGTTCTGCTGATGCCACGCTTTCGAGTCTTCCACACTTAAGATAAGATCCAGCACATTGTGGCTAACGCCCTTCTGGCCTTGCTGCCGAAACGCACCCGATCCGTAAGCAAAGCATGAGACCACTGGAGGTAAGTGATCCAGAATTGCCTCACACTCTACAACTATGGCCTTCTGGCCGTTTTTTGCGCTGCCCATTGTGCGCGCCGAGGTGCCTGCGCTCTGCTCGCTCGATCAGCTCAATGCTTTGCAATCAGCGCTATGACTTAATCAAAGACATGGTATTTTTATTTTCTTTAACATATGAACTGCTAAGAACTCACAACTATCATGATCACCGGTCTGGCACGTGGTGCTGGATTCACAGTTGACTTGTCTCAAATAGTCTTTTTTCCTGGGGAGGGGGGAACACAAAACGGCCGACCGGGGGCGCGGGTTTTGAGGGCCCCACTGGGGCGGGTCGGGAGCC
>PDIP01000099.1:44993-55945 GCA_002811645.1 Corallochytrium limacisporum
AAAGCAGATATTTTATTGATGCGATTAAACAACCCAGAAAGAATGAAAAAGCCACTTTTATATTTTGTTCTCAGCAAGCTTAACTGGCGAAGCGATGGCCGATTGTTTGTCGGCAACTCTTGGCACATTGGCACACCATAGTCATTGTACTGACCGGCAACCCAGGGCTGCCCCAGGGCTGAAGAGAGGGGGAGCGCGAGAGTGACAGCCAGACGGACGCACAGGAAAGACACTCGCTGACCGAGCGAGAGAGATAGAGAAGAACCGTGGTCTTGGCCAGCGAATTAATGGAACAAGTCTTCTGTAATCTTTTATCTTGCCTCCGAGAAACCAAATGGAGTCTCCAAAGACGCTGCGCTGCGACTCATTGGTGGAACAAGGCCCCCCCCCCCCCCGGCCCAAAGCCCAACCCCCCCGGGAGGGGGGTGGGCCCTTTTCCCGACTCTCCCGGGAGAGAGATGTGCTTTTCACACCAAAGATCTCTCGACTACACCCGTTTCTGCGCTTGAGAGCAAAAAGGAAGGAATCCCCGAGGACGTTATGACTCAAATGACAAGGGCGCCTGTGTACCACAGCCCTCGTACTTTCCCCGGTCTTTACAGCGCCCTTTATGGGCGATATCACCATGCTACCCGGAACAAAAGAAGCGAGAAGGAACAAACGAAGAGAGCCCCGGGAGGGGGGGGTTCGGTGTGTGTGTGTGTGTGTTTGAAGCGGAGGAGTAGCCGATTCTTTCCCGGTCAGCCCTCCCCCCCCCTCGGGGCCTCCCCCAGAACCCAGTCGGGACAGAACGATGCAAGCGAGGGCTTCCGGATTTACGCTCAGTGCAAACTGCCGCTAGACTAGACATTCACCCGAATTTTACGCGCCACGGCGGAGCGGGGGAGGGTGCGTGTGTGTGAGACGGGTTTGAATCTCAGGGGCAGATGAATCCGTACTGCCAAAAAATCGTCATCGAACGAACCCGCGTCAGATTACGCAGAGGTCATCTGCGGTACCCTAACCTTGGGGACAGGTCCGCCCAACACTCGTGTCAGATGTGAAGAAAACTGGGAAGCGCCTCATTATTGTACTATGAAGTTTCAGTTTTAGCTTTAGAAAAAAATTGAAAACTTTTTACTGAAAACGCTCTACGCAGAACCCTCAACCTTCCTCTTTTTCTCGGTTTTCTTCGACGAGGGGCAATCCCGCCCACCTCTTCAATGCATTTGGACATGCGCGGTAACTTCCCCTTCCTACAAGGGAAATCCCACTCCATACTGAATGCATTGGGATTTAGGTCGTACAGAGGAGGATTTGGTACTACGCAGCAAGAAATGCCTCTCGTCCTTCTATTCGGCCGAAGTGCATCTGCCACGGGCGCCGCATGTGGACAGGGCCGCATGAGTCGACGCTTGTGCCCTGTGAAAATGATCGCGGCTGCTGCTGGTTCTGCTGTACAGACCAAAGATCGGCAAGCGTCGATCGGGGGAGTCCCCGTTTTTCTTTTTCCTGTTACTTTTGTTGGGACGAGAACTGTGCAGCTATGGGTTTAGTATGGCAAGAGGTAGGTACCGTTGATTCAAGAAACTAAGGGAGAAGAGAGAGTAAACAAAACTCCCTTGCCAAGTGAACCAAGACCCGTCCAAGTGCTCATATCTCCCACTTTTTTAAGCACTGTCTCACGCACGAATACGGTAGTGATGATAGCACCACTCATTCAGTATAGGAAAGTGGTGTCATGATCTATACAAAGCGACCGGGGATATATATCCCTGCTCCGTTGCACAAGAGTGGTCGCACACACACCAGCACCTTGCCCAAATCTTAAACTCCCCACCCCAAAGCGGAATTTTTGGGCTTCAATGGCTCACGCTTCGCCAGCCATCTCTAATATGGCTCCGCGGGCCCTGGAAATCACAAGCAGGCCTTGAAATCTCCCCTCATTTTTCTCGCCGCTTACCCCATGTGACAGTATTTTCAAACAATCGGGGAACATATGCACCGGGCAGTGACCCGATAACCAGCTCGTCGATCTCCTCGGTCCTGAGATGTCCACAAGAGGTGTCATGGAGTATGGGGACTGCGAAACGCACTTTACGCAGGGGTGTGGGCGGACGAGGGTTGCTGGCGCCTCCGTGTTCGTGTTCGCCGCAGCGCCCGCCAACAACCGAAGCTCTCCATGGTCATATTGTGTGGACCCACCTCTATAATTTGATCTACCAACGGGATACAGCCTGCCATTCCCTCTCCCGTGCCTTCAGCATTGATGTGGCCATGGTCAGGGTACTCCTTTCGCTGGTGTACAGGAGTTTTACTAGTTCGTTCCGCTTGTCTGTTTTGAAATCCCTGGTACCTTGTGTGAAAAGGATGATCTCATAGTAATACAGTTTGCAGAGCAGATCGACCTAAGGTCATCGAAATTTTCCCAGCCCTATCTTTCGGTGCCGTCGTTCTCTAATTTAATACTCCCGCCCATGTGACGGTGATGGGCCCAGTAGCGAATGTACTGTACTTAGGTGTCACCAACGTAACCACATACAATGTGGTGCCGGTGATGGTGCTCTTGGCGCCCTGCAATACCGAAGTGTGGAAGCCATGGCAGATGTTGTGTCGGGATGTCACGAGCCTGGATGTGTCTTCACCGCAGTCCCTCCCCCTCTTTTTTTTTTGTTTCGTGTTCTTTTACTCCTCTTGCTCCCGCCGACGGTCATACAGCGAACGTTGAACAAGTACAAATGAACGCACACGAGATCAAGACCACTTCAGATTGTTGTGCACAAGCCCATTTGGGAATTCAATAGTCTATGTATGGAATTTCTAACCTGCAGTCGAGAGATACGGAAGTGGCAAGTAAGAGACTCATACTTCCACCTTTTCCAGTTCATTTTCTATGAAATGAGATCGGTCCGAATTCCTAAAATTCCATTCCGTTGCTCCGACATTGACGTCATGGTTTATTGCTCGGTTAGAGTGAGAACAATCACCAGCACTCCTACATATGACAGCCTCTAACCTGAGCTTCGGGGCGGGCAGAACCCGTAGAGAGCCGCAGACGCGGATGGCGGGAGAAAGATAAAACTTGCGGGCAGGTTCTTTTGCACTATACCATGTAGCCCACGCGTTCGCTGCTCACATGGACCACCCCCCCCAACCCCCCTTGGTCCAGCCACTTGCGGTTCACCCTCCGCAGAAGGGGAGAACCCCTCCTCCCACTGCTGCTGTTGATGGGAGATCGTTGGTGTGTGAAGCCTCAGATGTGTTATCTGTACTGTTTTTCTACTGTCCATATTTCTACGGCCTACCAGCACGGGGGAAGCGACGTAGGGTCAGCCTGCGGGTTTAGGACGAAGGCCCCCGTTTAATGAGCCCATGGGACAGGGACTTTGGAAGAAAGTCGACGAGGATGGGGTTCTTCCCGCACTGGGCTGTGGGCCCTGTTCCAAAAGTTGGGTTGGTCACATGCTTACCAATTTGTTGAAGTGCGTGGAAGTATAATCACCCTTAAATCTCGGCGCTGTCCATTCCGCTGCCGATGACCAGCTTGCCGAAGACTCCTGGGCATGCTAAAAGATGTTCATAGTTTCGTCTTTGAAAGCGCAGGCCAACCCAATCCATGGTTTCAGTTTGATTTTGGAAAAGTAGCTCATCAATTTGTACATCTTCAGCGCGAACATGGGGATAATGTTCAACTCCGTGTCGATATGAAAAGGGGTTGAAAACAAAGCTGATGATATGGATAAAATGTTGATGCGTCCTGCTACACCATTGGATCAAAAAGGCCCGGCCGAAGACCGTCCCTGGCATGATCACCGACAAGTTCATCATCAGTTTTCATTACATTGTTCTTCACAAACAGCTTACGGAAAACCGAGCACTCCAGTCTATTATCCCTCTGCAAAGAGCACAAGCATGATAGGGCAGATTCCTTCGAACTCATATTTTTTAATCTCTGGCTGTTTGGGTCCAGGTAGGCCCCTGCACATTTCATGCATGCACCAGAGCGCGCGCGTAAGGCACAGACCCAGAGAGAGTGAGGCAAGGGAGCGCGAGTGAGCAGGGTTAGAAATTGGTCATGCTGCCTTCGGAACCCCACAAATTTTACAAACGCGTCTGTGAGATCGGGGGGAGTGGAGAATTTAAAATTTTTCAGTCCACCCGTTCGGATGTAAAGTAGTAATTTTCCCATGTCGGTAGTATGGGGTAGTGACACAATCGAAAATGAACGGAGCGTGTTCATTTCTCAAGTATTAAGACGTTTTGGGTTGCCAAAACCGACTTTCAAGCGATGGTTGCGGTGCCCAAACTCTTGTGACTAAACCCGCCTTTTTAGAAACGATTCCCAACGGCCTGATTGTGGTATGTTTTCATGGATTTCCACTCTCCCGTGTGAGGTGAATTCTAACAATTGTATACATTCTGAGCAGTGATCCTGCTGAATAAGATTCACATGACTCGTCCACAGATGTCTCAGCAGATGAAGAAAATCACAATTCTGCGCCTGGACCGCCATAACAGCCCATGTGACGCCGATTCTGATACTCAGAAGGAAGGCACATGTAGCATATTTTGGTCGCAGGAAAGAAAAAACTCCTAAGGACATGCATGTGTGTTTGTTTTGATATATCTTGTCGTCGTCGTTGTTGGTTTGTGATGAAGGATAAAGAATCATGGCGGACGGATGAACGGGTGAACAATGAATTGATCGCGGTGACTCTGAAATGGTTCTGACTTGTGAATATATACTAGCACGCCGTTCCAGCAACGACTCAATTTATGTGGATGCTGCATGACCACCGGACAGAGGAAGCCTTAATGTTGTGGCGTTCGGCAAACCATCCACGCTCTGAAATGGAACACTTGGAGGTAAAAGTGACAGCTGCCAAATAGAGACATTCCTTGAACCTTCCATCGTACTGCTGCGGCCGGTCGAACACCTTTAGGAGGGTGACCGCGTGGGGCGAATGGGCATCAGAGACAAGAAGCCGTAGACGACACTGAAGCGATTTTACGTTTTGGTGTGTTGTTTACGTCGTCATATCGATAATGAATGTATGTAAACGCATCCAGTTGATGTACATTTCATGGACAGAAAGATGAGATATGCTGTACGGGTTACTGGGGAAAGGTACTTGTAAACTCCCTTGTTGTTTACTCTGTTCCGGGGCTTCGAGTGAGCGGTTGCTACTACTGGCAGTTGTCCTGCATAGTGTCTGGTCACATGAAGCGGAAGCGATTGCAGAGGTCGACTTGTCACTAGCGGCCAGAATGACCGCACTCTATTCAGATCTCCACAGCATGCATTCCACACAGGGCCCAGTCGTCTCCTCGGCTGGTGTCATAATAAACTGAGACGTCCTCTTGCACTCCATACGACTCTTTGAAGTGAAGTGGGGATGCCCACGCAACGTTCCCATTCGAGCGCACGTCCAATCAAGGAATGTGAACCCAGTTTGTGGAATGTCAAAGTGGGGCCCACCGGGCTGCAAACTGAAAGATATAACTAACCCAATTCCCGCCCACGTAGTGGGTGTCCCTCACAGTACCTCTGGAACGGAATGTTTCAGGGGTAGTCTGCTCATGAGCACTATTGCAAGGAGCAACGGTGCACCGATCGTCAACACGTCGGGTGACAAGTACTGCGCAGAAACTTTGTGTGAATCTTGACGCGGGGGGTGTATAGATATATTGATGATGAGCCGCGCGTTCCAAGACACGAGACCAATTTCTAGTGGTGTACCCCGAGACCGGCCAGCCATGAAGATTTGATCAGAAGTGGGCGCCAATTCCGTGGTGTCTATGGCAGATAGAGTTCGTGAGAAACTCGAAATCATAAGCCACAGTGAGAAAGAAACACAAGATGTCGACTGTGGGTCGCCCCAGTAGATGTACCTGAAGAGCGCAACTGCGTTGGAACATCTTCTGCTAGCGGCACCGACGCGACTGAAGTAGTTGACATGCAGCAGGAACGATTAGGTAGGTGCGGTGGTATGGAGGGAGTGATTGGTTGATGATATAAACAACTGGCCAGGTCAGTCAACTGCAAAAACAGAAGCACAAAGAGAATATTAAGTCTGTGATACTGTGGTTACCCCCACTGTCTGTGCACGTTAGGACGCAGAGTCAGTCACCGAAGGGCGGCCCGTCCCTGAGAAACGAAACACCGAAACAGAGGAGAACTGAACCGACAACTGCAGACTTGCAGATGTTCCTGGTCAACCAGCGGACGGTGACAATTTAGGTCAGACTTGAAATGATAGCTGCCACCGGACAAGTGAAGAAACAAGCTGTTGGTACATGCCAATGCATGCGTACGAGCAATCTGTTAGCTCCGTATTGACTCCCGAGACTCTGGTCATTGATTTGCGGATTGCACGGAAGTATGGAGAACCTTCCTCCACTGGGCTTGTTATACCAGCATGAAGTGCATATGGAGTTATCGTAGGTAAAAGGCATCTGAGTCTCAGCATGCATAGCGGGGATCCCGTATTCCATGCAAGATGATGTAGACGTCGTCATAGAGGTATTGTGTGGCATGGAACGGTACCGGTCCAACGACTATCGTACGAAGACAGTTGAGAAGGACTGGAATGTCCACTGTGTCTTCAAATGGTTCCCTGAGCATGTTCAGTCTCGATATCTGTAGGAGGGTCTAGGCGGCTGATGCATAGGATGTTCGATGCTAAAAGATAATAAGTGGTTTGTACTGCTACGCTGATGGAGGAGACAGATTAGCAGCAAACTATTACTGTATATATAACCTCCAGTGCTGGTGTGCCACAGTATTACGACGACACAACCGATGCCATCATCTCCAGCATATGCTCGAGATTGGAGAATATAGAGGGTCACTTGTCCTCATGTGCCTCGGGGGAAGAGTTTCGAAGCATGTCGAGCAGACGTCAACCGTTTGAATTTCCTACGAAGACTTGGTCCCGTCTCTAGCCCAGCCTCCAATCCACCGCAACCCATGTCTTCCCTCTCCTTTTTACCCCTACGTTTCTCATACATACCTTCTACGGGGTAGGGGGTTCTCAACTTGTCACTCCACGGGGGAAAAAGGGTTCCCTCACTTGGAAACCCAACCCAGCAGACGCACCCAGAGATCTTATTCGGCCAGTGCCAAGAGATCTCTGATACCGGAGGACACGTCTGAGGTGGTCATGAGCGTGAGGAAGAATGAAATGTGCTGTTAACTGTCGTCGACTCTTCCCCAGTCCATGCTCAGTACCATGGCCTACAACGAAGGCCTATTGTTTGCACCGCCCTACTCGCAGCGATAGCTCACGGGTGCTGAACGGTGTCCAGACTTGATTCGTCCGGTCTGGTATGCCAGGGACGGGCATGGCCCAGTATGTGAGCAACCCCACGCATTTTGTTGTGTACACGGCACGTTCACTATTGGCCTGGTGGGAAGGGCTCGCAGGTTTCCACCAGTCTTGCCTGGCGAATGCGCCCGTTAGCAGTAGGGGTTGGGGGTTGGGGAGGCGGAACCTCTTTTGCTTGTGCAGGGCCGGAACAGAATTCGGTATAATAGTAAATGTACTGGCAAGATAGGTTCGAACCTCAGGATACCATTTTGGGGATTCAGGTATATGAAAATATCTGTTGGCATAAAACATATTGATTTACAGTACTACGGGTTGTGCAACACCTGTTCTATATATACAACATCTGAGAGAGGTCCCAATGTGTGTAAAGTACGGGGCCGTGGTGTCCTCGTTTACTTGTCACGCTTGTAGATCTTCTGCGCAAAGTCAGTGAAAACCTTGTCGGGCACGGCCGATGACTTGGCCTTAATGAACTCCTGCAGCTTTGCGTAGCTTTCCTCCTCATACTTGCGGTACAGGGCCTCCAGGTTCAGCTCCTTGTAGAGTTCCTTTACCTTGGCGACGCAAGCGGGATCCTTCTTGGCGTAGTTGTCCTCCAGAATCTTGCGCTGCTCTGGGGTGCAGATCTTCAGAGCTTGTACAACCAGCCATCCGCACTTATTGTCCTGAATGTCCGTGCCAATCTTGCCAATGACTGCGGGATCCCCGTAGCAGTCCAGGTAGTCGTCCTGCACCTGGAAGAACGCACCCATTTCAATGAGAATCTTTTCCGCGCTCTCGTAGGCGGCCTTTTCATCAATGCCTGACATAACCATAGCAATGGCAACGGGCAGATAGAAGGAGTAGTAAGCGGTCTTGTAAATGACGATGCAGAAGTAACGATCGTCAGTGAAGTCATTGGGGCGGAAGTCACCTTCCGGGGCGGTGATGAGGTCCATCATCTGTCCAATCTCTGTGCGATAGGTAACATCCAGGAAGAGCTCGAGAATCTTACCATAGTAGGGCTTGTCCTGAATATAGTGGCGCAAGATGCGGTACATGGCACCTTCCAGAATGAGACTATCGTTGGCGGCCAGCAAGTTGACACCGGGACGCTTGTACCAGCACAGCTGTCCGCGGCGGGTCTCGCTCTGGTCCATGAGATCGTCAGCAACCAAGAAGAAGGCCTGAAGCCATTCCACGCACCATCCCAGAATAATGGCAATTTCCAACTCAGGGTCGTCCTCACTGGCACCAGAAATGGTCTGGTAAGCCTGCGCAACGCTGATGCCACGGTTCATTTTCCCGCCTGGTACATTATACTCCATGATCTCGCGAAGGTAGGCTTTGCCAGCCTCGGGGATATCAAAGCGAGCTTCAAGATCCTTCATCACCACGGACACAAGGTCCGGAAACTTGGCCACAAACCGTTCCTTAATGTTGGCCATCTCGACACTGGGCATGACTCGGAGAGTGAGTACTATGTTTATGAACTATATTCTGTTCGATAATGAGTACAGCATTATAAATTGCAGCCAGTAGATTGCATTACCGTCTTCTTAAACACCTTTTTAATGGACCTGACAATTGTGCCCCAATACTACCACACAGCTTCCGCCCTGGAGTGTATACTCCGCCATGACGCAACCGGACCCCACGGGCCGAAAAGCCAGTGTCACTCGTGACCCTCACTTGGGGAATCCACTCTTTCGCACACACCTCCCACCACTTTCCCCAAAAACTAGTCGATTCACTACTAGACTGATAGTGAATGTACGGTCCTCCCCTCATGCCCGCCGCTGATTGGCCACCCCGGCCATCTGACCCGACGACCCGGTCCACCCTTGGGAGTGTTCGCTTGAAAATAGACTCCCACTTGATATTTCACGGATGCACAGAAGAGGTATATTAAAATATACCACCCCGCTGGCAGAGAGGGTCGGAAATACAGTGGGTGGGTGGGGGTTTACATTTCGCACAGAGCGGCGGTGTCCCTCCCTAGTTCCAGTATGGAAAGCCCGTAGGGGCGCGCGCAAAATCGGAGCAAGCGCTGGCGGTGGCTGAAGCGAATGAAGCGCCTGCGGGAGGCCCTCGAAAACATAACAGCTGCTGGACAGATAAACATGATGCTTCATTCACATTGGCAATGCCTTACCACGTCAGCAGATCAGTGCACACGAATTTGTATAGTGCCAGAGATAGAGGAAGGTATATCATTGTGCTTCTCAGCTGTGTAGGATAACATTACCACGGCGTACAAACTGTACTGACCATGTGACAGTGAATGAGCGAAAAGATATCCGAATCGGGTCAGGTACAGGCGTTGTGAGCAGGTTTGTTCGTTGGATCTCATAAAGCACAGTTGTTCGTAGAAAACACATTATTGTCATAGCCATGTACAGCAGTCCGTACAGTGGAGGGTTCAGATCCCCGGGGGTGCAGAGCAGTTTCCAGTCACCGACTGCAGGCGGCAATGACATGGCACAGGCACCACGCACAATGCCACGCCACGGCTTTGGTGGATCACCAGGTATTGGGGCATCCACTGGACAGAGGCTTCGGTACCCAGCTACTGGTGGGCTTAACAATGATGGGAGGGTCCGGGCCCGGCGGCCACTGCTGGACTCCAGTAATGAAATGGGAAAGGCTAGGCTAGGCAGTGCTGCGAGACCAGGGGGAACCGTTGACAATACACTGGAGAAAGCGCCCCACAATCAGTTCCTTGCCAGCGGATTTCGGGGACAACTGGACTCACCAAATGCGGGGAGTGCTGTGGGCTTCGATGCTCGGAGTGATGGAGGTTTCCACCGTATGGACCAGGCCTCACTGAGTGCTGCAGACGCTGGACCTCTGCCACTAGAGTCATACTACGACCACGACATGGGAATTACTCCGGCACCTAGGACAGCCCAAGGTCAAAAAATTGGGGAAGATGCGTATGCCACTATGGGACAGGAGCAGACGACATTGGGCGACGAGAAACGTGTGGATGACCGGTGGGTCACTGTGTTCGGATTCCCGCCCGAGTACGCGTCACAGATCCTGCATCATTTCTCACAGTACGGTACAATTATCAAACATGAAATGCCTTCTCCAGGCTGCAACTGGATAAACATTCAATTTCAGTCAGAATTTGAGGCCAGCGTTGCGCTAAGCAAGAGCGGACGCGTGTTCAGAGACAATCTCATGCTGGGTGTGTGCAAGACTAACCAGGACGATCTCAAGCAACCACGCCAGGTAGGGGAAACAGACAACCCTCTCGCGAAATCCCTGAACTTTGCAAGGAAGCCGTACCTTGTCCAGAGCGGGGGAGCAGCTGGATTGGCCCCGGAAGCTCAGTCCACAATGCTGAACCGCTTCTTTGAGTATGCATTGGGATGGTAGGGCATGTACACAGATCCGCTTCCAGTTCTCAATCATCATCGTCACATAATAGATCCGTAGGTACACTAGTATTGCTATAGCCAACTCATCATCTATATTTTGGTCCCATAGCTAACTTCTTAGCCTTCCGTTCAACCTCACTGTCATCCCCGTCCTCAATGAACGCTGTGGAGTGGGCCAGCACGGGGGCCTATTTTCGGCAGTGTGTTAGTTGTTAAGTACTATCCTCTGCGTCGAAATATTGCTCCAAATCACATTTAATCAACCGGAATAAGGAGG
>PDIP01000099.1:62789-85036 GCA_002811645.1 Corallochytrium limacisporum
CAGTGGTGAAAAAGCCCCCCAACGGATCGGAAGGGAGGAAGGTTGGGTGGGTGAGCCAGTAAGCAAAATAACGTGGATCCAAAAAAGAAAATTCCTTTGCTTCTTTTTCCGGTTTGGCCTGCGGAATAAATGTTTCAGTGTTGAAACATTGCACTGCCCGAAATGACCGAAGGGATACCCGTAATGAAAGGGTAAACAACCAACCAATCTACCGTACCACCCACCCACCTTGTTTCTCGCTCCGGCGACCTTCTCCCCACTTCCCCACCAGATCCATTTCGTAGTAAGAACCTTATGGAGCAAACCAAACGACAGATGCGGAAGACGTTGGATACAAAGAGCGAGGGTCGAATACAAGCCGGCACACACAATATGTTACACATCTAGATGGTAGCCAAAGATGCAGAGCGGGTGTATAGACCAACCTACTGCGGAAAGATCAATTGTCGTGCATTTCACCACTGCTTGATGGTCCACGGGGAACAGACTCCATTGGAAATTGATCTTCATCGACGTCGTTTGCTTCTTGGGTGGCTTGTAGCTGGTATTTCGAACCTGTGTGTTGCAGGCTGCAGTCAATACCGGCTCATCCCCCCTCAAGTCCACATGGAACGAGAGTTGGTCAGCATGCAGAAAAGAATCACCCTGTTATATGTTGTCTACGTTATTCCAAGGAAAAGCCATGCTTATGGTATGAATGAACGTTAGAGTAAGAGAATGGTGTCTGCTGGTGTGCGTGATATTTTGGGGCACAACGGCTTACGGCGGTAGGGTGGTTGTGGCTTGCCCCGCTACTGGTACCGCTATGTATTCTGAAGTACGAAACAATAATACGCCCCCATCGGCGCCAGCCCGCCCACCGTCCCTAGCAATTGATGTCATTGTGGACCCTCTAGTAGCAGTTTATCCTTCTTTCCTCCCTGTGCTGCGCAGGTTCACTGCACCTTGTGATTGCAACGGTTTTGAAAATTGCGTAAGTGACCTTCCGCAGGCGCATCTCCGGACATCTGTGCTTCAAGCTGGATCTATACGGAATATCCTCACTGGACATATGGACCTTGTTTCGGGTGCTATGCAAATTTGTGTATCCAAGAGGGGTACAAACAAACCGCACGTGTCGTTATACAATACATTATCATAAGATCAGAACTGGCTCAGCATGGAAGTGACATACAACCGAATGCCATATTTGCTGTACAAAGCGTGTTGGGATATTTGAATCGCACCGCCCAAAGGATATGTACGAAACAAGATACCACTGGTATCGTTTCCTTCAGGCCCGGATTGATTCTATCTGGTACCCACCAACGCCAAATTTGAGCACTTTCTATTGGTGCACCATCGTTATTCTATCACATTCGGTGAATGCGCATTTCCATTGGTCGGTTCCCAATTTGGAAGTGGGGATACCTCGAACGGGCACTGGGTGGCTCAATGGAGCCAAAGGTCCCCCCCTTCCCTTCTCCCCACCCCTTCTTCCGATACCCATAATGCGCCAACTGCAAGGCTGCCCACTCTATCCCTTGCCTTCCGTTCTCGCGGAAGGTTTTGTCCTTGATTGGTTTCGCTGAGCCATACCAATCAAGATGGCATCTGCCAAGATATTTGTGTTTGAGCAGCAGCTGCATGTCCGTATTGGTGTTGTGCTTTGCGGTCATATACCGGTGTATTGCAGAGGTCCGTTTGCATTCCTTCTTTCCTCTTCTTGCGCAATACCCACCAAGCAAGGCATCGAGATGTGCATGCTTGAAAGACATGTACTGCACATGGCAACCAAACACGCTTTAACATATGTGCGAAAAATTATGAAAGAACATATTGAACACAACACTCGAAATGATGGGCTGCGCACGGGTGTTTGCCACGGCCATGCATGCATATAACCTCTTGCTGGCCCTGGCAGGCATGCCGAGATACGCATGGACTACGTCCAGCCCCACCTTCTGTTGTGAGTTTCTACCTTATAGACTACTGCATGAATTCTCTTCTTCTATAGTCCTCATTGGGCAATGAGAAAGCTTGATTCTCTGTTGTACGATCGCGATACCCGGGGTGAATCTGATGACACAGGTAAAATAATTAGTTGTACCTAAATCTTAGTGCTTCCAAAGTGGGAAATCATGCTACTGGTGGTAGCACCCGACCAAACCGGGTGCATGAGAGTCCCAATTGAGTTCATACCATCAACAAGACTGTATTGAACGGTTTTACGGAGCGGAGACCCTGTGTGCGCCCTGAACTTCAAAACTCGATGAGCACTGGAGCTTTGGCAGATTCTTCAGACCTGTGCGAAGCATCCAGATCCTGATTCACTCATGGGTCCCTTGCTTAGACTGTAACAGATGAGAAACCATCATCGTACAGCATCGTGGACGGTGGTGCGGTGAAGTATGGATAGAAGATACGTAAAATGTAATTTGTGTTTGTTAGTAGTTATGTTAGGTAAAATGCGTTGGCCAGCTGTCTTCCTTTTGAGACCCCATATCCAAGCCTGGGACACCGTTGTGGAGTGAGTCAAGGTCCCGTTGTTGTTGATGACGCAGTTGTCGACGACGGTAGATTATTATAACAGCACCAATGGCCAGCCCCAAGAGTGCTATTGCTGCAACTGTGATGCCGGCGATGACCCCAGAAGATAGGTCTGAACTGCTACTGTGTCGCTGATCACTAAGCTCGTAATCAGTGCTGTCGCCCATGAGTACCTCTGCCACTGGATCGCCACTCTCAAGTGAACCAGTGTCATCCGGGTCATCTTCATGAGTAGACTCTGGTGTGTGTGTCGGCGTATCTTGAGGTTTGTCTGTTGTGCTTGGATCAACTGCTGGCTTTTCACAGATACCCCGGCAATCCTCAGTGAGACTTTCAATATCACAACCGTTCTGGATCACACAGGAGGTACCCTCAGCGCACCGAAGCATTCCAATGGCGCGATATGTGGCGGATTCAGCGCAAGTCTGACCTTCAGGGACAATGTCAAAGCAAGTGGCAGTACCAGGAAAGATGCCGGCACAGTATTGAGTGTGTGGGTCATAGCAGCATCCCGAGGCGCCCCGGGCTTCACAGAAAGACAGTCCCGCGCCACAGATCTGATCTGTGCACACGCCATTGTCAAAGCCTGAGCAGTAGATGCCTGCATCACGGTTACATTCAAAGTGACTGGAGCATGAATCGCCAACTGATTGGGCCGTGACAGACACGAACAGGTCACTGACGAAAAGAAAGGCAATCAAGTGGCAGATCATTGCAAATTTGAGGTGTTCTCCGTGACGGGGTTCCCAATGTACACGCTTGGTCACCGAACACCTCAATGATTCAAGAAGGAGGCCCAAATTAAGTACCATCTTCTGTGTACCCATAGTCCTAGAAGTGTCAACAACATTTTCCTGTGGCGGAATCTGGCAGTTGGCGAAGGCAATGCACTTGATTAAAACATGGGTGAACATATACCGATCTCAAAACCGTCTTGCAGGATGATTGGTCATCCATATTTATTGCTTATTGCTGCTTGATGACGCTCGAGTAGCCATGTACTTTGTATGTCAATACAAATATCAGCGGGTGTTGGTGGATGCTACTGCGTTTGAGGCCAGTATAGACCCCCATTCCTTGCCCCTTCACCTTGGGCTGTGGCTGTGCGCAGGCCCAACTCCTTCCGTCCCCTTCCTCCTCGAATTCTGTTTGATTCGGTCCCCCTCCCTGCACACGGTGCGACCCAGAAATGGCCACCCAACCAACCAAAACGGGTAGCCGCCAGAAGGGGCAGCGCACGGCAACAAACCCCACTTCCAAACCTCCCATCTGCCCCAATGGACGAGGGACGAAGGTCGGAGGAGGCCTGTGAATGGTGACATCTACAGAACTTTTGTCGGTTCGCAGGCAGCACCATCGAAGAACACGAAGCATGCATGCTGTGTGTACATGGGATCTGAAAAAGGCCTCTTCCAGAAAATTCCCCCTGCAATGATGTATATGATCATAGAATTGAAGACAAAGTCAATGTGCCAGGCGGCAGCACGGAGGTCACTATTTCTTGATCCCTGTTGACCATTGACCCTTGGCTTCATCCCCTGCTGACCAACTCTGCTTTAACCTCCCCTCCCCCCCCGGGGGGGGGGTTCCCTCTTTACCCGGTTCACAACAGTGACCCAGAAGTGCTCTGGTCGATCTGACGTAAGACGGGGCGGGTATGCGGCGGAATAGTCGAGTCTTCCTTCTTCCTTCCCCACTTCCCCATCTCCGTTCGGTCCATATTGGGGTTCATCCACATTCGGTACCAACTCAATATTACGAAACCAGAAGTTAAACAATCATCGAGAACGGTGGTTAAAGTAAGAGAGAGATTTTTTTCACTTTGTCCATTTAAGTTTCTATCCCCACCGTTTTTCTTCCTCGGTACTTTCACATCGGACAGTTACTTTCCGCTTTACTATAGTTTGCCATCTTGGGCCACTCGACGGCGTGGGTGGTGTCCGAATAGATCTCGGCGAAGGTCTATTTGACCAGGTATCGATCGGTGGTGAAAACTTTACAGAACAAAGTGGGGGATAGCCGCACTCTGCATTAGCCTGCTCTGCTGTTATGAAAGGAGATACGGAATCCACCATTCTCGCACAATCACCCAAAATAAAGCCAACGGTAGCACCGTTTCGAACACTACCATTAGCCGATGAAAACCCAAATGATTTGGCATTGGAATGCAAGTAAGTGGAACTACGGGGTCTAATGCAGTCAGGAGGTGCTGCGGAATCGCGGTGTTGTCTTGTCCTTGGACATCAAAAGAGAAATGTCTCAGTGTGAATATGCAGGCGACGATCACAGGCGGCAGCCTTACGCACATCAGCGACCAGGCTGTCCGGACCGCAGACGGCTACGGCGGTCTCCCTTGCGGGACTGGAGAGGACTTCTAGGACAGAGCAGCGCTGGGTGCTGATCTTACACCCGGACCACACTGTGTCCTGGGCAAAGAAGCCTTGCTCATCGGAGCCCCTGAAGTAAATGTGAACGTGGACCTCAATCTGGGCAGCCTCAGGAACATTTGCAAGCATGGACTGGATTTCGTCCAGAAGAAAACATGCCAATGGGGCGTCGCGGACACTCCAATGCAATTGTATCTGCCGCACCGGGCAAACAGACTGGGAGGCATTAGCGTTCCGAAGCAAAGGGGTGATTTCGTTCGTACTCACCTCTTGAGGTGAGCCTTCCTGTCCCTCCTGCTCCTGGTTGCTCCATGACGTGAGAACCCCCGAGAACAGAGAAAACATCGGCGTGATGCCCACACCACCGGCAAATAGCACGACGGAAGGGTAATTGCTCACATTGAAGGGAAGAGCGCCGTAGGGGCCCTCCACCCAACCCTCAGTTGGTTGTGGCCGCTTGCCAATGGCAGCTTGATACAAGATACTTGTGAATTCCTTCATCTTCTCGTTCTTCAACGTGGTTTCGTCGTGTCTGGGAGCGTTCGGCATTCCCTCGTCATCGTCATGCTGCATGTTCTTAATGATAAAGCGCAGGCTGTTTGCCTGCGTGCTTTGGTTGCAGATACTGAAAGGATGCCACTCCCCAACCTTAAGATCCGGGAACGCCAGGAACATGTACTGCCCGGGCGCATGCTTGGCGCCTGGGCTTAACTCCAACAGAGTATGGTAGTCCCCGATGGGACGTAGGTCCTTAATCCCCATGCGGTGCTCTCTGCTGCTGATGCGTAAAACGCGATCCAGGGCGTAGAGACCCATTGTGGGGGCCAAAATGAGGGCAGCTCGGGGAATGTGGGCGACCACGAAGCCAGCGTAGACCAGAGCCAGCACTATGTGCATCCAGTAAAACACTTCAAAGACCTTGCGACGCAACGTGGGGTAACTGATAATGCCCAAGGTTAGCAACAGGATGCCGGCGACGATGCCGGGCAAGGCTGCCACTTTGATACCTGTCCGGTAGGGGCTGAGCAGATAACTCAGGCCCTGCTCATCGATGGCGTGCAGATATATCATGGTGGCTGCATGGCCGGAAGTGAATACAAGAGTAGTCCATCCAAGCACTCGATGGAATTCAATATTGCGTTCAAAGGATCGCCACGTGAGAACCTGGAGCACTGGATTGCGGCGCACCATCATCAGGAAGCAAAGGGAAGATGTAAGGATTGCACCGTCCGCCAGGGCACGGCTTATCGCATCCACAATGCCAGCAGCAGATAGGTGCTGGCCTGCCGCAATCTTGATATACGTAGACAGCAGAACAAGGCCTAAGAACCATTGAACCAACTCAGCAACCGTGAGCCAAATTCCCAGTATCCCGACACTGATACGTGACGGCTGCCAACGGGACACTATGGTTGAACTAACGAGGGTCATGCATACCAAGGAAAAGGCGATCCATTGGTACGTGTAAGCAATGAGAGGCGGTTTCAGGGCCTTGAGCTCCTCTTGGGCTTTGAGGGCCTTGTCACTGAACTTTGCACAGGGAGGGGCATGTGTCATCGAATTGTCCAGACCAGGGTGGCTAATGTTATCCATGCGAAATGGTTTGCCGTTTTCCACCCATTCACAACAAGGATCGCCAAGTTCATGGCCATTGGTCTGTCCATCACCGTCAGAGTCAGAAAGGCACAGGTAAAGGCTCCACCCGCTGCCAGTCAAGGCATGGAAGCGGGTAAAGTCTTCACCGAATGGGTTGAGTCCACCTGTACCGTCAGGAGCATTGTGTCCAACAGCCACCCAGGCTGAATTATCTTTCGGATTAAGCACCAATGCACCATTTGGGAACTGTGGCAAGTAATTCAAGTGTCCGTGCACCAGTCCAAAAAACACTGGAGCCAAGACCGATATCTTGGCCAGCTCCATCACCGTAGCCGACAATTTTTCATTTTGTACACCTAACTTTGCCTATCTTTTAAAAATGCAAATGGAGGTTGTGCTATAATACTGTGGAACATAGTCTTCCACAAATACCTGAGATTGAAAGTAACCCATGCCTGAGTTTACAATAGCACAACAAACATGCACGTTGCCGTTGATTCGCTCTGTGATTCACTTTCCAGTTTTAGAACGAGCGTGACCACGCACCAGCTGATACCGGCCGGTGTAGTGGCGGAAGGGAGAAGGGAGCTCGTTTGTGTTGCTAGTGGCGGCCTTACCTGTCCTGATGCTCCGTCTGCCACCCTCCTCCAAAGGTGCCACTTTTTTCATCAGTTTCTTTCTGACGGGCCCGGGGGCCCTCTGCGCAGGAAATAAGCCACCGTCCCACCCAGGGGAGTCCGCACCCCATCCTTGCAGACTGGTTGCAGGAGAGAATTGTACAGAGGGAGCGAGGAGGAAGGGAGGGTTGGGGAGCGCTTAGAACTTTTGAACGAGCGAAGTAGAGAGATAGGGGGAGAGCGAGAGACCGCCGGAAGGGGAAAATACAAACGAAAAAAAAAAATCCCGGTGGCCGTGAATGGAAGGATGAGGACGGTTTTGTGTGTGATGCATTGTCACTAGGAAAAGTCTGTGGGAGGAAGAGGGACACTGGCCTTGGGTGAAAACCAACAGGGATCTGGGCGACTGCAAGAGAGATAAGTTTAGTGGCGACGGTGTAGGGCACTTGGGTGCCAGTGCCGGCTACCGCAGTAGCGGGACCCTCGGGATATACTTTGTATCGATGGCACACACACAGATCTCGTGCTGAAGAACAAATATTTCTCCCGGTAGTATCGCGGAGCTAAGCCAATGGTTTTGAGCAGGGGCCCCTTGCAGCCGATGAGAGTTTAAGTTCTTTTTCCGTTTCGTTCGAGAATTGGATGGGTCCCGCCTCTGACCAAGTTCTTCGGCTGGGGTGAAGGGCCGGTAGGGCCAGTGAGTGATCTGTGCCAGCCTACCAACTTGGCTCAAGCTGTGGACTACACTGCTCCTTTTTCGCGTCCCCCAAAGCTTTCTTGCTTAGCCGAGCTCCAAGCCTGAACCATTAACCTTCTGCCAAGTCAACGCTTCAGAGAGACTCATGACCACAAAGCCTGCTTACACGCATGGTCACCTAATGATGTGAGTTCACTAGTAAATTGAGAAATCGGCACTGAGCTGAACGCTCATCTCCAAATATTTCTGAAGTGGATACGGAAAGGAACAAGGGAGAATGCCGCCAGGTCGCCAGCGTGTGCGCAGTCCCCATGTGACAATGGCACTGTAGTATTTCATCGGCGGTCACAATTGACAGATACAATACAGAGCGGGGGGCCGTTGACAAATCTCAGATACCAGAGCCCAGTATGGGTTTTAGACATCTTTTGGCCGGAGCGCAACAGATCGGAGAGAAAGAAACGAGACGGAGAGCGAGAGTGTGAGAGACCGGAAGAAGTCCCTTGGACAAAATGACCTGGACAGCAGTGCGCGTGCGGACGCAGCTTCGACCATGAGGATTCGTGACGCAGTGCGAGTGTTTGTGTATTACGCGTCATTGTGTATCTCCAGCGGTCGCGCATGTAAACAGTTGAATGTGCTTCATTCATAACACGACATCGAACTTTAACAACCCGCTAGATAAGGGCCTCCCTTTGACTGCTTAGATGAGTGAACATTGTCCTTCGTCCATGATGTCGTTATTAATGTGATTGTGCGCGGGACTATGTAAATACAATTCCGTTACCAAAACACATTGATGAGTTCTCATGGTATTTGATGGGAATATGCAATGAGACCAAAAAAAGGGCACATGTGGTGTTTACTATTTGTACTGAATATATTGAAGGGCTTGTCAAAGGGGATCCGGTGTAGCGGACATCCCCCGTGACCCGCCCAACACGCCAGGCAGAGCATGTAGCCCGGTCCCGTAGCCCGACCGCGTCTTACGGTATAAAATGGGCACCACTCTATAAGACGACGCATTTCCGATTATTCTGCGCAACCGGGTCATGCGTTGGACTCGGAAATGCGAGAAGGGTGGAGTTTAAAAACTTCGCAATTGGTGTGACATGACGTGCTATGATGTGCTGCAGTTTGGATAGCTTTCACCGACACGAGCGACTTGATTGAAAACATGTAACAAAACTGAGTCATCGCGCCTAACTATTGCGAGTTGCAGCGAGTTGCCAAGTAATTCTGTCCAGCATCCGGGGTCCTCAGAACAGTCATCCTCAAGTCAACATGAAAGGAGTGACCAACTGAAGTAAGAGCGATGGCAGATATCGTGCTTGTTGTAGCGATGTGATACTTTGGAAGCATCTGAAAACCCGGACGAAAGTTTGATCGTAGGATTGGTCCGAACTAGTGCTTCAAACTCCTGTTGAAGTTTACAATTCACAAGCCGGGCTTTATTCTGCAATCAACTTGACTTCGGGAACCTCAGACACATCTGCTCACTGGATTCTTGGACTCCTTATTATGTAAGCATGACTCGGTAGAAAGCCGATATCCGCATAAACAGGGACGGGGAGACGCTCAACTCGCTGGCAATGAAAGCGCGAGTGGAGCCAATGTTACTTCCTAGTAGAGCGATTTCAACCGACCATTGGAAGGAACCTTTAACCAACCCCCTCTCGGCCTTCCAGAAATAGACTTCCATTGTGGTGATTAGAAATTGGTGGGTTTCAGAATCCCACTTTCCGCTGCTTTTGTCGCGGCCCCATAGCGACTGACGACATATCACAAAAAATGTCAGAAAAGCACATCATATATTTCTAACCAAGAACACCCCACGCCGAACACCCAAGACTTTTCTACAATGATCCCTCCGAATTTCTAGTTCACACCACAAGTACCTACCCACTAACAGCGGTCGAACAAAGGGGCTCCGTTCTAAGCATCACACTCAACGATGATTGACGCAGGAGCGAGCATACTAGACATGGCTCAAGCTTACTCGGTCATGAACCTCTATGAGCACGCCAGCAAGCCAAAACTGTATAGCACCGCGATAGCAACTACTTTGAATAATCCCGCTGGCATGGTTCGTTGCAGTACGCTTTCCAAACGCGTCGGTGGGCATCCCAGGTTACGTGAACAGAAACACAGGAGAAAGAACGTGGTACCACAGAGCCAAGGCGACAGAGTTCTTCTGGCAAACAGTGGTAGGAACCAAAAGTACCATTGATAAAGTTTTTAAAGATACCATAGCCTTAGTCCAATATGGCAACGGATCGGCTAAAGAAGGAAGGTTAGGTTAAAAGCAGAGAGCCTCTATCCTCGGACCCAGTTTGCGCAAGCCACATTCGCTGGCTTCAACGGCGCCCGTAAACACGTGCAAAGGAGCAAGCAGTTGAAATGGGCGCTCCATCATATCCAAAGTGAGTGTTTCCCTTCCAAGAAGCACGAAAATCAGCAACCCTTTGCGGTCGAATGAAATGGCAAGAGGGGTGGGTCCCGGCGTCACAGTTCAACAGTCTCACACGAGAATGACAGCATTTAGAAATCAAAAAAGGATTTCTGAAACCCAGCCAAATACACTCCTTGTGGCGCTTACTGAAGTGCAGGCGTATTGGCATTGAGAAACTTCCGCCAAGTCTGTATCACATCATTTGCCAACCCATATTGGTGGAGGAAGTGGGCAGTACATGTTTAGCAACCTCATTTCACTCGTCGGATTTGAATACGCACAATGTTTCTGTTCATGCCCCGTACCGGTGACACGGACACTGCTCGAGCCGGTAAATCATACTTTCCTACTCAGATGGCGAGCGTGATATGGGATTGAATATGGATGAGATGCTGAATCGAACTAGGGGACAAACATGCTCGAGATTTGTTTGTTCTGCCTGTTATTCCGTCCGTGAACAGGACAGGACGGCCCCAATTCGATCAACACTAGCGTCTTCCATCTCCTTAATAGATGGATCGGAAATAAGTCTACTTACTAAGTTAACAGGACCATGCGCTGTCATTACTGACAATATCGTTTTGTAATATTTGGAATTCGGAACACTCATACTTTCAAGTTAGGTCGCTTGTCTTAGAGATTTGTCACGAGTGACCAGGTGGTACGCAGAAGTTCTACACGAGTAGTGTATGGGAGTGTAGCACAGAAACCTTCGAGAGAAATCAGCCAGCGATATTCAACTTCAGCGAGGCAGGATTTCTTGGCCTTTACACTCTTTCCCCGTTGGGTGCATGTATGAGAATGTAAAGGCCTATAGGATGTTAGGGACTTCAATATTGTACTTCACACTGTGGCCTTGCGGGGATTGTATTGGCATCCAAATGCAAGGGCAGTTCTCATTTTCTCATCCTGGAGCTTTGCGTGAACGAGAGCATGGATATACCGGCAAGGGAAGGATGTGGCGAAACTTGTTCTTCTAGTCGCCAGGCATCCTCTACTGACTTTACATTACCCATGCTAAGAATATTTTAATATCCGGCCTAGACTGCGCAGTAGGACGAGAGCTGCTGTAGCTACCCGCCGTGTCATCTTTTCATGGCTGTGTCGCTTAAGGTTGGCTAGTCCGCGAACTCACGGGGTGCTTAAGGGGTTCACACGAATCGAATCGTTGAATGGACTTCTGGACACCACGCACCGTCCGTCTAGCACATATGCGTTGATGACATCAAATATACAATGGAATATCTCACAGCTGGAATCCGCCTTGAAGGCCGAGTTCTCGGAATCTATGGGGGTTCCAGGCTTGCGGTCAACAGAATACAGAGTGCAATCAGTGCCAACCCGAAACTCATCATTGTCTACACAAATGGAGACAGTTATAACAGATCTGTTCTGAACTTTTCAGACATGGAGAATATACAGGTAGTCACTTGTCCGTTTGTTTTCGGACTGCTGGACGACCATCTGGTAGATGTATTGCTGGTAGCTGACGGCAGTGCAGAACAGCAATCTGAGATCGCCAAGGCCTGTCGCAAAAGAAAAATACTGGTCAGTGCTCCTCTTGCTGCTGAGTTCTCAGATATTTTCTTACCTGCCTCCTACCGCAATAAGTACTTGGAAGTCTCCGTGGGTGTGCGTGGCCTTGGATGCGCCCTAGCTGGCCGAATACGCACAGACATGATCACCGCGGTTGGCGTAGATGATGTGTCAAACGCGATCCTGGGTTACGCCAACCTTCGTCAACACTTGCAACAGCTGTGTGCCCAAACATTTCACAAAATTGAGGCTGATTCATCGGAACTCCAGCAGTTGCGATCACAGTTTCTTATTCACATTGCGCACCAATGGAGCTATAAGGATCTGTCTTGCCTCATGGACTGGAATATGGTTGAGAAGATAGGCCATCTCTTCACGATCGGAATCACGCCCGATTCCATGAAGTCTGCTCTTCTTTTGACAGACAACGAAGACGTAAGGGGCACAACTTCATCAACCATGAGTGATCTGTCATTCGATGATACTAACCTTGACGGCCATTTGCTTTCTTCTCCTGAATCAGACACAACTAGTCTGGATCGGGCGGAAGGCATGCTTTCACTCGTTGGGGCTGGTCCTGGTGACCCAAAATTGATATCTGTGGCTGCTAGAGAAGCACTTGATAAAGCCGATCTTGTCATTGCCGACAAATTGGTGCCAGAAGCTCTTCTGAATACCATAAGGTGTGAAATTCGTCATGCCCAAAAATATGCTGGTCGTGCAGATCAGGCGCAGGATGAACTACATGAGTGGATTCAAGGAGGCCTCGAGAAAGGACTCCGCGTCGTTCGCCTGAAGGGCGGAGACCCATTCGTGTTTGGTCGCGGTGGGGAAGAGTTCATTCACTTCACCACTCGCGGATTTCGCGTTGAGGTTATTCCTGGCATCTCCAGTGCTTTAGCCGCCCCTCTAAGTGCCATGATTCCCGTCACCCATCGCGGTACCGCCGATCAGGTACTCATTGCCACTGCCCGCGACCGACATGGCAATACCCCAGATCTTCCAAGCTACATCCCTAAGCGCACTGTGGTCTTGCTTATGGGCGTTGCCAGCTTGCCAAATATCGTCAAAACTTTGCTTTCCAAAGGCTATCCCGCAAGTCTGCCCATTGGGGTCATCGAGAAGGCCACATGGGCCAATCAACGTACCATCATTGCCACCTTGGAAGACATCGTCCACATAATCCACAGCCATGCCATCACTTCCCCCTCTACGATTGTCATTGGTCATGCCTGCATGGCATTGAGACAAGCAAGTAAGAACCCATGGACTGCGTACCACCACATGGACTAACAGAACACTGCCCACATTTCGAAATGCAGATTCCAAATAAAAGCACTAATAAGCAGGACAAATATTTTCTTCCGGTCAATGGTGTCCTAACACCCTTAATAGCCAGTGGGTCAGCGAGATAAGAAATAGGGTATAGGTCAATGTTATTAACTGCTATTAACGGTCGGATTGAATATCAATTGGAGCACTCAGGCAACGACATCGCGGTCAGCGGCCAGTACTGCAGCCTTGGTGGCGTCACGAGCCAGCGCACGGTCGCCAGAAGGAGAAGGGAGTTGATCATCCGTTACCAGAGAATCACGATATTGGTCACGTTGGCGGGCCTCAATCGTGGCTTGGTCAAAGTTCTTCCTGGTCCACGGGTCAAAGAAACCAGTGCCTTGAATCCTCATGAACGGAGTAAATAGAATAGCTGAGCCGAGAACGATGAAACCAACGTACTCATAACCCTGGCGCTGCTCGTCAACTCCGCGGAACAGTGTCGACCAACTTAGGGCACCGAGGTTACCTCCGGCACCAACCAGACCTGACACGGTGCCGATGGCAAATTCATCTACATAGGGGACCAGGGCAAATGTGGACCCTTCGGACGCCTGCACAAACACCGAGAAAATGACTAAGGTGCAGATGGAGGCAACGGGATCTGTCATTTGGGCAAAGACAATCAGCATAATACCCTCTCCGGCGATGGTCAGGAACTGGACCCACATTCGGCCAGAAAGATACCACTTCTTGAAAAAGCGGTCAGACAAGAAACCTCCAAGAGCACGGGCAAACAGATTCATTAGGCCAAAGAGCGAACCGATTAGAGCGGCCTGAGATTTTGTGAATGTTTCGCAGCCCTCACCTTCTTCATCGGGTACACAATTGTCCTTGTTGAAGTCTTCGTGGAAGTATGTGGCAAGCGTGTTGTTTACAGCAAGCTCGACACCGAAGCAGGTAGCGTAGTGGATGATGAGGAACCAGACAGTGGGCTTGATTAGGACACGACCCATCTGGCGCAGGGACATGAAGCTTTTCTTTTCAGCAGAGTCCTTGATGTGGTCAACAGCACCAGTGGTGGAGTCAGGGGACGTATTTACAGACTCAACATCAGCGGAAACGATTGAATCCTTGTATGCATCACGACCGTCATCCTTCTTGGCCAGGGAAGAAATGGAACTGCGTGCCTCGAGCATCTTCTTGACTTTCGCTGGGCGCATATACTTACCCTGTGGTATGTCATCGGAGAAAACCAGAACCATGATGGCCCAGGTGACCAACACGGTGGCAGGAACAATCATGGCGTAGCGCCAAGCCTTGTCCTCACCGAGACCAGCGGCCTCCATGACAAGCAAGATGCCAGGCATAATAAGATAAGTAGCTCCACCACCAAGGTTTCCCCAACCTCCAACCATGGCATTGGCCTGCCCAACAACGTTGCTGCTGAACATCAGGGAGGTCCAAAACTGGCACGGCACAAAGGTACCCCCAAGGATACCAATGAAGAAACGGACCACAACCAAGTCAGTAGCGGAGTTGACAAGCCCTGACAGGAACACTGGGATGGCACCTGCAATCATAAGGCAGGCCATAACACGACGAGGTCCAAATTTATCACACAAGGGACCAATCAAAACACGAACCACAATTGTAGCAGAGACAGCAGCAATGTTTGAGTCTTTGACCTCATCCTTACTGATACCAAGAGTGTCCTTGACGGTCGGCATCACGGGGGCAAAGGCAAACCAGGAGGTGAACGCAATGAAGAAGGCAGTCCATGAGTAGTGGAAAGCACGCATGTGAGGGCGATCAAAGCGAGTGACAACAATCTGGCGAGCACGTCCCACGTCATCCTGGGTGATGACGCGGTTTTCAGACTTGAATTCGTCAAAGATGAACATTCTGTGGCGCTAGAACTTGAGATCTAATATCTAACACAAGTTGCATGGGATCTAGACTTTGACCACTATAGAACGGTATGACATGTGGTACATGACGCTGTGACCGCCATCTAGCTGGGTGCTAAAGGGCAGCAGTTTAAGTACCCTTTGGGGACCATCGTTGACTGTCCAGGCCTTCACCAAAACGATATCGCCAAACTCTGGCACAATCATCGTCATGGAAGGAAAGTTCTCTATCATATCAGTGAGTAGTTATACATCTTGATCTACAAACGTTTGTTTTCTGGGGTGTTCACCGCCATCTTTCCATGCATCTGAATGGTATCTTGGCTCTTTCCGTTTAGTTCATGGCCGACTGCATCTCCCTTGTCCCCTGTCCCTTTCCCCTCCCCCGGGGGGGCGGATCTTGTCCCGCCCTTTTCTCTGGAGGCACCAACCCGCTTCACCCCAGCTTCCCTTTTCGTCACCCGGTTCAGTGCTCAATACTAACCGTTCACAAGGACCGACCAAACCCGATAGACGGATAGAGCCAAAGCGACAGTGCAGTAATCGGGTCGGATCTAAGAAGGTTGACCGTGAATGTTTGTACACAGTCTCAGGGTACGGGAGCGTCCATTCGTAACACAAACATCACCTTTGATGGAGAGATAGAAGAAACCGTGTCCAAGAAGAAAAGCGAAAGGACGTTGGAAATTACGAGAAACCAAAAGGGGGAAACTTGGTCACAAATCCTTAGAAATGCCGAATGTGCCAACAGTCCACTTGTACATACAGTTCCCAGAGACTGTGCAGCGACAGTGTAGCAATTCTAACACATGTTTCCGGCTCACCTCTGTTCTTTCCCTCTCTCCAAACATTAAACTTCTGACAGTCTTGCACTCGCAATCATTGATCTGCCATCACTGTCGTTGTAACCAAAACAGCCTCTGGAGTTGCCCAGGAAAAGTGGGTCAAGAATTTACAATGTGAAAGAAAAAATTGGAAACAGACAAGCACACAAGAAACTGGGGAGGGCCGATCCACTAAATCTCCTACCGAGCCAAGGTGTCCCCGTTCGAGAGTCGAAGAACTTGAGATGTCTCCTCTTGTCGTGCTTTGAGACCTAGGGCACATTAGTTCCACCTCCAGTGGACATCTTGTACCATCCTCACCTTGTACAACAAGGACGCGCTGTCTGGGATTCAGATCATGATACATGATGTGATCATGTCTCTTTCATGTGAATTCTCATCATGCTTGGCCTGAGGGTCTGTTTGCCTGGTCGTAGAACGGTTGAGTTCCTCACAGGAAAGACCGGATCGGAAGAGGTTCGAACTCAATCTATATTTAATCATCAGAAGTTTCACTTTGAATAAAAACATACCGACTGTAGGTTTTTCAACTGCAACCCCTCGGAGTACTTCCCGTTATTAGTAGTCAAAATACTGAAAGCCTACCATTCTCAGCAGGCTACAGACTCTGCTGAAGAGAAAACAAAGTGCAATCGGCATTATACCAACGTACATGTAGCTTGCCTACGAACGGGAACCCTGGTTCTGTGGAGATCATTGAGGTGGCCCTCTGAAACTACCCTGAGGAGGCGGTACTTCGTCGGCAAAAATCTGAGAAGTCTGAAAATTCTGTTCCCGAGGGCGAGTTTGTCCTTTGTCCTTTAGCGTGCTGTACCCAGTAAGGATCAAAAGCCAGTGACGCGCTCTCCCTCTATAGTGGATGCATGTCTTGCCCTTCCAAATCCAAGACCATCTATTTCCCGAGGGCATCTCTGTGTCTTCCGTGGAACAAATGAAAAAAATATCGAATCCCTCATAATTTCCTGTTGTACAGGGTCGGGTGGAAGCAAACTGATCTGTAGTGCGAGGGTTATCGGATGGCAAGCCCTAAGCAAACACGAACTTTCAAAGGGCGGGGGAGGAGACATATATTTGGAAAACATTTAGGGCGATGGTCCAAACGGCGACAGTGGGGCTGTGCTACCTGGCCAGTACCTACGGTAAGCCGAAACCCTATAGCAAGGGTGGCGCGGGCGACTGCGTTATTACGATGGGTAGGGAGGGGAAATGCTCGGATGGGGGAAAAGGGTGATAAGGCAAGCCAACTGCGCAATTAGTTATACGCATACCGTCCGTTGTGCTTGAACTTCAGACTGTCAAATCAAATACACGAATCAGAGTATTAGATTACATATGTAGGCATCAAGCCACATGTTATTTTTGGTTTTGATATGCAAAGTTTGCGGTGGCAAAGTGGCAGGTATTTGGAACATGCACATCCCGACCAGCTGATCCCAATACATACATTCTCAAGGACCCGCTCTGGCCCTCACCTTACTGCTTACCCTCTTTTCCATAGTATTTCCCAACCATGCCTCCCCATGTTGACCATATCGAAAGCGATAATGAAGAGATACCTCTTCTAATCCACTCGCCTGCGCGGTCGGCTCCGAAGAGGATCTTGAAAGTAAAGCCAATGTTATCCAAGATGTTCCATGCAATCTTGCGACAGGGAGTTCTTGGCAATGCATTGTTGGCTGCAGTCTTAGGTGCTGTATGTGGTTTCATTGCCGTTGTGTACCAAACGTGTATGGAAGGATCCATCCACATTTTCTGGACTCTCGGCTACGACTCCGTGTTTAGCTACCTAATTCCCGAGAGCTTGGGTTGGATCATGATTCTCATCATGCCCATCGTCATTAGTGTGTTTGTTGGCTTCTCCCTAGTCTTTCTTGGCTTTCCAGGCGATCTTCCTAATGTTGTCAAGAATGTGAACTCCGCAGGCTACGTCCCTCAGAGACAGATTCTTCCCATGCTTTCTGTCTCGCTCTTCAGTATTGCTGCTGGTGGTTCTTTAGGTCCTGAAGCCCCATTGGTTGTCATCTGCTCCAGTGTCGCATCATCTCCCCTGTTGTATTTATGGGCTGAAGACAAGGATCCTGAGCCACGACTTCTGCGCCTGTACACCCTCGTAGGTGCAGCTGCGGGCCTGGCTGCTTTCTTTGGGGTGCCCCTCGGGGGTGCCCTCTTTGCCTTTGAGGTGTGTCATCGCATGGGACTCCAGAATTATGAGCCGTTGCCATACGCCATGGTTGCTGGTCTGTGCTGCCTGGTCGTCTTTCGTGCTTGTTTGGACCTTGGTTTTGGATCCATTTGGATTTTTGATAGCCTTGAACTTACACCCGTCAGCCCTCTGGATGTGGTCATCGGTGGAGCTGTCGGTGTCCTCGGGGTTTTGGCCTTCCACTGTTTCCGCATCTTTTCTCTAGGTACCCACCGCGCTTACATTGCCCTCGGTCTTGGAGTCTTTGAAGAGCACGGTCGCACCAGCTTTCAACATGTGTACTCAGCTGTTCTTGGAGCGGCCCTCATTGGGATCATTGGCGCCATGAACCCTTTTACTCTGTTCTGGGGCGAAATCGAAATCGGAACAATTGTCGATTATGCTCCAGGAAAGGACGTCAAACCACTGCCACATGTGGCTCCCCACACTGTTGTGGCACCCTTCTTCAACAGCTACGAGGATATGTCCGATTTCTACCTTGGAAACCCCTTTGGACTATGCGCCACAGGACTGCTAAAGCTCGCGGCAATTGCAGTGACAGTGCACAGCGGCTTCCGCGGTGGTTTCATCTTCCCTTTGTTCCTAAGTGGTATAACCATTGGTTTAGGGTTTCACAAGCTGCTGTTGACATGGATTATGCCAACAGCAATGCCTTCTGCCGCACTGTTTGGTCTTTGTGTGGCTGCTGCACTAAATGTAGCTGTGACTCGAACCCCACTAGCAACAAGCTTAATCCTTTCCGCGCTCACCCAAGCTGGTGGCCCATTGTTGGTGCCAATGATGGCAGCATCGTATGTCTCTCTGTTCATGACCATTCAGTATCCATTTATTCGGGTGCAAAAGGATCGCCAAGAGCATATGGAAATTGACATTTTCCAAAAGGAAAGCTTTCCAAACGCAGTCGCCCATGCAGCATAATGTAGTAGTCAAGAAGCAACATCAATAGACTTCATAATCATACAGATAAGTTTTTAGTGCAAGTCACCATTCGCTTCTTCGGTCTAAATGTCCACTATTCAAATTCTCTTACGGTAGCTTTCAGAGACAACAATGCATGACGGACAGAAAGCCCACAGTACGGTAAGCATTCCAAACATGGAGGTCAGAACAGACACCTTCGATGTGGACGTTTCGTCATGGATAGTCGTATTAACCGGAAGAGCGGCGGCAAAGAGAGCAATAGACTTTGCTATGGTGTTCATCGGCTTTTGTATTGCGACCAGCTGCATCGACACACTCCTCGTTTCGGTAACAATTGCCTTCCGTATGGCAGTCTTTGCTACAGCGGAGCCAATAATTTGGGTCATACCCAAACAGGTTAGGCATACAAAGCTGAGCACAGAGACTGTGTCCACTGTTAGCAAAACACAGCCAGCAACCACAAGTTTGGCCATTGTAAAAGTGCGTAGGTGCAGAGTGTTCAACCACTCAGGACAGCCAATCAATAGTGCAATAGCAGCACCCCAGTTTAGGGTGCTGTACACGCGATACTCGCTGCTGTCTTGGACCAGAACTGTGCGAACATAAGTCTTGAGAACAGCATCCACTCCTCCAAGCCCTGCAGCAACGAGCATGAATACAATGCTTTGACTCTTCAAGGGCATCCAGCTGGACCGCGCCCTTGCGACCTGAGGATCAGCCCTGCACAGGTTCAAAGGTTTTGACTTCACTTCTTTCCTGTCAACTATGGCCAACAACATGGCAAAAAGCCCGTGACATGCTGGCAAGTACCATGTCGGTTCTTTGCTAAATGCCCATAGCAAAACCATGGACCACAGTATGGAGTATGCCCTTTGTTGGAATACACTGACGGTGTTGAAGATCACACCCTGTGCGTAACACACCTCCACTAAAATGAAAGTGCATGAGAGTACTGTGCGGGAGACCAGATATAGAATAATTTTACAATAACCAGGCGTCAAGATACCTATCACTACAGTTGTCATGCCCCACAACAGTATATGCCCTTGTAGTAAACCCCTCAGGGTATACTTTGAGAGAAAGTTCAGTAGTTTCGGATACACTATTGCTGCAAAGCAGCTGTTTACAGCAAGCCATAATCCAGGAACGTAATTGATCAACCTAAATAATTCCAATGGTAAGAACTCCTGTACGTGAGCTAGTGCAGTGCTCTCATGGTAAATGGCGACTGTGTCCAAAGCCACAAGTAGCAGCGACGGGACAATCGAGGGGTCTGACATTTATCCCTGTGGCGCTATCTACAACGATGGGCGATCATGGTTATCTTCACTTTGGTTTAGCCCGTGGTATCAAAACAATTGAAACACCACTGTGTTATTGGATTCTCTGTCGCTGAATTCAATTACCCGCGCAAGGATTGTTTGAAAAGAACCCCAATAAGTCAGTAGAGACGTAGTTATATTGACCCTGGCTTACCACTCAGCGTTCATTCGCTCGTACACAGTGCGCCTCATTGCAATGGATCCATAGACAATGAGGGGAGGGGCGGGGGGTTGGGCAGGGTAGGGGGAAAGGTGAGACCAAACGCTGTAGAAAATGCAGCCGCTAACTGAAAGGTAACGCCATCGGTAGAAAAAAAAACGAAAGATCCCAGAGCTATGGAAACTGGACCAAGGTCCGAGCAATTGAAAAAAATTTATTGCAATGTAAATTTGAGAGTACCGTAGCCAGCCCAACCGCCCATATCATTGGTCCATGTAGTGTTGGTCGAACGCACGATGCCGGCATTATCGGGCATGCACTTAACACGAAGAAGAACGTCATGGGTACCCTTACTGAAGTACTCCTTGTCAAATCGCCACAGAGTCCATACATCTTCCAGGTCAGGGCGATCGTAGGCAAAATCTACGGACCACCAAGGTGTGCTGTTATCAAAACTCAGCTCAACGGTGTCAACTTTGCTCGTGCCACAAAACGCAGACCCTTCGAATATGACACTACGCTGATGCTTTCGGAACATGTCATTGCCGTCATAAAGCTTTCCTTCGTCTTCGAAATGGACGAAGTCATTGTTTATGGGTCGATGAAAGAATCCAGCTGGGCGAATGCGGCCATCAGTGGGCCAACCGTTCATCTCAAAAATATCGGGAATGTGCTCGTGTTTTGTTGCGAAATGGATGCGCTCAATCCACTTTGCATTTTTGACACCGTAGTGATCAGGCGTCAACGCCCGTAGAGGAAAACCATGCTTCGGCAACAATGGCTCCCCTTGGTAGGCCCACATTAGCCAGGCACTCTTGCCTTTTTCATACTCAATCCATGGAATAAAGTCATCACTGCAAAAGTACTGGATCTCTGACACAGTGTCAAGGACTTCTATCTCAAGGTCTGCCAGCAGACCCTGAAGAGTAATGCCATCCCAGATGCCATTGTCAATTGCACGCCAAGTATTGGTTGCACCAATGCATTCCATTGTATGCTGTTTTTTTCCTGCACTTGGCATTGCTTGCAACTGGTCCATAGTCAGGACCACGGTTTTAGAAACCTGACCACTGATTGTAAGGGTCCAAGTGTCGAGATCTACTTGCGGTGTTGTTGCACTGTGAGAGAGAACGTAAAATTCTTCTGCCGAAGAAAATTGTTTCAACGCACACCATATTGACCCGTCAACGCATTTGGGGGTCCAGTTGCGGACGATTTCCACTTTAAACATTAATGTCACCCATGCCGTCAAGGCCACGAACAACGTGAACACACTGATTGTCTCTATACTTCGCACTTTAGACTTTCGGTGCCATCTTACCACATGCTGCCGTAGGCGCCGCATACTGACTACAACTTGCTATATTACACAGAGAGGTATTGAAACAAAGCCTCAGGGAGTACAGTGGGCCTTTCGAATTCTCCTGCGGTAAGTACCTGGAGCGAGTGGGGGAACAGTACCGAAAGCGTCATCCACACCGCAATAGATTTCTTACCACTCCCGCTCATAAATCTTGCCAAAAGGGATAGGAGCTTCGATTCGCTTCATAAATCATAGAATCCAAACAATCCGTCAAAGCCGTCACCATCTTACGCCCTTAATCCCCTAGTGCGGTGCATGTGATTCCTCTCTTAGACACGCGCCATATAAGAAAAGATGGAGAGAACCAAAACAAGTCCGTTCAGCTAACCCGAACTTGCGCACTCCTCTATAACCCCTGGGCACCCCCGAAATTCCTACTGTCCTCGTCAATGCCTCCCGTTTGTACGTGCCGCTGATTCCCAGTCGTTCCCCCCCCC
>PDIP01000009.1:0-10856 GCA_002811645.1 Corallochytrium limacisporum
CTCTCTCTCTCTCTCTCTCTCTCTCTCTGTGTCTGCAGGTATAGAGTATACGGGAAGCTTCTTGGTCTGCAATGGTGGCCGACTCTTGCAGAATCACTCGGCACGCTCTGTTGAATTGGTTTGTTTTTGTTGGCGACATGTCGATTGGAAGTGGGGGGAAGCCAAGAGATCAATTGCTGGAAGCCTGCTTGAGTTTTAGGCACCGGTGAAATAAAAGTATTAGCCGGGGCTCGTAATATGGTGTGCAGGAACGAGCCTTACAGGCTTTTGCCGTGTTTGAGTTTTACTTTTACCCACGTCCGAACCCGCCGCACACGCACCACCCCGAATTTGGCATACGAGATCGGAGCGGGTAGTCCGGCCAGCTTACGTCCGGTACTTGCAATTGTGGCTGACCCAACGGCCGGCAGCCCCCTGGATAAAAGTGAGGCGATTGGTGTGTTGAAGTTGTCCACATGGGGAGGTTGTGTAGTGTGCAGTCACCATGTATCGGAAAGAAGCCTCGCCCTTTCATACACATCAACATGCACACCCTCGAAACTGAACGATGTCCGTACCCTTTCGACCAGAGAAACTTTCGAGCCATGTGGTCCACGGAATACTCCAGTTTGTGCCTTCGGCTCTGAAACCATTCCGTGTGCATATGGTCCGCGGACATGTGTTTTTATTCGTAGGCCACTTGGTTAAACAGGGTAAAATATCACCGCATTCGGTAAATGACACCGCCGCTTCAGAGAGAAATGCCTGTGCAGCTGTTGACCAACACCCCCCCTCCCAAGGGGGGGGGCTACAGTCTTGTCTACACCTCTGGTCTTGTCGAAGGCAGCTGTAGCTCAGCCCTAAAACCAATGGATTAATTGTGTCAGCACATATTCCGGACACCTGTGCTGATACTTAAGCCGTTTTGTGTCCTCGCTCGTCTTGTTTGCCGCAGCTCACCCAAAACATGAATATGAATTGCACTTGTGGGAGGGGCCCCCGGAAGGGCACGGGTGTTCCGAGAGCACCAAGAGGTAATGTGGCCTTGGGGCACAGTGCCCACATACGACGAAAAACGTTTCTGTGTTGGACAACGGTGCATTTCCGGGATCAGTGCATATTCTTGTGAGCAGATCCTGTTGGAAGGAACAGGTGGGTTGACAACTCTATCAAACCTGCACAATAGCGCGAATGTGCAGGAATTAAGGAAGGGAAGCCATGAAAATGATAGTTGTTTGAGTATACTGCACACGTTGCTATTCCGCACAGTCAACACACAGCCCCCGCCTTGCAAATTTTTTCGACTCCTTCTCCACGAAACTTCGACCGGAATCTGTGTGTACTCCATGGGCCCGTTACTGAATTATGTGCCCCCCGGCGTTGTAAGCGGATACCATGGGAAGGAGGAGAAATCAATAGTCCAATTTTCCTGCGGGGGCTCCCCCTCCATTGCAATGGCTTATTGGTGAGGCCCGGCCAATCATTAGTCGTAACCATTGTGGGCCCGAAAGCCGCCAGTAAACTGGTTTGAGCCGTTAAAGCCGACGGTGGTCGCATCAATATACATCTGCCAGCCGTCTGGTTGTCATCGTTCCTCGGTAGTATTACTAGCAACAATAATTGGCTTAACCTCCGTTCGTGACGCCGTGACGGCGGCTCATTACTCCCTTGGCATGTAGGGATTGCTTGAGCATGCTGCGTCAGTACGGTCTTGTCACGATACGCTTGCACTGCGGCACGCCAAGCATCGATCGTGCTTGATGCCGGTGATGGATACGTGGATGGCTGTACGGTAGACCATGGCTGGTCTTCAACTACGTGAATTTTAGGCGCGGTATGCTTACAGTCCACCCAACGGTTTAAGTTTAATAAAGGTCTAGGTTCACGTTCAATCATGGGTAAACGCACGTCTTTCGCCACATGAAGAGTAATAGGCATTAGGATTTCATCCATTCCTTCCGTGATCGTGTATGTCCTATTTCGTGCTCATGATGTATACGGATGTGTACACGAAGTGCAGTATCTTTTCCGCTCATTCTGCCAAACGTTAGGGTCCAAGGCGAGTACAACGTTCAGACTCCGAGTAAGCTTTAAGCCTAAGCTCACTGGTTGATCATCGCAAGCAAGGTGTGTTACCAAAGCTAACTGATTAACAAGCAACTCAGCAAGATACGATAGAGAGCTCGATGTGTAGTAAAATTTAACGAATGGACAGGTGCCGAATGCCGGATCTCTGTTTGCTGCCTGCAAAGAACGGAAGTGTGAATGTGTGATCTTGGATGCGACTTAGAAATATTAGGCGACGTTATACACTCAATGGCCTTCTCAAGTGCCCTCTCAGGAAAGCAATGTCCCATTCGTCTCTGTCAGCGTGCAGAATTGGGTGCTGATGGATGCCCGTCCTTCTGCCTGCGTTGAAAAAGTCTTAAGCTTCATAGCTAGTTCATCCTTTATGATTCTACCCAATCCAAGTGTCCAAGTTTAACTTGATAGCAATGAATCAATGCAAATGTCAGCGCGTGCCATGACAATGATGATAATGACAATTGCTGAACAATCTCGTCTGTCCTCTCGCTATCTCTGCGCCTGTCTCTGTGTGTTTGCGTGCTTTGTGTATGTTACCCGGTCTCTGTGTGTACTTATACTGTGAAATGGTTTGCTTGGAGATCCATTCGTCTTGCTCCATACCCAAGGTGTGATGATGCCTGCCGGTTCTCCGTGTGAGCGGGTGTATGACTTCTAGGATGAGGGACGTGGAGTGACATCCTAGTAACTCGCTATGTACAACAATTTACAGTCTGACCAACTACGCACCCTTTTCATTTCGATTGCGGTCTGGGATGGTTCACAAGGTAAGTGTGAAGGGCACCGAGGGACATCAATGGATGCGGTCGCGGATTGGAACGGACCACTCCGTCCCGGAGGCATAGGTGGTGGTAGTGGCTACGATCTGTTACCGTTTCTATGTGCATATGTGAATATTGCAGTGCTCACGCCAAGTCCATTGTAGGGCATGCCTGCAGAAGATGCGATCATGGAAGTGTGAACTGGAGGTCGGAAACGCCGGGACTCTGCATGCAATGTTGTTGTGCCCGTAGCATAGCCTTGCTCAGTTGCCGCTGTGTTGTGCCATAGTTCGGAGCAACACAACTTCGTGGAGCATAAACAACAATGCGGACTTATCGTCATCGCGTCAAAACTCCCTCCATGGCGGGTCCAGAAGCAGGACTGACTGCTCGATCTGCTCACTTGGTAAAGAATGCTGAGAGGTGCACTATCAGTCACCGCACTCAAATCGGTATCCAAATACCATAGCATCCACAACGCACGGAGGCAGGGTTCAGCGACCAACGCCGCCTCGTTCACTGCCTGAGCGTATCGGCTGGGGATCTAACACCCTTTCTTTATATGGCAGGAAACCTGTAGGGACTGAAGGCGGAATATTACTCTGACGGGGAAGGCGTGAAGAATGTGTGAAGATTGTCTTCACTCCGTGGGGCAGAATGGAAAGATTTGCCACCAAATGGAGTAAAACGAAAAATGAAAAGAGGGCGGGAACCTCGGCGAAGTCTGGGATACCGGCATGAGAACAAACATTAGAATGAAGAAGAGGAACCAAGCCCTTAAGCATCACAAGCAGTCTGGCGGCGGTGGATCGCATTCTCTTGGTGCAAGGCACAAAAAGGACATCTCCGAACTTGGGGACCTATTGTTTTGAAAACTTACCGTCCGCAGTAGGCCGAGGACACGACACAAAGCAGGGCTGGTGCTTCACAGTTGCCTCAGTTGTCAGCATCCATGTACGCTTCAAATTGCAAAGGAGGTCAGCGAATGAAAGCATACGCTGTGGTGAGGCCCCACTGGGTGTCCGAAGAGAGCGGAGCCGGTCATTTTCTGGTTCTAAGAAATCCATCCAGCATCATCCTCGTCCTGATGCGATCATCTGCACGTAAAATGACTTGTAAGTTCTTGGGTTCCGTTCGTCGTTGCCGTTCGTCCGGAATGCCGGCTCCTATGTTGTTATTTCTCTTGTCTTATGTCAAGTCAAATTGTATAAATGAGATGTAGTTTTCGGTGGGCTGTTGATAAAAGATTTAATGATGTGGTGAAACGGACGAACTCTTTGCAAATAGGGGGGATGTACCTTCGTACCGCCTGGCGCTGCCTCCTTTCCCCCCTCATTCCTCCTTCCCTGCTCTTCGCTGTGTTCCGAATGTTTAGCCATGTAAGTAAGGCAGCGCGGACCGGTCCGACCCTGAGATCTTCTTGTGTCACTGAACACCTCTCCGTTTGGATATTGAACTAAATTATAAACAGAAAGATATCGGATCCTACCCAAACGGCCGCTGAGGCTCATGCCCACGTCCAAGTTGAATATTAGAATTTGTGCAGAGGTGCGGAGTAGGATGCGGCTCTGGGCTGGTTTCAGTTTCGATTGCAAGCCACTCTGCTTCGCCGAATCATCATACGTGCATCAACGCCAATATCCAGTTTCTATTGTTCGTCCACAGGTACTTAAGTGGTTTGGTTCCTCGAATCAACTTGGACTCGATCATATGCACATCAAATATCTAAACATAATTTGAGCCCGTGCGCTTTGGTCCAAGGTTCCAGCATATTCACTGTTCACCAAAGGTCCCGTAAATAGAAGCAAGTATGGGAAAAAGTGAAGAAGATCAAGTGTCCGAATTCCAGGACACTCCGACTCCCCACGTGACCCACGATGACTACCCAGAAATCACCATCCGCGCCATAGTTCTTTCTGCCTTCCTGTCCGTCGTGCTCGGTGCTGCAAATGTCTACCTCGGCTTGCTCGTCGGCATGACTGTGTCTGCGTCTATTCCCGCCTCTGTCATCTCGATGGCTTGTCTGCGATTTTTTAAGGACTCTAACATTCTGGAGAACAACATTGTACAGACTGCCGCATCCGCTGGTGAGGCCATTGCTGCCGGTGTCATTTTCACCTTGCCCGGTCTCGTAATCATGAACAATAAGCGCGATGAAGGCGAGGCAGTGTTCGAGGGTGTTGAAGGTTGGGACTCCTTCATGGGCTCCAACTACTTTTATACCACCTTCTTGTCCATGTTCGGTGGTCTCCTGGGCATTGCTTGGTCTGTGCCCCTCCGTCGTGCTCTCATTGTCGACCTCAAGCCTCCGCTGAAGTTCCCTGAGGGGGTCGCAACTGCTCAGGTCCTGAAGTCAGGCGAGGAAGGTGGCGACTCCGTTAAGGCTGTTGTCGCCGGTGGTGGTATTGGTGCCGGCCTTTCCTTGTTGGAGAGCATGGGCATGTGGAATCCCTCAGTGGACTTTGGCTGGTTCTACGAGAACATGCACCCGTCATACTTCTCATTCGAGGTGAAGCCCGCTCTGCTCGGTGTTGGATACATTATCGGTCCCAAGATTGCCTCTGTCCTGTTTCTCGGTTCAATAGTCAATTTCTGGATCATCATCCCGGTGTCTTCCGCCCTAAATGGACGCTGGAATGAGGATGAATGGGACGTCGACACGATGGGTGAGTTCAATGTCGCCAATACTGCCATGACAGAGTTTGGTGACACCAAATACATAGGAGTGGGCATGATGCTTATCGGGGGCGTCTGGTCTCTGATTTCAATTCGTAAGGCACTGTGGCAGGCAATGACGGCCGGTGTCCAGCAGTTTAAGGCCGCCTTCTCCAAGAAGGGCCGGACTCCCGATTTCACGGACCGAGATGAGTCCATGCTAGTCGAACGGTACGAGCGCGATCTGCCCTTTACGATTGTGGGGGGCACTATCCTGGCCACCACCGCCATTCTATACGTCATGTTTAGTTTCTTCTCCAATGAGTGGGGCTACTGCCTTCCATTGGCCCTGGTGGTTGCTGTCTTGTCCTTCCTGTTCTCTGCAGTGGCCGCTTACATGGCTGGTCTGGTGGGATCGTCCAACAATCCTGTTTCCGGTGTTGCCATCTGCTCTTCCCTGATTCTATCTGGTCTCATTCTCGCCTTTTTCGGCTCTGACGATCCTCTGGGACCCCCAACAGCGGTTATGATGTGCAGTGCAGTGGCCTGCGCTTGTGTCATCTCCAGCGATAACATGCAGGATCTGAAGTGCGGTCATCTGCTGGGTGCCACCCCCTGGAAGCAGGAGATCATCATGGCTGTGGGTGTAATTTCTACCTCCTTCGTAATTGCCCCCATTCTGGAACTGCTAGATCAGGCCTACACCATTGGCGGTCCGGACCTGATCGCTCCTCAAGCCACCGTCATTGCTACCATTCCCTCTGGTCTTCTTTCTGGTAGTCTTCAATGGGATTACATTGGCTTCGGCATTGGTCTTGGCGTTGTGATCATCATGATTGACAAGTTCCTGGAGTACAAGGAATCCTCTTTCCGCCTGCCTGTCCTAGCCTTTGCCATCTCGGCTTACCTACCCATGGGGTACCTTTCTCCCATCTTTGTCGGGTCCTTGATCCACTTGTTTGCCCATACTAATCCTGATGATCAGGCGTCTGAGGGTATTCTCTACAGCGCCGGTCTTGTCGCTGGTGACTCCATCTTCGGGATTCTGCTGGCCGTTCCGGTCATCGTGACTTCCGATGCTGACGTTCTGGAGGTCGTGTCTGATCCCGTGAAGTGGTTCTGGGTCTTGCCCTTGGCTTTACTCATTGGTACCATGTACCACTTTGCAAAGAACTCACCATTCACTTCACAAAGCCGCGTGGCCTATGAGAGCGAGGTTACCCTGATGACGGATGAAACGAAGGCCAAGAGCTTTGATCGGGAGAACAGGGACTCCCTTGACCCCAAGGATAAAGAACTGGGATACTTCCCAAGCTAAAGCAAGTGCGACTGCTGATGTCCACACCTATAAGAAACAGTGTCCGGACAGGCTTCGGCCCTTCCCCCCCCCCTTATTTTCATGCCGGGTAAACTCCCTGAACCCTGAATAAAAACTGTAATCCTAATTAAATTAGAATCATATTGATACCTGACCAGAACACTAGTATTGATCTTTTGGTACAGTTACGTGGACCCCGCGGGGGGGGGCCAAGGCATGTTGCGTCCGGAAGCCGCGTACGGACGATCGCTGTAGACCTCTTGCTAGACAGCTGTGTAGGGCCATGAACGGCAATCAAATACACTTGAGGACATTCCTTCCTACCACAGTCAGCCGTGTTCAATGATCGTTAACCAGGGTATAGTGCTTCTGCATCCATTCGGAGCAGTGTGGAGCCCGTTTCAATACTGGGTCGCCAAGGTCATGATCCACTGACCTCGGCAAGCTCGGTACGTACGATACGAATCTGTCGACTGTAAAATACATTTCTGCATGCACTTTCTTCGCTTCCTGTGTCCCTGTATTTTGTAAGTGCGCTGGACTGTACCTGATCCTGTCGCAAATCCTTAAATGAATCCCCTAAGAGGATCACAGCATTCGACCTTACTCTATGGCTTGTTCACCAGGTCCATGTCGGGAAAGACCCACATGTGCAAAGACCGTTTCAACCGCCAAGAACAAGTGTAAACGCCTTCCAATGCCCAATCGCAGAGACTGTGTTCATCTGGGGACGGCCATCATTCTGATGATACCACAGCGGTACAGTCCTCTGATCCATCCATTGCCCGTGCTTCCCGTCTTCGTATATCAGGCCTCAACGTCCGGACCACCTCACAGGTCCTCCAACCCGACCGGCCGCCATCAAATCTGCAGATGAAGTGGCGAGTTCACGGGCTTGTTGAAAGTGTAACCATGCAAGGTGTCCCGATGACCTTTTGAAACAAAACAACAAGCCATTCGACTTAGCGGCCTGGCAGCTTGGGCTCCAAAAGCGAAACGGCTTAGCCAACACTCGGCCACCACCAGGCGGGTATGGAGGGAGCGAACGAGAAGACAAGTGGGTGGGTGGAAATAAAGAAGGGGAGGGGGCGGAGCGGGACAGACAGTGGGTAGTGAGCGAGGAGGGGTGGGGGTGGAGCTCTTTCATGGACACACACACACACGCACCATTGAGCGGGATACTCAGTGACATTTGACAGTCGAGAGACGAATAACACGACAGGAAAGTGACGGAGAAAAAAAAAGGGCCAAAGGAATCTGACCGGCGGAGAAAAATAACGGAGAGGAAACGCAGTAGACATACAATGACTTTTTAGGGGAGGGTAGTTGTGACAGGGAAAGATGGGAGGCGGATGGAAGCACCTTGCAGGGCAGTGAAGAACAGAGGGTCGAGTTTGGGAGGGACCGTCTCTTCACCGAACAGGACCGGGAATGGGAGAGAGCCGGTGGTGAGGAGGATTCAGCGTGCCCTCACACAACGCTGCGTGCTCAAAAAAGGCAACTTGACGTGTCGGCCTCTGAGTATTTTTCACCGCGTTTCCCAGGTTGGTGAAGTCTCCCGGCGCCCATCGCCGCCGCTCTCCAGCTTAGGCTTTTCTTAAAGCAACTACCATCGGAAGCCGCTCAACGGCGACCCTGGAGTGGACAAATTGGTCCCTGCTTGAAAGGGTCTTCATCTCGCATCTTCATCTCCAATGATTAATCATATTTGCACACAGTTGAGAGTACTGGGCACAAGAGTCAGATATTGTGCGGTGATTAGGAGGACGACCCAAATCATTGCAAAAGTAGTTTTTCCGCTTCGTTCGTCGGCTGCTGACTTTCGCCGGCTGTACGACGAGTGCTTGTCGCTGTGAGAATCTACAGTGGGAGAAATTGGCTGAGCGCTAGGCGATGGACGGGATACCTACGTGAGTCACAAGATTAATACTTAAGGATTTCCACACAGAGTAAGGCAATGCAGGACATATACTGAGGGTCGGCATAGGCGGCGGTCCCGGGCTATAGATGATGTTTTTCTTTAGTGTATTGAGTTATGCGGCTGGTACGTTCATGCTACCAATATGTGGTGCATGGGGGTGGGTTCCTTCGTGGCAGGCGGTCAGAGCACTCTTAGTAATCGCCTCCTTTCAAAAGCTTCCATTGTTTTCATCAGCACTTTTTGGTCAGAGTAGCCAGTGGATTCTGCAGCGCATGTGCACGGGGGATACAGAAGCACAAACAAAAGCAGTGGGCGTCGTTCATTTGACCCTTTCCAGTTTCGCCGCGGACGAATGAGGATGGTAGTGGCTATCGTCACGTCGAGAGAAGGTATTGTGTGCTCTCCTGTGTCAACATGGTTGTACACTGGATATGTCCATTGTTGGCCATGTCTCGAATTGGAACTGCGGCCAATTCGTACAAGATCTCGGGGCTTGGATGTGTGAATTGTGTGGTGAAAATGTACCGGTTCTTTGCGTGGCTGCGCAACCAGCAACATGGTGTGCTCAGTCGAGCTCTATATTGAGGATATGAGAATATTGGCCAAAACCAACGTGACCAAACCCTTTGCTACCACCCCTGTCCAAAATAGGGAAAAGAAAACATCGTACCCTTGGTTTTGGCGGTGGTTGTTGTTGTTGTTGTTTTTGTTTCGTGTTGTGATCATTGGGACAAAAAAGACCCAAATACGCCGCCAAATCTTCGACGGAGTGGGGCGAATTCTGGAGGTTGACTCCTTTGTATCCATCCGACCCTCGGTTTTCAAGTATATAACTTTTTGAATCAATGGTTTCCTAGGTTCCGCTGTATGCTGGTGCTAGTGCCGCTGCAGGGGTACCGGTTTCCCCCCCCCCTTCTTCCCACTTCCGCTGTCAGTGACGGATGCACAAGTTTGCAACGGTTAAAACTGACAGTAAAGGAAGGTTCATCCATCATTACCAGCGTCACCATTCATCATCTGTCCCAAACAAGAACATGAATTGAAGGTCATGAGTGCGCCTTGTTACATGTGCCAGGAAAAAGGGGGCACGCGTCGGTTATGTAGGCTGGAATGGTTGTCAATGCACTTCTGAAACGTCTCCCCCCTCTCTTTTATTTTGCCCCCCTTCCCAAGGTACTTGCGCTTATCTTCCAAAATGGAACGCGGACTATTTTGTATAAACATGGTTTAGCTGTACATCATCAGAGGAACGACCAGCAAAACCCGCCCACATGACGTCAACACTATAGACAGTAGAGCATCATTAATGTAGGGCATTACTATAGGCCTGGACTCGAGCCGTTGAGTGCTCTACGTTCTAATCTTGTCTGACGTTTGCTGGCACCACAACCTATTGTTCCGTTATCGTCGCGGCGTAATTGCAGTTGGGTGGGTAGGTTGTATTTGGGTGGGTGGGAAAGAACAGAAGCTGGCACCCGCCTGCTCAATTTTTCCCAGTTGGCCACTCTTTGCGCACATGTTCGTTGAACGAAATACCCGTACGAATGCATTGCGTGCTCAGCGTGTTCGAGAGTTGAATGAGCTTGGACAATACCCTTTGAAGTTTTTTTTTCCATTTTTTTGGCGTTTCGGGCATCTGTCATAGCCAATTGCTTTGCCTGCTTTGAGTATCGGGACTTGAGGGGAGTGTGGAGGACATCTCCTCACAAGCCCCACTCACGCCTCACGGAGATACACGTAGGGTAACTGCGTGTACACCACGACATTTTCTGTGTAAGTAGTGGAAGAATAGCAAAAACTAACAAAATGTGCAGTCCGTTTTCTTTATTTGGCAGGAAACGGAATTCTTCTGACGCACGCCAGTAAGAAAATCAGTTGAAGAATTTTTGTCTCAGTGAAGCACAAACAGAAGCATCCCTTGTACACACCCGGGAGAAGAGAGAAAGCAAAAAAAAACAACAAAAAGGCAGAAAAAGCAGTGACCAAAGAAAAAACTCGGGGATTAGAGACGGGCAGTGGGATGCTCGGGAGCCCCCCCCCCCCCCCGCGGGCTCCTCCGGGGGCGCGGGCGTGGCATGGGAAGGGAGGGTCCCCCAATGCGTTCTTTGACAATTCTATGAAGAAATATACGACGATG
>PDIP01000009.1:10963-26571 GCA_002811645.1 Corallochytrium limacisporum
CAAAGAAAAAACTCGGGGATTAGAGACGGGCGGTGGGATGCCCGGGCGCCCCCCCCCCCCCCGCGGGCTCCTCCGGGGGCGCGGGCGTGGCATGGGAAGGGAGGGTCCCCCAATGCGTGCTTTGACAATTCTATGAAGAAATATACGACGATGGAACAAAAACAAGTCCACCCACCATACTCTTAGAATGGGAAGGCTGAGAGGAGTAGGGGAGAGAAATTTCTGACGTCCCCCCCCCCGGAGTTCCCCGTCTCGTCCTAATTTTTTCTGTTTGCAGCGGAGAGGTGACACTATTTTTATTTTTGGGTTGTTTGCGTATGTGTCATTTTTGTTGGGGTGGGAAAGTTTATAGTTTTTTAAAAATTCGAAATGGGCTTCGAATACCGCTAGCATGTAGGCAAAAGTCCACATATGGCTTAAAATCCCTACTCCCCTCGGCTCACTTTCCATTCTGTCGAAAGCCCGGTGGTGTGTGCGGCTGGCTCTCCCTATCTCTCCATTGTGGCCACTGATATACCGCAGAGCGAAGCAATGCAAAAGATTGAAGACAAGAGAAGGTAGGCGTGGACACACACACACAGAGGACAAGAGAATCCAGCCGCGACGTGGTGGTCCTCAACTACCGGCAAGTCGACACTCCGACCTCCGTCTTTACTTGTTTCTCTGGTTTCAGAGTTTTCATCACAGTCACAAGGACCACCGTCGGAGGCATCATCTGACTTAGGGTTGTTGTTCATCACGTACTCGAGGTTGGTGTTCTATCCTACTCCGGCTACTGTCATCTTCATTTTGTTAATGTGCTTGCTTCAAAGGCCACGACGGCCAAAGAAAGGACCATCCCAACATCCACCTGGATGTCTGAAGAGACCAGGAGCCCGGCCGTTAATCCGGTTTGATGGATCCATCCAGCGTCATACTAGTCCTGATGCGATCATCTATGTTTTACTATGCCCTACCAATGTTTGGATTACAATTTTCCTTTCGTTTTTATTTCCTCGTCGTGTTTGCCCTTTCGTCTTCCTATATGAATTTTATACATATGGGGTGGCCACCCAGTGCGTTGTGGTTTGTTTAATGGGTGTAGAAGGTGGGTGGGTGTATTAGTCCCACGTGCCAGAGCATCCGTGTGGAGCTCCAAGGGGTTTGTCCGCTCTTGATGAGCGCATCGAGAATGCTTAATCCGTCAGCAGCACTCAAACAACTAGTATAGTTCGAGCAGTGTTGAGATTGTTAGAGAGTCACAGACCATGGCCAGATACCGTGGGTCCGAGTGATTGTACCTGTGTGTCCGGCGCACCCGTGCGTCTGCGTGGAGTGCCCGTGTAAGTTGCGTCTGTGTTGCGTGTTGTGTGTGACTGTCGGTCTGTGTGGGCGTCTGTCTCTCTATTCTTCGTACTCTGCTTTTCGTCTATGTGGATGCCTGCCAGTAGGGGTGGTGTCGGGTGTATACGTAAAATGAATGTCTATATGTGATGGTGATGCACCGATAGCTGAATTGGCCGGGGTCGCGCTCCAAACTGTTGAGAGCTTACGAGCTTCCAGGGACCCTTCCCCCTCCCCCCCCCCTTTGTCCCCTTCCGGTGCCCCTCCCAGACCCTCCCCTGGTGTGTCCACTCAGCCACAAATCTTTAGCCTTTCCCCCCGCTCACCTTTTCCCCCCGCCCTCTCCTCGGCACAGATCTCCCTCACCGCCTTGTTCTACTTTCGGCCCGTTCGGTACCCAAATGACCTTTGTTCAACACCTGGAGATCAGCACATTGCGCAAACTATCGCTGAGATTCGGACTTTATGACCAAATTTGAACATTAGATTTGGTAATGGGGTGCATTTTGGGATGTGACTTTGACTTCCTCTACCAGTTGTTTTGGCAGCAACCCCGCTGTTGCATGATATCCACACGTGTGGAGATGACGATGACCTGTCGCTGATCACCGCCGGGTATTTAAGTAGATCGGATCCCCCAGGCTTTGCGAGTCAGGTTGAAGCTAATCATTAACCCGCAATTGCAAAACAAGGCGATTATATAAAAAAAAGATTTGCAACTGGCTTCTGGTCAAAGGTTCTTTCTACTGTTCTTTCAAATCTTTTAAAACAAACAAATATGGGTCGTCCCGAAGAAAAGGTGGTGACCGAAGTCGAGGAGACTGAGGTTCCCCACGTCACCCATAATGACTACAAGGAAATCACCCTCCGTGCTATCCTTCTCTCTGCTTTGCTGGCCGTCGTGCTCGGTGCCGCTAACGTTTACCTCGGTCTGCTCGTCGGTTTGACAGTGTCTGCTTCCATTCCTGCCTCTGTCATTTCCATGGCATGTCTGCGTCTGTTTAAGGACTCTAACATCCTGGAGAACAACATTGTACAGACTGCCGCATCCGCTGGTGAGGCTCTCGCCGCTGGTGTTATTTTCACCCTGCCCGGTCTTGTCATCATGAACAATGAGCGTGACAATGGCAACCCCGTGTTCGAGGGTGTCGAGGGCTGGGACTCCTTCATGGGCTCCAACTACTTCTACTCCACCTTCCTGGCTATGTTCGGTGGTCTCCTCGGTATTGCCTGGTCTGTCCCTCTTCGTCGCGCCCTTATCGTTGACCTCAGGCCCCGCCTGAAGTTCCCCGAAGGTGTTGCTACAGCTCAGGTGCTGAAGTCTGGTGAGCAGGGCGGCAACTCCGTCAAGGCTGTTATCGCTGGTGGCGGTCTGGGTGCTGGTATTTCTCTGCTGGAGAGCATGGGTCTGTGGTACTCCACTCTTGACTTTGGTTGGTTCTACGAGAACGCTTACCCATCCTACTTCTCCTTCGAGGTCAAGCCTGCTCTGCTCGGTGTTGGTTACATTGTCGGCCCCAAGATTGCCGGTGTGCTCATGCTCGGTTCCATCATCAACTACTGGGTCATCATTCCTGTCTCTGCTGCCATCAACGGACGCTGGAACGAGGAAGACTGGGATGTCGATACCATGGGTGAGTTCAACGTTGCCAACGTGGCTGGTGCCGAGTTTGCCGAGACCCGCTATATTGGTGTGGGTATGATGCTGATCGGTGGTGTCTGGTCTCTGATTTCCATTCGCAAGGCTCTGGTAACTGGTATCTCTGCCGGTGTCAAGCAGTTCAAGTCCGCCTTCTCCAAGAAGAGCCGCACTCCTGAGTTCACTGAGCGCGACGAGGACATCCTGGTCCGCCGCTACGAGCGCGACGTGCCCTTCTGGTTGGTCGGTGCTACCATCGTTGCTACTATCATTCCCCTCTACGTTATGTTCAGTATCTTCTCTGATGAATGGGGCTACTGCATTGTCATGGCCATCTTTGTGGCTGTCGTGTCCTTCCTGTTCTCTGCCGTGGCCGCTTACATGGCTGGTCTGGTCGGATCTTCCAACAACCCTGTGTCTGGTGTCACCATCTGCTCTTCTCTGATTCTGTCTGGTCTGATCCTCGGTATGTTCGGCTCTGACAACCCTCTCGGACCCCCCACTGCTGTTATGATGTGCTGCGCTGTTGCTTGCGCCTGCGCCATTTCCGGTGATAACATGCAGGATCTGAAGTGCGGTCATCTGCTCGGTGCCACCCCCTGGAAGCAGGAGATCATCATGGCTGTCGGTGTCGTTTCCACCTCTTTCGTTATTGCCCCCATTCTGGAACTCCTGGACGAGGCCTACACTCTTGGTGAGGGTCTGGCTGCTCCCCAGGCTACCGTCATTGCCACCATTCCCTCTGGTATCATTTCCGGCACTCTGCCCTGGACCTACATTGGCCTTGGCATTGGTATGGGTGCTCTGATCATCATGCTCGACAAGTACTTGGAGTACAAGCAGGCCTCTTTCCGTCTGCCTGTCCTGGCCTTCGCCATCTCCACCTACCTGCCCATGGGATACCTTTCTCCCATCTTCCTTGGTTCCTGTGTCCACTACTTGGCTGGCACCGATCCCGAGAACCAGGCCGCTGAGGGTGTTCTCTACAGCGCCGGTCTTGTCGCAGGCGACTCCATCTTCGGTATTCTGTTGGCCATCCCCGTCATTGTCACTTCCGACGCTGATGTCCTGGAGGTCGTCTCTGACCCCGTCAACTGGTTCTGGATCCTGCCCCTGGCTGCTCTCATGGGCTCCATGTACCACTTTGCCAAGAATGAGCCGTTCACTTCACAGGACCGCCTGAGTACGGCAGAGAGCGAGACTACCCTCATGACCGATGAGAAGAAGGGCCGCAGCTTTGCCCGCGAAGAGATTGAGGGCAGTCTGGTTGACGTTAAGGATAAGGAACTGGGATACTTCCCCAACTAAATTGTGCCTTAACGTAAGTATGCAATAACCAACAACAATTTTTCCACATTCACATTTTTCCATCATAAGCAACCATTGAAAACTTGAATTTAGTACACACTTTTACAACATAGTCAACCCATATACTCACACGTTTACATTTTTTTGAAAGTCGTCGTTTTGTTTTTTTTTTGCAAAGTCGTAGTTTTGCATCCCGCGGACCGCGTCCCCTTTTTAAGCCACCCTCCCTATCTTTACCACCGGGAGTAATTAAAAAATGGGCTGGGTGCCCTTGGGTTGAGGTTTTCTAGTGGGGGCTTGTGCAGTTGCCAATTTTCGGCAGGCTCAAGAAGCTCAAAATTTCAGGCAGTTACCTTTTTCGTCCATCGCGGCGCGTTTCGTTGGTCAATATCTTCACGTTTCTTTCAGAATCATCCCAATTGTCCGCCACCCCACCCACGTACCCTACTCCCTCTCGTCGGTGTCTCTCCATATTCTCTCCCCCGTGTACCTCCCCGAATGTGCGCGCCTACTCACGCCCCGCTGAAGCTCCGTTCGGCGGGTCAGCTGTTGCAAGGAGGCAGGTAAAGAAGACCCGCATATAAACTGATACCCTAAATGTCAAGACTAAATCATTAAATGTATTTAACCACCACGCTTACGTGCGTGAAAAAATTCATTGTTAATAAAACTGCAACCCTAATTTGGGCAGAATGTCATTAGATTTGCAGGTAGAATTATTGGAATGGCGAAAGCTGACGCCTGTCCGAATCGAAAAATGATGTTACAATATTAGGTTTTCAGCTATACTAATCACAGGTACCGCCCCTCGCAGAGCTGTGTTCAGCATAATTCTCTGTGCCTGGAATGCGCAAATCTGCGGAACTTACGCTACCGTGGCTGAGACATCGTGTTCTTTGCTACTCCTTCATGCAGGCTACAACCACAATAGCCCATATGCCCAACAATTCCAAACGCCCGAGTTTGCACTATGCCAACATGTGTTGGCCAACCGACCTGCCAGCCACTGAATCTCAGTTGTCAGCCGCCGTGAAATCGGCGAGGAGTTTTGTGCACAGTGGGTTAATGCTAGCAAGGATTTACCCTTCTAAGAGCCCGAGCAGGTGCGCGAGGCAAGGGATGAGGTACACCCACCCAGTCAGTCGCAGTTAACGAGAGCTGGATAGAAGAGCCGAAAATAGTAACCAGAGCTGTGGAGATGTCGGGCAACTCGAAACATGGCCGTGAGGGTAATGCATCTACAATGACACCATTGCGCATAGGAAAGCAAATAGATAGAATTCCCCTTTAGATAGTCGAATTTCCAAAGTTAAACGCCCCCAGTAACATTACTCTCTCTCTCATTCGTTTGCCATGCATGTTGGATTCACTGTGCCCATATGGAACTATTACTTCGACTACTCCAGTGCTGTCGCCTGCACTTTTTCTCGGCAACTTTCCTCGTATTCTCTCTCCTTTGGATACACTTTGCAAATGGGGCTTCGGTTCCTGTATTTAGCTTAAACCAATGAACGAGCGATCTGTGCCACAGCAGGCAAAGACCGCTATGTGCAATTTCAGAGACACGCTGAAGGAAGGTCTTCAAATTGGTGGCGCGATTTCCGGAAGAAAATGCCCAGGGTTGAGTATCGGTGCCGTCACACAAACACACACACACAAAAAGAAAGAGACATTTGTGCAACCTCACATATCCCAGGTTGCCAAGGAGATCCGCCCATGGCCTCCCATACTTTTTATATGGCTAAGAAGAGGGCTAAGAAGAGGGCCCCTCGCTTCAATGCCCTCCTCCCTCCCTCGCGGCTCTCAACTTTTGCTCCTGGAGACACAGGCCTTCCCCCCCCCCCTCCCTTCCCCTTGGAAAGAGGCGAAGCATTGGACTGGAGAGGGCACGGGTTCTTTTGGTGGGGGGGTTATTGGGGGAGTGGGTGGGTTCACTGAAAAATCTAGGTCGCGGGCGGCGGGCCACCACCATAGACGTTCGTTCGGACACTTACTTTGTTGCGAAAGGTTGGGGAGGTGCCCCCTGAGTGGCCCGTTTTCTTGTTTCGTTTAAGTCACCTTGGCACGTCCTTGGTTTCACTAACGAGAACTGTTTGAGTCTTCATATTCAAGTGGATGAGGTGTAGAGTGTTGCTTTTTTTGGGGTTTCCTATGCCCAAGATCAATCTATGTGCTTTCTGCGTTAGTGAGTGAACAGGAGACGTGACGGACATAGTGGTCGTCCGGGCAGGGAATCTTGGAAGAGCAGGTGCTCAAGGAAATGCATAGATCCACATTGGTTCAAGGTTTTTAATGTTCGAATTTATGCATAAACTTGATGACAGATAGAAATTTTGCAACAGAGTAAAGGGATTCACGGGATGATCTGTTGATGGCGCATTCTCGTCCTCCACTGAAAGTCTTTCTTGCCGACCGAACAGTAATACCACTTTCACAATGGGCCAAAGCACAACCCCTGAACCGGTACCCGTCAAGCCAGCGCAGGCCGCGGTGCGTGGGGACGCTAATTTAACCGTCGTTGACCCGGTTGTAGATAAGGGACGGGAAGACTTCGGTGAGGAGATCACCGTGCGCGTCCACTTGCCAGAGAACCGCACCAAACATACTGTCTTCGTATGCCATTGCCGAGAACGAAGCTATGCACAGAATATCTTACTGGCTTGCATGAGGAAGATGAAGGTAAAGCCGCAGTACATAAATCACTTTGCCATATGGATGGAGAGCAGTGATTTGAGTCTGCAGTTACAGAGCCACCACCGACCGGCGGAAGTCCGCAAGCAGTGGCCGAAATTGGTGGCCAAGTACCGGGATATAGGTGAAGTTGCCGGGGATGTTGTCCACGTCTACATTAAGCGCAATGCGCAGATGTACCCAGGCGATGAGGCGCTGGTGGACGACCCCAAGGCGGTGATGTTGCTCTTCAATGAATTGCTGTACAATGTCATGAACAATAAGATCCCCGTCACCCATACGGATGCACCTTACCTGGCAGCTCTCTTGCACCAAATGGGCTGCGCTGTGCAGGGTAAGCAGCTGAAGATTACCCCTCAGATCCTGCCCCATGTCTTGCCACCATCCGTGAGAGACTCTTTGTCTGATAGTGATTGGATCACATTCATAGTTTCGGAGCACAAGCGATTGGCACCGGAAAGCACCGTCGGATTGCAGAAGAAGTATCTACAGGCTCTTCGTTCCCAGCCTTTTTACGGTGCGACGCGTCACCGAGGGGTTCTCTTGCGCAAGGCTAGCCACGGCGTGGTGGAGAGCACAAATGAACTCGCCATCGACATTTGGTTACGCATGGATCGTATGACAATTACAGAGCGCGGTAGCCTCAGTGCTATGCAGCAGTTCACTCCAGAGGAAGTCTCCTGGGAAGTCTCGGATGATGAAGACATGTTCTTCTTAGAGTGGGGTCCTCAGGATGAACCATATGCATATGAAATAGCCTCAGAGGAAGCCACCCTCATTGATGGCCGGCTAGTGGACATGCTTGACGTGCTGGACATGCAAGAAGAGGCAGCTGAGGCAGGAGAAGCCTTTGACACCCGTGTATGCATGAACATTCAGCCCACGGCCACTCTGAATTTGAGCGTGCCAAACCTGGAGGACATCTCCGAATAGCCCGTTTCTTGTAGAATACATTCTCAGAGATGTACGTACAAACTATGTTGTAAAGATCCTCATGCTTTGTTTTTGACCGCGAAGAGCAAGACTGCCTCTGTCAGATCCGCTTTGCTTGACGTCACGGAGGCACCATGCAAAGATTTTAAACCCACGTCGCATACGTTTTGAACAAACGGTCTACATGTACAGTTGTAGCCTTGGGGTGGAAAAGACTCAGAGATCTCGGAGGTTTTCGGGTCAAGAGGACACCATCTCTTCATGCATCTTGACTGGCAGGAATACAATACAAAACCACAAGCCAAACAGATTCCAAGTATCGACCCTAGCCTTGTAAATGGTTGTGTAATGTAACTTAGATAGCAAGCTTGGCTATGTGAAGTATTTTGATGGCCAGCATTTCCATCTCGTTGCCATGCATTGAGACAACATAATGTAGAAAACAGTTATCGAATTTTCATGTTACTATTTCGCACTTCATATTCTATGGCTTCCATTTGAATTTTGCTAAGTGCAAATTCATGTATCCCAAATGTCTTCAGAATGGTACACTATTCTCTTCGAGAGTTGTTGAGCCCATTAACTCTGCCTCTGTTTAAATGTACTGGTGAATTCTTTTTTATTAACTATATTGGAATTCAATTCACTTTCCTTGCAAGACGGCAATTGAAATTGGACACAGTCTTATCCTATCCCGCGAACAGCTCCGTGAATCGAATTCTCTTGCCTTCCGAGTACTTAAATACATATTAATTACGGTGACAATTTCATTTATTGTCTTCTGTTCTCCCTAGAAGAATTACTTCACAGCGGAATACTATTACACTGATTGCGTTGTGAGAGCTTCCGACACCGTGCTAGCACCTGCCATGTGTATATCTTTCACGCAAAATCTCATCCTCTATGTGGCTGACAGTATTTTTGGTTTTGGACATTATGAATATTGTAGAAGATATGTGTGTACGCGATAGGGGTCATGTATCGATGTAGAAATTGCATTGCTTCAATGGGGGCTTACTGCACTTTCTCTCCTCCGCCCCGTCCTTGGCATTTGGCGGGGGTACGTTTTCGGTTGGTCTTCGGTAGCAAGGGACAGGTAGCCATGTGCCAGCCCACCCAAAGAAATAGTTCTTGTTAGGCTCAGTATCACAAGGCATCGCTTGGGAGCACCAGCACTTGCATGAGAACAACCCGTAGCGTACAGCTACTAAACCAAATCGTTTCCCGGAGAACAGTTGATCACTATGTACATTTCGACTGTGGGTCTATTACAAAGGGTAGCGTGGTTGGCTAAATCCTTGCAATTGCGCTCGGGACACTGACCCGCAGATTGTGACCTTCGGGTTTCACGCACTGTTGAGTCGGATCCAGTCTCCTTTTTCAGTAGCTGGAACCTGAATTTATGTGCGCTACATAATTTTTGTCAATATCTCTATCAATCTTTTGATCTCATTCCTTTATTTCGTGCTGCTTTTTCATATTACTTCTGCTCGTTGCGATGTGCAGGTTGTACATACTCTTACTAGTACCCTGCGGCCACTCTTTTATTCTCTTTAGGGTCTCCATCTACTCCACATGCGACTTGTGTTTGAGAACGGACGTGAATGGTTGTAATGAATGTTTCAGGTCGGCATAGAAATTGAACGTCTCTGGACGATGAAATCTTCTTGTTCGGGTCGGTAGCAGTGGATATGAATGTACGGGGCACGATATGTGGGTGTGTGGCCAATGGCGTCAGCCAGGGCAAGGAACATGGCATACTGCAGTTCCCACCGCGCAGAATTGTATACTTGGTTCATGAAGAGAGGGTACAATTCGGCCGCAGATTGTAGACGCAAAGCACTTAGGGTAAACATCTACAAAACTGTGCGGACGGACAACCAATAGTTCATTTACAGCCACTAGAGGTAGGAGCACCTCAATAATAGCCCGCATTGCTCTTAATTCCTTGTCTTTGTCGCCATTGTGTTTGTGATCACATACATTGGGCGCCAGTGGTGGGAATCCGCTGAATCCGTCTCTTGTTGTCTCGTCGTTCATGACGGCTTCGCAACTGCTACATTTGGCATCGGAATCTGAGGCGATTGTTCCGCCCCGCTCGTCCTTTACTCCATTCTCCTCCCATTCCCAAACTCTTCGTCCCTAGGTAATCGTTCTTTCACCGAATTTTTGGCGTTGTTGCCGCGGATGTCGCATCGATCAAGCCAACTTCCACCACTTTGCGAATCTGAGAGTTGAATACTGGGGGCCGGTATCGCCTAATGGTCTTGAAATACACACTACAAGTAGAGAGGGTAACAAATTTACCCATAGCAATCCTCAACTTTCCCAGCAGATCCCATTCTTAGACGGTCTTATGTCATTCTCAACAGCCCAGGCCAAAGCCCAAAGCGGCCGTCCCTACGCAGGCAGAAAGACGAAAGGACGAGGGCCGCCTGCTGGCAGGGAGTCACCGCAAAGTGTAAAATGAAGGGTGGGGGCCCGCTTTTCTATTGGGAAACGGGGATCAGAAGCCCCCATGCAAAGTGTGAGAGTCCCCAGTTGACCGCCTTGCGAACGCGGGCGGCACTCTTGCGGCGGAATCTAGCGACCGGTAGCTCGTACTTTAAAAGGGCTCCCGCTAAGTTGATCGCTGCTGTCCGTTCGCTGTCAGTGGAGGCTATAGAGTCGGCGTTTCAAGAAGTACCTTGCAATGGCCCGCAAGCGCTCACGCAAGCGGTCACGCAAGCGGGAGCCATGGTGGAAGAAGCACAAACGGAAATTGGAGGAACGTGGGCAGAAGCCGCATCCCGGGATTCCGAAGGGTTGGCTACACTATCCGAAGGTTGGGAAACCGATTATCGTTAAAGCAGCAGCTGTAGATGGAAACGATGTGGTTATCCTACCCTTTAAGACACCACTGCATCCTGCCATGACTGCAGCCCTAGAGAAGGATTTGCGTTGGACGATTGATGATCTGTTAGCTCACTTCGATCGCGATGATGAATTTCAGCAACAAGAGAAGCAAGTCCTAGCAGGCGCAACTGGTTATCGTCTTGTTCATGTTATTGATCTCACAGACACATCAGAGGGACGATATTACAGAGCTGCAGATCTGGAAACACGCGCGGTGAAATACACAAAACTGCGAGTCAGGGGCCAAGGCGTGCCGACCGAGGAAGAATGTAGTCGGTTTAATGCAATTTTGCGGGAGGCAGGCCTTCGGCAGAAGGATGACGAGGGAAACCAGGAAGGATATCCTGCAAATATCACCGCTCTCAGAAATTCTAGGAAACCGCCCTGTATTGGCGTTCACTGCACGCATGGCATCAACCGCACAGGTTTCATGGTCTCTCAATTTCTGTGCGAGACCACCATACAGCGCCAACAGCAGCGACAGAAAGATGATGAGGGACAGACGGAGGGCGAAGCAACAGAACCCAACAGCAAAACACAGTACACAACCACGGTAGTGGACTCGGCAGTGGCAACGTTCAAAGAGCACCGGGCGCCTGGGATTGAGAGGCAGCAATATATCAACGCTCTGCACCGGCGATTTGATGGTACACGTTGCGTAATGCGTCTTCATGCAGATGACAGCACAAGCATTGGAAGCATCACAAATCAGGCAGAGGAAGAGCAGTAGTTGCTCACCATATTCCTTGTTTTGCTACATTAATTCGAATTCATCATCGTCAGTACGTTCATTACATCCGTCTCCTAACCTTTCTCACTCACCAACCACTCGGCTACAGTAAAAATCATACACAGATGTATTACGTTACCAACACGTACGTCATTCTTGCAAGCATTTGATCTCTCTTCGGATGGGCCTCGATCTCAGACTCAATTGGTACCGTACGCCTTACGCGAGGCACGTGAAGATGTCGAGGCCTCCCTTTTCAAGCTCATTGTAGCACTTCCTGCCCCGTTTTGCTCGGTGTCGTTGTCACGCGGACTGTTGCTGTCGTCCCCATTAATGGACCCTACCGCGTCCCCGTCACAACCGTACGCTACAGCCGTGCCACTACCGCCGCTGTTCATGGTGCGGAGACCTTCCTCCACGTCCTCGTCTCCTTCCCCATTTTCCTGTATGTCTGGCGGTGGCCTAACTGGCTCTGTGGGCGGCGTTTCGGTGGGGTCGGCTGTGTTCCGAAGGCTTTGGGACGAACGGTTGAAAATGCTGCCGAACTTAAGGCCGAGCTTGAAACTCCAGCCCTTCGGTCCCTTGCGCTTTGTAGCTCCGCCCTGGCTCCCACGGCGAGCCCGGGCCGCTGCCTGGATCTCCGGGTCCATGCGTAGGCGTTCGACTTTGATCAATGGATCCGGGAACATGGAATACGCAATGTCCATGAGTTCTGTAGGGTCAATGGTGTGCTCTAGGCCTGCCAAAACAATCTTCATTTCCATGTACAGATCAATGAAATTACAGGTAGTCTCGATGTGGCCTCCAATGAGTGCGAAGATGGCTAATGCAGCCCCAAACATGAGTTCACCCCCGTCCAGGATAATAGCGTCCCACACTCGGAACAGGGCCTCGTCCGGGAGCACATTTGCAAACAGACACGGGAACCATTGGCCCGCAAAGATATCCACTGCTAAGGGATCATCGGAGTGGTCGCTATTGGTAGATAGGGCAGCGACGTGCTCGTAGAGAACGGGTAGGGCCATTTCGAAAAGTCGGTCAAACACCCGCATGTCGACTGCCAGAGCCTCAAGATCTTTGAAAAAGTTCTCTGGCATACGATCTAGAAGGAGTACGAGGGCAGAGAAGGCAAAGTCAGCATCAAAATCGAACTCAATAAGGAGGCGAGCGGCAATGAAGTTGAAGGACTGACAGTATCCTGTGGACGAGTTGTAGTGAGCGTAGGCAAAGAGAACCTCAGCAAGAACCTTACGGCCCTTCTCCGTACGGAAGTATTCGTGCGTCGAGGTGCGGTGCAGGTCTTTCTCGATTTGAATGCGACGGTCGCGATCTGACACTCTGCGGGGGTCATCTTCTGTTTTCATCTTGTCAACCCCATCCTTCTGCGATTGTCCGTGTTCTGCGTCCTCGCCAATCAAGTTCAGATTATCCTCCGTTGAATTTGCGGGTACCATCAGCTCACCATCTTCAGTGTCCTCTTCCAGTGCACGACCCTTACCTGCAGATATTGTGTCACCATTTTCGTGGCCACCGTGACTGTTTCTTTGGCCGTTCATACTACCCACCTCTTCCTCATCAGTGGCAGCGGTATGGCCCGCCTTCTCAACTACCTCCGTGTCTCCCCCAGGCTTCTCATATTCCTCATCTCCACTTCCGTTCTTTCCCGCAACCTTACCAACGTGGTCCATGGTTTGGTAGTCAGCTGTTTTCATGATGCCTCCGAATCGATGTTGAATGAGAGTAGTCCAAATCCGTTTACGCCAGCCCCGGGGAATTCCCAATCTCGCAAGTAATCGCACGCTCTCCTCCCACTCATCGTAGGAGAAGACATGCATAAAGTCACGTTCGTCCTCCTCTTCCTCGCTCTCCTGCTTGGGGATACGCTGGGCCTTGCAGAACATAGGATAGAGCGTTTGAAGCAGCTGATGGGCGCCATTGATAGATTCAGGGCGCAAAGCATTGCACCATACTCCTTCTTCTGCACACTGCACCTCCTCCTCGAACTCAAAAACGGTGCCTCCAGCGCCACCGGCCAGGACCTCGGCAAAGCTCTGTCTCAGCACCGATGTACTACCACTAGCCCGTAGACTAGGCTCCAGGTCCAAGGTGCCACCATCGGATTGCTGCTGCTGCATTGCAGACAAAAATTCCAGTGAATTCGACGGTTTCCGACGGTGGATCTTGCCACTGCCCGAGACAGCCTGGGCACTGTTGACACTATGCGTTCGGTGGATGCGCATTTCTTCCGTGGAGTCCCCAGTCTGGCCGTAACCGTCCAAGGAATCCACAGAACGTGACTTGTGAAAAGCCGAGCTTGTAGCCACTAAATCCGCGTCAGAGCTCCAACGCTCTTCTTTCGAACCATGCCTAAGTGGACTACCAGCCCGTGGTGGTCTGTATGGATCTGATTGGCCTGTTTGTGAGTTCTTTCCATTGCTCATCATACTTGGAGTGCGACGATGCCGTGACAGATTGCTCATACTCATCAAGATCTTGGTTCTCGTAGTACTGTCATGAGAGGCCGATGCAGACCGCTTGTGTTGCTTACGATGTGATCCCTTTAGGGGCGCAATGCCGCTCGCCATTTCCGCAATGCGATCCTGTTGACTGTCAGGTGACTCACTGAAGCTCAACGGTGAGAACGCCCGCTCCACATCAGAATCACTGAAACGTGTGTTCATGAAGTGAAGGCCATCAACTGCTCGAGGCGGCGGCTGCTGCTCTGCGTCCACGTGATGATTGTTGCATTTCTTGTCTTCACCGCCTTCTACCTCTTGAATGTCTACGTGTTCTGCTGCCTGTTCGCTACCTTCCTTATCTTCCCCCTCCGTTGGAGACTTGAGGACAGAATTAATATCCGACTTTGAACTACCAGACTTAGTAAACAGTCGAGAGATAAAGGACTGGGGCCGCTCAGTGCCAAGAGCCTTTATGTCTTTCACTCTCTTGTCCTTAGGATCATTTTCGTTTTCAGAATTCTCCATATTATCGTTTTGGTTGGCCTCATTGTTGTCTTTGTCTACTCCGTGCTCAGCAGCCCGCTGCTGATCCGTGCCTTCTTTTGTCTCTGTTTGTTCCTCAGTATCCGGAATGTCACTGGTGTTGTCACCAACTTCCTCCTCAACGTTTTCTGTGATAGGAGTTCGCTGACTATCGTTGTCTCCGTCGCCAGTGTTCTGTCGCCGCCACTTGAGCCAGGACATCCGCCAGCCTGATGACCGGCGCTGACCTTCATCCACACTTGGGGTTGCGCTCGCAGTTTCCGAGACATCACCGGCAGACAAGTCTACCTTTTCTACCGTTGAGTCAGCGCGGGCATCTTGCTCGCTACTCATGCGCGGGGATTTGCCCTCAACCGGTGAATTGGGCTGCTCTGTTGATGTGGTTGGCTTTGGCTTCACTACAGTGAGCACTGCCTTAGCAAAAGCCTCTAGCAACTGGTCCCGATCCAGTTCCCCATGCTCACCGGCCTTGTTCCGGAGCCAGACCTCGAGGTCTGCCTGTAGTTCCCGGTCCATTTCTTAAATCTAGATGTGCTGGCTATGAATTTAGGCCCAACAACTGGGCAGAAAATTTGGTCTATAGAGATGTCATTTCTTTACGTTTCCATTCTGGTGTGTTTTTCTTACGTCTTGGTTGACTGCGCACCTCACTCAAAACCGGTTCGCATTTGGCGCATAATGCATGGAACTCTTGTGAACACTGTCCAATACTTATCAAAGTACCTGCATGCTCCGGTACCACCATAACGTTTTCATGTTGTTTCGATCTCAACAGTCAATGCCTAGCGTCAACGTCTCTGGGAAAACATGCAATCCCACTCAAACCCATGCACATAATCCACAAAAACACAGAAACATCCGTGACACAACTGAAGGCTGTCTCGGCCCGAAGCATAATAAAACAACTGGCTCTGTCCCGGACCGGACCGGGGCTGCGCGCTGAGCGCGAAGATTTATGGACTGTTGCGGAGAACGGGGAGGGGCTACGGCGCCTGCTGCTTGTGCGGTGTGGGCAACCCCAAGCCAAAAGCAACTGCCAGTACTCGACGAATTTGGAACCACTTTGTGATAGTCAGTGCCCCCCCCC
>PDIP01000009.1:26789-42545 GCA_002811645.1 Corallochytrium limacisporum
ACTAAAGGGCTCCCCTTCCTCTCCGGACCCACCCCCACCCCCCCCGCGGCCTTGAAGCGGTTGGGAGCCCTTTAGTCTGTAACCTTTACCTGTTAGCCTCCCAATTTCCTTTAATTTTTTTTTCTTCGTATTGGATCTTGGACGCATTTTTTTATTGTCCGCTTGCGTATATATGGTCCACACCAGCCCTGCAACTGCAAAAGCCGCCGCAATACCAATCGATGGCAGCAGAGTGAGACCCGTTCGGGCGGGAGGCGGTTCTATAATAAACAAATTGATTTTGTGATATACCCCCTGCCCCGGTTCAATTTTGAAGACCGACTTTGTCAGACAGTCTCTGTCCGGTTTCCCCCTCGTTTACCGCTGTGCGGGTTGCTCGCTGTGGGCCTGAGAAATTTTTTACCCCCCCTCCCCTCCCCTCCCCACATTGATGCTGCCCTCCTCCTGCACCCCCTCTGTCTCCCCGGGGTGGTTGTTCCACAAAACGCACCACCGTCCAAAACCACCGGGTTCTACCCCCCCCTCGCACTATCTGCGCTCCCACCCGGGCGGGCCCCTTCCCGGAAAACTGGATCCTCTCCCCAACCCCCCCCCAGCGGCCCAAAGCGTGGTGTAGAGGGCACGACTGGCTTGCTTTCCCATAAATAGACTCCCGCCCACAGAGGTGGAGCAATTAGGACGAATGAGGAGGGAAACTTCACTGCTCTCAGTAAGGCGGTGGTAGTGAATGTACCATGAAGTGCGGCTGGATTCCATCCCCACCGTTCGGACGGTGAGGTTGGCAGCAACCGGGCGGTAGGTGCTGCGTAAAAGGGGACAAAAGGCCACAAAGCATTCCTGTCCGCGCCAACATTGATACCGCGGGTGGGTGCAGTGACCCAAAGTTTGAGGATCGGGGAAGTCAGACAGGGGTCTAAGACCTAGTATGATGTATTTGTAATTGGTAGTTCAATGAGGCGTCTAGGTTTTGAATAAATTGCTTTTCACAATAGTTCGGAGAGATTGAAGGAAATCGAACCAAAACGTGCATACAAGAATGTCTCACGGGCACAGCCATAGCGGAGGCTGCAGCGGCGGAGGCGGTCATGGGCACAGCCACGGTGGTGGTTCGCATGGTCATTCCCATGACGATCCTGAGCGAGGATTTGCCGTCTTTTTGCGGCAGTACATTGATTTTCCCAAGGTGCGAGCAATGAACGAAGCAGAGGACGGTTCTGCCAAGACCATATTCCGCCCCTGGGAGGAGCGCATAACTGGTGAGGGGGAGGTGGAGAGCGACGTAGACGAAGAGCTTTTGATCTATGTTCCCTTCACTGGTGAAGTGACACTAAAATCCATTGCACTGCTGGCAGAGGCAGGAGATAAACATCCTTCAACGATGAAGGTCTTCATTAACCGCGATGACATCGACTTTGGAGTAGCGCAAGATCTGCAGCCCTTGCAAAGCTGGGATCTTGTGAACCAGGGTACCGACGTGCTGGAATACGAGACAAGCATTACGAAATTCAAGAACGTGCACTCCCTGACTTTCTATTTCCCAGATAACAACGGAGCGGAGACGACGAAACTGCGCTTCATTGGGTTGAAGGGCATCTTCCACAAGGTAACCCGGGACACGATCATTACTACTGTCTACGAGGCGAGTGCGAATCCAGCAGATCACAAGGCCGAGTCTGACAAGTTAATGGGCGGACCGAACAGCGTATCATAATACGTTGGTCGTTGGGACTACCACAATCGCACTACGAGTACAGACAGTGTCGGCCTCGTATTAGTCAGTACTTCAAGAACTCCGGGATCAGCATAGTCTCCGACTGGGTAAGTTCCACAAAGCCTTTCGCAGGTAAATACAGTCCTAGGCCAATGCCATATGTATTGCACAGTGGCCCCATGTAAATCTTGCTCTTTAATTTTTAGCTACAGTCGTATTACCGCTCAAAAGTCCGCCGGTCAAGGCCACTGCTGGCGCTCAGCCGCCGTCGATGAAGTCTCCTTAGAAGCCCCTTCGCCTTCGGATTCGGGCATCATCGTCAGTGGCTGTCGCATGGCGGAGGCCTCCGCGTCGTAGGCCCCGCGAAGCTGTGTCTTGCGCATCGCAAGCCAGCGCTGCCGGAGGCGCTCTCCAGGCGTCAGCGATCGTTGGTCCTCCTGCAGCTGTGCTTGCGGCGCTGATCCCTGCCAAGAGCTTGGATTCAGCACCGCCTCCAAAGTGTCTCGCGCCTTTGTGTGCAGTGGCAGGTCGCGGATCCACGCATCCCATTCGCGCTCCATCATCGGTGCCAGAGTCTTGAGCGATGATTCAGGTGTATCTGTCTGCGACGACGCAATAACATTGAGGAAGTCTTCACGAATGCGGACTTGACGCAGATCATCGTCAGTACTCGAAAGGATGTCCACGATGTCCTCGTCAGTGAGCGGCGCAAACTGGCGCATCCACGCGTCGGAGGAACGCATCACTGTTGCTGCACGAGCGGCGACCAATGATCCACATATGCGGCCGCCGGTGTCGTCCACAGTTGATGCTGCAGCAACAAATTCTGGTGCGTCGTAGCCCTGGACATTGAATTCACGTGAGGCTCGGAGTCCAGCACCGGTGACCGCCGTATTCTTTGCGTCAACCATTGGATCCAGCCAATCCATCGGCGCGTGGCCGGCACCAGGCACTAAAGACAGGCCGTCACCAGCATTGTTTACGCGCGGATGGCGATGCAGGGCAGCTGACATTGTTGGTGTTAGGAGCTCTTGAGGCTCCCTGCGTTCGCGTTTGAGGAAGTAGCCAAGGCGGAACAGCAACAGCTTAAGACGGTCCAATTCATCCCGGTTAAAGGGCATCCTGATACCTTTCACTGTCTCCAGATGCTCGAACAAAACGGTACCAAACCGCGACAGACGATCATCCTGCCATGCATCCCAGAGTGTTTCTTTGATGTCCGCGTCCTCTAGCACCTCACCGAAGCGTTCTGGCTCCCAAGGAAACCGGCCATAGAGCGCGATGGCTTCGCTGTAGACATCTCGCACGAGGCGCCTGAACTCGAGCTCGGCATTGGCCTTCCGCAGAATGATCAGTTCGTTGGCATGGGCGTCCGGCCCAGCATCGTCCATGTTGTTGACATGGCCCGGCTTGGAGAGAGTCATCACCCAGTCCAGCGGTGACAGAGTGGCTGCCTGTAGGTGGTCCAGGTCCGGACCACCTCCAGCTTCGGCGTCGGTCATATCCGCATGCCACAGTTCATCTGCAATGGACTGTTGGGCATACTGGGCAGCAAGTTTGTCCACAAAGTTCTCCTCCCAGCGAAGATACTGGTCTAGCACTTCGTCGTAACGTTGCAGATAAAGGTCAGGTTCCAGTATGGTCTCCCCCGCAGGCATGTCCTTCCAATGGCGTGGCAGCTTGAATGGTGCGCCGGGCAATGGCCAGACGTCCGGATCGACGTTTGGCATAAACGGACGAGTATCTTCCGTGGTGTTGAGATAGACATTCTCAAACTGGTGCCACCTATGGGCAACGTTAAGTTCGTGTCGTCGGCGATCTTCTTTCGATACAAGCGATCCACCAGTCATGGCACAAAGTTCGTGAACGTTTAAACTCACACCATGTGGAACTGGGTACGGATTGGACGGAGTAAGAGCGTCGTCGTCTGGTTCCTTACGAATGCAATGGTCAATATCTACACCAGAGAAGAAGGCAGCGGCCAGGGGCAGGTCCTGCATGCCGAGTTTGAATGCAAACATGGCTCTGACATGCAGATTAGTGGCCTGCATGGCCATAGCACATCGCAAGGAATCCTCTTGATGACACAGAAAGCGCACTTCGTCGTGGATGGAAATGGCAAAGCGACCCTGAATATCATATTCTTCGAAGAGCCAGCGCATGTTGACCAGCATTAGGTGCAGGTAGTCCACCGCAGACGATTGGACTACCCAATTGATACGAGACGTGGAGAACGAGCCCTCCAACACACCCGTCAGCCGCTCTGGTTCCAGAGTGTTGGACACCTTGACATCCAGCACAGGGGTCACACCGTGCTCCATGGCAATGTTTTCCAGGGCTGTAAACATTTGAGACTCCGTCCCACCCTCGTATTTCATATCCAAGGGCTCATCCAAGATTGTCTCGCCCGGGTCCGGAAAGAAGTCCTCATCGATGTACGTTCTGGAAATCCCGTCTAAGAAGTAGCGTGTGCCCTTGGTCTCGCTGTAGAGCTTCTCGGCTCGGGCCTTGATTTCATCTTTGGATGCGCGTGTGTTGAAACGTCGCAGGAGTTGCACTGCAAAGCTCGGACCCGCACCATAGATACGCGCGTAGTTCAGAATCTTTGCTTCATCACGCGAGATACCGGCTAGGGCGGCCGTAACCGAGTGCAAGTCGGTCTTGTTGGACTTTTTGCCCTGCAGGGTCATCCATGAGAAGGGAGTAACGCCCGAGGTACGAGAATCCCAAGAATCGCCGATGATACTGGCAATCCACAGTTCCTGACTGTCCACATCGGCACCCACAAAGTTCCAACCGGGCGGTGCGATGACCTGGCACTTGAGCTCGCTGCCGATGCGATTGAATTTGGGAGCTGTGGCGGTCATCCAGAGCGGCTCCACCGCACGGCGAGTCACCGTCCCGTGCGGAATCAGACTGGGCAAGATCGCACCGCTCACTTTGTTGGTGACTGGACTGTCTCGGGGATCGATACCCTCAAAATTATCCCGGTCCATTTTAAAGCGATTGTCCAAATTCCAGATTACAAATTGATCCTCTAATCGCTCCACAAACTTCTCCCAGAAACTCACCAGGTTGGCAATTTCCACGACACGGATGAGCGACTCCTGCGCGTTGTCACTAGTGAGATCTCCTTTCTCAATCATGCTCACCACATTGCCACTGAGCGGCTTCGCTACGTTCTTGTTCATGCCTTCTTTGTGCGGAAAGCGGAAGGCCATGAGGAGGTCAGTTTCTTTGCTGAGACGCGACACCCAATAAGGATCCTGATGAGTGATCCGTTCATACTCATCTCGATTCTGGGCCCGTTTCTCCCAGTACCATCCGAACCTCGCGTCGTATTTGAGTGGACTGCCCATGTACCGCAGTTTCATGAGGTACGGTAGGTTGTGGGTCTGCAGGGTGACCACAGGTCGGTTTAATCCGTCCCGATCAAGAGTACGAAACCACCTTGGAAGCCGGTTCTCCATTGGACTCCGCAACTTTGGTTCTGCCTTGAAGGTACCATCCAAGTTGAACTTCGCCTGGGTGTAGTGCATGGTGTCCGTATCCCAGTTGAGGTTCTTGAGCCAAGGATCATTTTCAGGCCGATCATGCCAGTGTTCCCGGACGACCTTGAGGGCCACAGCGCGAAGCAATTCGTCGGATTCGGCCATGAGTGCTTCGTACAAGGAGGAACATCGCATGATATAATCATCCCAAGCCTCATTGATGGGTAGATATGCACTAGCAAGTTCAGTTAGACCTACGAGGGATACTGGATGGGGACATTTTGTGATCCAGAGGGGCCACATTACCTGCATAATCTCATGGGTAGCCTTAACATCACTGGCGCAGTATTTCATTGCCTTCTGGAAGTTATCCCACACATCCCAAACGTGACCATCAACAAACAAATCACGAGTCTCCTTCTTCAACTGCTCACCACAATACAGTTCATAAATCGCGGCCAAACTGGCACCGGATGATGCATCTGCCCAAGGACCATGATCGTCATTGTTGGTGTTGGGCTTGATACCCATTTCTCGAACAAGGGCCTCGTCATACAATTCGGGATTGTGTATCTCCCGTTTCTTCTTCTCAAGATCCGGGATTTCACTGGAGACTTCCTCTATGGCGTCTTCGGTCCGTGACAAGTCCAGTACGTCTTCTGCACTCGATGCAAACTCGTCTGACTCTTCAGCTTCCCCCAAGGAGGTTCCTCCGCCCAATGCCGGCTCTTGGAATTCGGAAGCGGATTCCGAGCCAGATTCGAGGCCGTGTTCAGCGCTCTTCATCATCATGTCAGCCAATCCCTCTGCGTCTATGTCCAGTTCAAAGTCGGCACCTCCGAAATGCCCAAACTCTGCCACTGCCGCAGCTTCCATATGGGAGACCGATTTGATGGGCTTTTGTGAACCTGATCTTTGCTTTAGTGGCCCAATAAAAGGAAATGTTCTCTTCGCGATTTCGGCTTCCTCTTCTGGTTTCATGTACTTCACTGTGTTGTTCATGTGCTTCGCTTTTAAAGCAATTTGTTGGGTGCTGAGCCCGCCAACACAAAAGTGCATACTGAGGGTGTCTAGGAATCGGTACCGCGACCGGTAGATGTTGTATTCCTCATGAACGCGGGCCCGATCAAAGGTGACGTTGTGACCAATCACCACACACTCATTTCTGCCATCCTCAGGGTCAAAGTCAGACTGACTACTGTGTTCTCCCAAGCGAATAAGATCAAATTCACGCCGAAATCGTTGGCCAGCCTCCAATTCGTAAAAGGATTCAACTGTGGGACGTGTCTTCATGGCCAGCTTCTCCGAACACCACGAATACCAGTAGTCCTTTGACAGCGCAACCGCCAATGCGGGACCCTGTCCCTCCGCCATCATTACTTCCACATCGAAAATGATCGCTTTTTCTCGTGGAAGTTCATCGAAGTGGGACCAAGATCCGTCCTTATTGTAGCGGGTCCAGCCCGCTATCTGTGCCCACTTTGTGGGCATCTCAGGTGCGTCATTGCGAATCAAATCCTCAATGCGCCAGCGCATTGGTTTTGAGTAGCGTTCCCCGATCTGAAAAAAGTGTTCACCAATGTTGTTACCCTCCAATCCCGGCATTTTGATGTTTGGGATCTTCATGGGCGGAGGAATGGATTCCGGGAAGTACTTGAAGGTCCTTTCTCGATACTTTCTATGTTTCTCCGGATCATCTTCGCCGTCAACCTTGAACTGGTGACCAGGTCCGAAGGCAGCCCGCCGCAGGAAGGTGGGTAACATCTGAATGTGAGTTGGGTTACGACGTGGCTCCTCGTCAAGCTTGGGCTCTAGTGCCTCCTTAACACACATGTCATATCCTTCCCAGCCCGGTTCGATCCATCGATCTCTCACCGCCTGTGTGGGGTTGCCGGCATAAGGAAACAGGTCTCCATACACTGAGCCATTGATAATTTGACTGGCATCGCAGCCGTAGATCTCGGGTAGCAGTTCAGGCCGATCATCCTCACAAATGAAGTCAATTGGCAGCTGATGGAGCTCAGCCAGCTCGGTAGCTCTTCTGAATGACAGTGGCTCTAAAGGTATTTCTTCTAAATTTTTGAACTTCGTGTCATTAGTTGCTGTGAACATTAGCAATTCCGTCAGCGATCGAAGCAGGTCTGGTTCTTCCTGCCAAGGCTGATGGATAGGTCGCCTCTGCAATGGATACCATTGGTCCTCTATACGTTTGATCCTTGGCGGCGCGTAGGGTTTCGGCAAGAACGGATCCCTTCCACCGCTGCGCTTCTCAATATCTTGCAGACCACAACCAGGTACTTCGAAAGCGGCCGGCTTGTCGCTGTCCTCAAATGTGAGAGCGGGTCCTGAGTTCGGATTCTCCGGGACAATTCGAGGGAGCATTTCCTGATCTGCCAGCATGTTCCCATCCTTATCCATGATGATTCGCCCATCTCCGTATTCAAAGTACTGGGCGGCACCCTCCACGTTGCTCGTTTTCATGTAGTCATCGATGGCCTCTGACCACTCCGTGACGAGTGAATCGTAAGGGTATCTCATCTCCAAGCGCGCATAATCCGAAGCATACCACTTGGCTAGTTCATCGTCTCGCATTCTGTACAGCTTTTCTAATTCCTTAGAATCAAGGTTGATTACTCGATGCCTCTCTTTCGGCGCAGGGGGGATCTTGTACCGACGTTTTGGTTTCTCACCCTCTCGTGGTTCGGCTAGGTCGAGGATCTCCTCCTTTGAGAGACCAAGACTTTGTAAGAATTCGGTGTCAGTTTCATATTCCCAGCTACCCTTTCGTTTCACCCACTGACCGTCTCTCTTCAGCTTCTTGTCAAGCCTTTCTTCCGGCCATGGATCTGGTTGCTTGCTGGCAAATCGACGTATCGATGCCGCATGAGTCTGGCTCCAGCCCGTCAAGGGAGCCCGCAGCATCCCTCGGACCCAGGTGCCGATCATGTCACTCCAATAATTGACTTAATCATCGCGTATCTATCACAATCGCAGTATTTTCACTCACAAAATTCTGTTCTCTTTCAAAATTCGAATGGGCTTATGCATGCCCTCAGGGCACGTTGTCAACATGGATGCGTACGGACCCGTGCCGATTCGCACCCCTTGCCTATCCAATACCAGATCCAATACTAGACTTCGCGTTTCCAGTGTGTAAGTCAACTGTATCTTTTTACCCAAACCGTATAATGATAAATGTAAATATTTCTCTCCAAAACCGAGAATCTGAGCAACGTGCGCTGGTGGATCGTGCTTGGCGAGTCTACCGGTCGGTATGCGTGCTGTGTGTCTCTTTTGAGACCCTGTCCTTCTCCAAACCACACTTGCCCTCGGGGCGGTCGTGGCGCGAAAAGCCAAGTGGAGAAAATGTACGGGGGCCTATTTTTATGACCCGTCCGAACTCTGTTTCCCTCCCTATTATGTCCGTGTCACCTAAGATCTCTCCTGACCGGGTGCCCTGCTATTTTTAGTGGTAGTTGGAAAAGGGTTTTGGCGGATGGCACAGATGATCGCAGAATCGGATTGCGTACCGTTTTGTTTACAGACTGATGCCTTCAAATAATTTTTAATGGGCATTTAAAATACCAAGAATTGACAATTACAATGTAAATCTGTCGTATGTCAACCTGATCCCACCTAAAGCATGGCGACTGTTTCTGCACATCCTGTACATACCTATGTTGACGAGGAGCTGGAGGTAGTGGTAACCGGACTGGAACAAGGGTCCACGGTTCTGGTGTCTGTGGAACTCGCAGGGAATAGGCCACGCCAAAGATTCTTCGGCGGTGGGGTGTACAAGGCATCACCGAATGGTCAAGTGAGAACTTCAGTCTACGAGTCGGATCAGAGCTATGGAATTCCACCCACTCTACAGACATGTCAGCGGCACCAGGACATTTGGAAGGCAGCACATGAACAGAACAAGGATGTTGAACGTGTGCCAGTCATGCCTTGTGACTGCAACGATTACTACCCATTCGAAACGGCCACTTATGGGGGTTCCGAAGCCATGGGTTTGTTCTGGAGCATCACGGCCTGCGAGCACGGCGGCCGTTTCTTTAAAGCACGTCCCATGGAACACGATAAACTGTTCATCTACGTCTTTCTTCTGGATTCACCAACGGTGAATATTACGCAGTACGCACCCATAGCCCACACGGTGGCATACCGGTACTATGTTGCGCCGGGCACCCGGCGAGTCGAAGTTTCCGACGGCACGCTGCGCGGTTGTCTCTACGTCCCTCCGTGTGCAAAGCCGGCATTGCAGTATGGGGCCCCTTGTGACCTTGGGGAACTGCAGTCGTCCAGATCATCTCTCTGCAGCCATGGGCAAAGGTACCCTGCCATGCTGGACATGCAGGGAAGCACAGGCGGCCTCATCGAACACCGTGCTGCCATGCTCAGCCGTTACGGCTTCATGGTCTTCGCTTTGGGATATTTTGGCTACAAGGACCGGCCCAAGATCCTCGAAGAAGTGGACACCGTACACTTTGATGAAGCGGTGCGATACCTATACAACCATGAACTGACCCTTGATCGCATGGTGGGTATAGTTGGTCTGTCTCGCGGAGCCCAGAACGGCATGCAAGCTACCATCCGCAACCCAGACCTAGTCAAAGCCTTTGTGTGCATAAGCGGAACCCACCTGCGGGTCTGTCCTGCGTTCATGACCAATGGTGTGGTGGAACGTTGCGCAGACATCCATTACGAACTGCTTGATCCAAGCGTCAAGTATTTGTCGACACTTAAGGCGATGAGCCCATTCGTGGACAGGTACCATCCAGACCCCCCATGGCTCACCGAAGTTCACTGGCGTGCCGAGACAGCTAAGGCTCACTATCTCTTCATTGCTGGTGGCGACGACCAGCACTGGAACAGCACCCAGATGCATCAAAACGTGGTTGATCGTCTACAAGAAAACAACTATCCCTACGACTTCCAGTCGGTGTCCTACCCGGGCGCGGGGCATATCATCGATCCGGCTTACTATCCTTCGTGCAGCTGTTCGTTCAATTTTCACAAGCTCATGCAGTGCTATGGCGTATGGGGTGGTAGTCTGCGGCCGAATGCGCACGCATATGTGCATTCATGGCATCTCATGATCGATTTTCTCGAGAAGCATCTTAAGGCGCCACGGCATCCAAACCTGGTGGTGCGAAGCATGCGCAGTGCAGTCATCACCACTCCGAAAGATATCCCAACGACTAGAGTGCTGTCGGGTACGCTGCGGCCGGATTCAAAGCATCATTCCAGAATGTAAGGCAGGGACTGTGATGTTACCTCACTTGTGATTTCATGGTGCCGCCATGAACTCCGCCGCTGATCGGTCCGCCACCATCAACCACCTGGCTCATATCGCCAGCTGCAACCCCCCCAAATTAAATCGTCTAAAGGGACCAAGGAATATGGAAAAATAGACCCCCATCAATCTCCTTTAAACCTCATTTCAGAAATTGCTCCCCAGACGAGGCCCACTTCTCGGAAGCGCTCCCCTGGATCAATATTTTTGAAGGGGTTTTGTTTTTTGGGTGAGTTGTTGGGTGGGTGGGTTGGTTTGAGCTTTTTCTTTTTGTGCCAAAAAGCCCCAGGAAGAAAGCCACCGGGAGCCCCAGACTACAGAGAAACGGGACCCCGGTCCTGAACCCAAACCCCTCCACGCTCCCCGGCGGGGGGGATGCGGGTTGTGGCTGTATATATTGATGATGGGAGGTTGGATCTCACTTTGTGTGGCAAGCACCAAGCTGAGAGAGACAGGGGAGTGTAAGAGACCGTAAGGGCGAGGGGCGATGCGAATGACAACAAAACACACACACACACACACACACACACACACACACACAAAAAAAAAGCCAGTCACTCGGATTTTTGCGGGAGGAATGTCGTAGAGAAGAAGGCGCCTACCTGTTCAGTACCCACTGCGGTCGGGTTTCGATCCCCCCCTTGGCCACTTTCGAGCTCGGGGGGTGGGTGTTCGTGCATTGCGTGCTTTGAGCGCGGACGAAGGCACGGGCACACAGAGCGGTTATAGACACAGGCAAGACACAGAGGGAGTTAGGGAGAGAGGGAGCGAGAGCGAGAGGGCGGGGGGGGTGGATGAAAAGAGGCAGTGAGTAGAATTTTGTCGTCCTCGTTCGATGGGAGACTAGACCATGGCCACTACCATGGGTGCTAACTTTGGTTCCCGCTGTCTGTTTTAATATCATCATTCATAATGGTAGTGTGATAAAAAATTGTTGTTGTGTGTGAGCAATGCGCCTCAATTACTGAGTATCTTGCCGACCTCACTGTTTGCCAGCAGACACCGTGTACTCACTTATCGGTGGCCGGGTCAATTGAACTGCCTTCCTGATACTCGATACCTGCAGCTGCGGGTATTTACAGAGTCAAGAGACACTATTCAAATGCGCGATGCACAGGTATCAATGGTTTCCATTCGGTGGAGATAACCGTATCGCAATTTTATACTAAGTTATCATGTCTTTGTGCCGTCAGAACTTCAGCGAGGAAGCTGAGCGTGTGCTCAACGAACAGATCAACATGGAGTTGACTGCTTCCTACGTATACCTGAGCATGGCCACCTACTTCGAGCGTGAGGATGTTGCTTTGCCCGGTCTGCGCAAATTCTTCTACAACAGTTCGGAAGAGGAACGTGAGCACGCCCAGAAGTTCATCAGCTACGTTCTTGCCCGTGGTGGTAAGGTTAACTACCGCTCCATCAGCGCCCCTGAGAGCGAGTGGAAGAGCGCCACGAACGCCGTGGAAGCTGCCCTGAACCTTGAGAAGAGTGTCAACGAGTCTCTGCTGAAGGTCCACAAGCTTGCCAGCGACTTCGACGATGCCAACCTGACTGATTTCCTTGAGGGCAACTATCTGCACGAGCAGGTAGAGGCGCAGAAGCAGCTCTCCGACTACCTGACGCAGCTGCGCCGCGTCGGCAACGACGGCATGGGTTTGTATCTGTGGGACCGCGATTTGCTGGAACGCCTGGAGGAGGCCTAAGTATTATAGGGTTCATAACTGGATCTTCACAAGGAAACCTGCTTATCGGTGCACGACACTGTGCGGGCACAGCAACCCGGGCTGCGAACAACAGAACAGTTACTGTACTTTGTATGGAGTGTGAGGGCGGTACACAAGTTTTGTAAACTTTTTGAACTTCACAAAACAAGACATGTCAAGTCCGCGCACTTCATAAATATCTGAAGTAAATTCATGTATCCCATTTCTGGAAATCTCAAGCCACTAAGATACGGGGAAATACAATTCAAAAATGAACACTTTAAATCTATTAGGATTCCTTACGACAAGGAACAAATCAGACAGATCTACTTGGCAATGGTCATCAGATGACTCTTGGTATTTTCCGCGCATCCACTCACTAATTGATTGAATGCTTCCACGCTGTAAACATGCTGCAATTCCTTGATCTTCTCCCTCACCACCTGCTTCATGCTCAAGCGGAACACTGCATCATTCTTTTGAAGTGACCGCCGCCTCAGGTACTCTGGACTGCCTTCCTCGTCCGCTAATTCCTCTTCTGTCATCATCAGCATGTCCTCCACACCGGCCTCGTCAGGTGCCATCTCCAGTGCAATGCCGATCACAAGGTCGAGGATACGTGGCAAACGACTAGCAATGACATCATCCTTAATTGTCGACACGTTCGCAAGCGCAAGGCCCGAAAGCTTACGACGGTTAATCATGCCAATGGTATCGTTCATCTCCATCCATTTATCAAGGAAGGCAAGGAATGGTGATCCCTGCATCATGCCACCCTTGTTGTTGAAGTACATGAGCATGCCATTGAAGTTGACCACGGTATACCTGTGGAAAATGGACATGTATGAGGGAATGATCGGAGGGTAGTCGGAAGTGGAAGGATCGAGTTCCATGAATCGTGACAGGACATGATCTAGAATGGGAGCAAGATATGTAGGGCCTTCTTGCGGGAAGAGCTGCAACACTAAGTCCACAACCTTAAGCACTTCATGAACTCCATCCGCGCGGAGATCTCTGAGCAAAGTCTGGAGAAGCTCCAAAAGTGTTTGCGAATAGAGGTGCAAGAAGTGGGTACCACTCAGCATGAGGTATGACTCCAAGATTTTGATACAGGTTTTGAGGCCTTCAGATGCCTGTAGCATGTAAGGTGGGAGACGCGGGAACATATTGAGCAAGTCTTCAGTCGGCTCGTCGGTCGTCTTGAGCACATCCAACCAAAGCTCGAGGGCATCTTCAGCAAGATAAATGTGTGCCTCCTCGTTGACATCCAGTGCATAGTTGATGATTGGGAGCAGGAACTGATGTAAATGAACACTCTGCTCGCGTACTGCCCGCACGAGATGACCAAATGTCGACAGGATCGCGGCCTTGAGCATATTGTGGTCCTCATCGATGGCAAGCTGCCAGCAACCGGCCATCAGCCGTACGATCGTCTCAGCTGCGCCTCCAATTTGTCTCTCCAATCTCTCAGTAATTGTACCGATGCAAGTTATCAACCTGGTCTTTGTATCTGCTTCATCAGCACGCTCAATCATCTTCGCAATTGATGTCAGAATCGATTCAACATGCGGCAAAAAAGCGGCCTTCTCGAAGCCCAGGTCATCAACCAACTCTTTCACAGTGAAAGCGGCAGTTAATGCGACAACTTTGTCTTGTTCAACTTCCATGAGGGCTGCAAGAGTACCGTATGCATTCTGTCTGCTCTCCGAATTCATCTTTACTCCAACCCAGTAGCCCATCAGCTCACAAACGCGGCGCCTAATGACCGGGTGAGACCCACTCGACGGGTTTAACTCTATCAAAAGCTTCGATTGAAGCCAACCGTCGAAGTCCAGTTTTTCATACAAATCATATGAGCCCAGTCCCACTGCATTGTAGATGGCATCCTTCAGAAGGATACTGTTCATATCCTGGCTGTTAATGGGAATTTCGCTGGCTTGTTGAAGAAGTCCAACCACACACTCACCGGTCGGCTTCTGATGTTCAAAGAGCAACGCGGTATAGAAATTCTCCGCACATGGACGAAGCAAAAACTTCCAGTTATCGCCACCTTCTTCTTGAATAAAGTCCTCTGGTTCATTTTGCCATTGCTCTAGGTCCTGTGGCTTCATGATCACGTACTTGGAGATCAATACCTCGGTGATCTTTTGGATACGATCGCTGGTGAAGAATGAGTCAACTATCTTGAAACCGTCCGTGTCCTTTGCTTTGTATGAGCTACATTTCAGTACATGCTTCAGGAAAATACAGCTGTGAATGATGACCTTTTCATCAATTTCAATAGCCCCATGACCATAGTGAATGATACAGTCCCCAAAGCAATCTAGAAAAGCTGGAAGAAGGGGCACAATTGCTGTGTGATGATGATCCTGCACTTGCACAACTAGCTTTGCCATCGATACCATCAATCGATCACCGACTGCTACGAACGACTCGTACTTCGCGATCAGCTCTTTACGAGTCGCCGGGTTGCCCACCTTCATGATCAGAAGTTTCAAGAGATCTAGAAGGTATTTCATGAATGTCAGGGTACCATTCTCATATGAAAGGTCCTTAAACCCATGGACCAGGAATACGCGCGTTGTCTTGGCCGCCAAAAGCGCACGATTGCCAGCCATAACCGCAGCGTGAATCTGTTGATCTGCTACAGGGATGCCATGGGATATAGAGTCCGCAATGCTCACAGCAAGTTGAGAATATGCCTCTCCGTGCTTCCACATGAACTCTGCCATCGGTCCAACCAATTGACCGGCCATGTCTCGGAACAGTTGACGATCCGGTCCAAGTCGCTTTGCTGCAAGCACCTTAACCATCCCCTTCATGAACTGAAGGGATCGTAACTGAACTAGAGAGTCACTGTCCTGCAGTACTCCATTCATCAAGTATGGAACCAGCTCTGGCCACTCCCTAGGAACATCAAACCGTGAAATCTTGCCAACCACCGCTACTATTTGTACACAGATCTTCTCATTCTCTAAATTGGAAATGTGTGTCATCAAAATTTCACGAACAAATTTCTTGTCGCTATCATTAACTACATTTCCCGCCGTTTTGCGCCATTTCTTATCTGCTCCGTTTTTGAGCATCATAGCAGCCAGCAAGCGAACTTCAACTGCGAGGTTCGCATCGAAGACAAGCTTACAAAGACTGGGGTAGAAGCCAGTCTCATCTGACCACGAGTGCAATTGTGTTTCTGCCTCCTGCAACACCCGAGGGTCCTGGCTGGTCGCTGCCTGCAGCTTCTCTACTAACATCTGATCCTGCATCATGTGTCTATTCTACAGTCCCTGGATCATCTATCCGGGGAGTCTATCGTCACCTGTGTCACCCAATCATGTTCTACTCGTCATTCCATGCCGAGTATTCATCACGTCAATTGCACAAATTGCAAATAAGAACTATGTTCCCTCATGAGTCACAATTACCTTTCATCAAAGGCACAATGACCTAACCCCACCGTTCCCAGGACTAGACTATGTCGAGCACTTTGGACAAACCCCCAATCCCAGGGCTCGACGGGGGCGGGGCACTGCGCTTCGCCTGCCTCTCCCTCCC
>PDIP01000009.1:42688-132213 GCA_002811645.1 Corallochytrium limacisporum
CCCCCCCTCGCGGGTCACTGCGCACTCGCGTGGCCGACTTCCCCAGCCATTGCCACTCTGACGAGTTGTCCCGGGAAGCTTACCACGCTATGTACTGGGCTTCTGATTCAGTCCAAAGCTCTCCACAGGATGCCATCGACGTATTTAGGAGTCCTATGGGGCACCAGTACTTCGGCGAAACAATCCGAACCGAAGCCCTTGCGAAAAGTGACCGAACACGCCAAACATTCGAAATGAGTCCCTGACTTGCTCTCGTAGCAATTGTTGATTTATGCAGACACAGAACATGGGATCAGACAAGGTGGCCCGCAAGGATTGGGCCAAGGGACGATTGAAAGACAGGAAAGAGAAGAAATCCAAGAAGGACCGGAAGGAGAAGAAGTCTAAGAAGTCAAAGAAGGATAAGCAGATGGACAAAATAAAGAGCAACAGAAAGGACAGGAAGGCCAAGAAATCCGAAAAGGACAAGAAGGATAAGAAAGAAAAGAAGTCTTCCAAAAGGAACCAGATAAAAAATGAGCCCAAGATGGAAGTCGACAGCGGCTCAAACAGATCTTCGAAGCGAAAGATCCCGATCGAACAGGGCTCCTTTGCATACAAATACATGCAGAACCTAGGATGGTCGGAAGGTAAAGGACTCGGACGGGAGAAGCAAGGCAATGACCGTGCTGTCAGAGCAGAAATTAAGCGAGATGTGGGTGGCATTGGCTTTAAGCGCGGACCAGGAGGTGACGAGGGCTTCCATTGGTGGGACCATGTCTTCCGGCAGGCTGCTGGTGGAGTGAACGTGGGCGACGTGGGCGAAGAATCGTCTCGTGCTGATATCAACTTCACCACTAAGCGCCCGGAGACTCTTGAAAAGATTGAAACGGCGCGCAAAGACAACGGCGGCTTCGTGTTTGGTCGCTTTGTAAAGTCAAAGAACGAGTATACGGCCACCAAGGATACCAAGAGAGAAGCACCAAAACCGGAGGTCTCAGATGATTCCAGCGATAGCGATCGGGAGGATGACAGTGACGACAACATGCGAACCGCACCTAGCTCATCATCACCCATTAAGGCGACATCTCTCTTTGGTCTGACCGATGAAGAACTGCTGCGTCTCTGTGGTGGTCGGACGGCTCACAAAGCAGCACGACACGGGTTGAAATTGTCCGCGAAACTCGAGCGAGTAGCACGCATGGACGCCGAAGTCAAGTCCTTCGATCACGCGCGGGACCGTGTGATGAAGAGCTCCAGTAAGTCTCTGAAAGTCGACCATGACCACAAGAAATCAAGGCACGAAGAATCCAACGATGGCATCTCAAGCGATGACGAGGACCAGAAGGTACGTGGACCGAGGCGCAAGTTCAACAGCAGCAAGCCCAAGTTCACAGCAATCCGCCCTGTATATCACGATTAAGATACAACTATAGTCGAAAACTAGCACACATGTATACACAGTATCTTTCACGAGTGCAAGAGACTTCTGCTCTAACATTTCAACATTCTTTGACAATAGTGGAAATAAAAATGATGCTATTTGGAAACTTTTCTACGGATAGTACATGGATGGATGCAGGGTCGAATACAGACACGACCACAATGTTGATGAAGTGATGCATTTTCAATCAGTGGCATCGAGGAAGAAGTAGTTACCGGTAGACTTCTGCTCCCTGTCCTTGACGGACTCGAACTTATTGATGCGAGGACGGTGATTCGTAGGATCACGACGGAAAGTAATATCCAAGGACTGCAAAAACTTATTCATACCAGTCAGCAGAGTCTGAGGCTCCCGGGCGCATGCATCCACACCGGGCTCACCGTCAAAGACAATCACCTTGTCGGCGAGATAGGTGGCCATAATGAAATCGTGCTCGACAATGAATCCAGTCTTCTTTGAGTGGAGAATGAATCGCTTGATAACCTTCGCTGCGGTGATACGCTGCTCAGAATCTAGGTAGGCACTGGGCTCATCAATCAGGTAGATATCAGCGGGCTGTCCCAAAGCAAGGGTCAGTGCAACACGTTGCAATTCACCACCTGACAAATGCGCCACATCCTGATCGAAAAGCGCAGCCACATTCATGGGCTTCACGACATCTGTCACGAACTGAGGATGCACGTAGGCATCGCGAATCTTCTTGTGCAGCAAAGCGCGCACACTACCCGGGAACTTGGGAGAAATCTTCTGTGGTTTGTAGCTAACGTTCAGGGAAGGAATCTCAGCCTTTTCGTCATCGGGTTTAAGCAGACCGGCCATCATACGGATGAACGTAGTCTTACCGGTACCGTTTTCGCCCAACATTACAATAATCTCAGAGTCCGAGAAGGAGCCACCTTCAATGGTTAGCTTGAAGCTACCCAAAGTCTTGGTCATCGCGGGCCATTCATACATGGCATTCTTCTTTAGCTCACCAAACTCGTCAGCGCTTTCGGCAACCTTGAAGGTCAGAGAAGCCTCACGGAACCGAAGGTTCTCCGTAGGAATGAAACCGTCAAGGAAGACGTTGATGCCCTCGCGAACACTGAAGGGAAGAGTCACTACACCGTACGCACCGGGCATACCGTACAAACAGCAGACAAAGTCGCTGAGATAGTCCAACACAGACAGATCGTGCTCGACGACAATAACGAAGTCATCATTACGCAGCAAGCTGCGGATGGTACGGGCAGCCTTGAGGCGCTGCTTGACATCGAGATAAGAGGATGGTTCATCGAACATATAGACATCAGCAACCTGAACACACACGACAGCAATAGCGAAACGTTGCAGTTCGCCACCAGACAGCTGCGTAACGTCACGCTCCATGACGTGCTTCAGATCAAGAATGTCCAGGTACTCATCATACTCCTTTTCATCAATCTCACACTTTTTGGACAGAATATCTGTCACTGTTCCCTTAACGGCACGAGGAATGTGGTCGACGTACTGAGGCTTGATGATAGCCTTCAAGTCATCCTCAAGGACCTTAGTGAAGTAGTTCTGCAACTCGCTACCTCGGAAGTACGTCAGAATTTCTTCCCAGTCTGGAGGATCATCAAACCGACCCAAATTCGGTTTCTGCTTGCCGGCGAGAATCTTCAGAGCAGTAGATTTACCAATACCGTTGGTACCAACCAAACCCAGAACCTGACCCGGACGAGGCACCGGCAAACGATGCAGCTTAAAACTGTTGGCACTATAGCGATGCGTCGTAGAAGACTCCAAGTTACTAGGCAGATTGATAATGTTGATGGCCTCGAATGGGCATTTCTTTACGCAAATACCGCAACCAATGCAGAGCTCTTCAGAAATGAAGGCAATCTTGCTAGCGGGCGTGACCTCAATACACAGCTTTCCCTGACGGTTGACGGGGCAGCTCCGCTTGCATTCCTGCCGACATTTCTTCGGCTTGCACTTGTCACCATTGACAATGGCAATACGCGTCAACTTGTCAGACATAATGACAGTCGAGCTGTGAGTCCCGAATAGACAACTTTCACACTGGGAAAGGCTGTAGGATTTGATTCCCTTGGGACGCAAATAATCTCTAGTGTTCTTTGCTTCGCAACAGAGACCCATCTTTAAGGACCAGAATGTTTGTATTCACCAACTTTCTTTATGCACCAGTGTGTTCAATTTGGTTAGGGTCCTCCAACTTTTCCATGCTCCAACAAATCATTTCTTCAGTGTAACCAAAATCGGGATAAAGCCCTTTTCGCCGCGGATTAGCGCGTATTCACACAAGCGCGACCATCGTCGCTTTTGCCCACCACTACATCTTTCAGGATTATCGCCGTGGCCTTTGTTGTAAGCCTCCCCCATGTGGGAACCCTGCTGCTCTCCTTCCAGCGTACACCCAATGGCCCGGTCCACCAGACTCGAGCCAGATTTGTATTGCATAGTGAAAGTACCACAGCCTAAGGCCAAGACCACAATCTATACCGAATGTACCGAGTGGCTGTCGCCCCATCTTCAGTACCAGAGACTTTGGATACAGAAAACTGTACTTTCACTATGGGAGCCCAAACCCAGGCGCTTCTGGACGCAGACGCAAAAGATCTCTCCCCCCCCCCTTCGCTCTTAGCAAAGCTTCCCGCGGTCGTGATTCGTTGCAATCGGGTTGCAACGGGGCGCTGTGCATTTGTGACCGGCCCCCTCCCCGTGCGGGACGGAAGGCGTTTATGAAACATCCCAGCCGTCTTCTGAGCCCGCCCTGCCCTGATTCCGTCAATGGGATTGCACCCTATGGATATTTTTTTTTCGAGTTTCTCAACCGCCCTCCCTCAACCGAAATCCCAGTCATTTTTTTTCCAAGCAACACCCCAACAAGCAAAAACATAAACTGCGGCCCAAACAGCTAATTTTTTTTTTCCAATAGCCACAGCTGGAGTTGTGAGCTAGAGCAAGGACGTTGTGTCGAGGGTTCCGAAGGAACGAAATGCCGGGCCAGCAGGAAGACGAGAGGCAGTTTTTTTCTTTTGGCTGGGTATTGCGACAGAGTACAGAGTAGGGACCGTGGGTTGGAAGTGTGCGCTGGGGGAGGGGGGTGCCGTTAAGGAGAGCCGTTCTTGTGGGCTGCCAAAAGTTCCCATAGGAGAGCCATTTCCCTATGGTGCTGGTCGACCACACTGTCCTGTTTTTGTGCAGTGGCATATCAGGGCCGCTGCAATGGGTGCCTGCTGTCAGAAAGGCTCAGTGACGCGTTCAGAAGTAGTGATCAGAATTAAAGAGAACCGGGAGTGCACAGCCTGGATAGGTTTATCAGGTGCAATGAAAGGCGTATGCGAACAGGTTCGGTTTGTTTCATACACGTCCCGCGAACCACAATTTGTCGGATATCGCACAATCAACAGCCGTTCTCAGGCCAAAAAGTAGTAAAAACATGTCTCACATACCGTAGCCAGAAATTGCAAAATGGGTCCAAATCGAAAGGACGTGGTCCAACAGATTGTGGACATCTGTTCACCGGAGGACCCGGAAACAGCATTCACACAGCTCTCTGAGATCGGACGAGGTAGTTTCGGAAATGTTTATCGGGCGCTAACTACTGCCAAAAGACCAGTGGCCATTAAGCAGATTTCTTTGCAGAATGCACAGAGCACAGAAGAGGTTCAGGAAATTTTGAAGGAACTACAGTTTGTCAGCGAACATCGACATAGACATGTTGTGCATTTTGAGGGGGCATACTTCAAGCTGAACTGCTTGTGGCTGGTCCTGGAATTCTGTGCTGGAAGTGTCCAGGACATTTTAGAAGTAATGAAGGCTCCCTTGAAGGAGTGGGAAATTGCGACGATTACTGCAGCCACTCTGGATGCCCTTGCATTCTTGCATGAGAAGAAGGTGATTCATCGGGATATTAAGGCGGGGAACATTCTCTTAAGCCAGGATGGAGGCGTACGATTAGCAGACTTTGGATCTGCCTCTCTAAACGCTACAGCAAACACTTTTATCGGGAGTCCTTACTGGATGGCACCCGAAGTTATCCTGGCCATGGAGGCAGGAACTTATAAGGATACGGTAGATATTTGGTCAATGGGAATCACATGCATTGAGATGGCAGAGAAGAAGCCGCCGCTGTTTGAAATGCATGCAATGAGTGCGCTGTATCATATCCCTCAGAACGATCCACCTACTCTTAGGGATGCGAGTGCTTGGTCTCCATCATTCACTGACTTCCTTGGGCGCTGCCTGCAGAAGGAACCAGGCTCCCGCAGGCCGGCTGCAGAATTGCTGAACCACCAGTTTCTGGGACAAACCCGCGGAGAAGGAAGTTTGGTCGAGCTGATCCATGCTTCTCAACAGAAAGCTAGAGAAATCGATCTGGAAGAATTCAAAGAATGGAAGGCAGCACACGAGGATGGAGATACCATTAGCAATATCTCTGCTACCTCCACAGAGGATGATTTATCTTTGAGCGTGGGGTCGCTTAATATCAAGAACTCGCTGGACGAGCTCGGAACCCCGAATGCGGGTTCTCAGGCATCTCTAGGCATAGACACAGTGGAACCGCATCTCTTATCAGTGAACGGCTCAACCAACGGTGTCGAAAAGGTCGGTCCTAATGGTGCACCTCCGCCTCTGCCGCCTCGTCGGCCGCACAGGAGGACAAAGAGTAATCTGTCGGGATTCTCCAGTCTGTCTATGCACTCGAGTCCAGACACACCTTCGTCACCTGCGCCTAGCATTCCTCGGGCTCCGGAGCCAGGCATGGGCACTGTGCGGCCACAGAGAGCTATTCAACAGACACAGGCCATGGATCACCTCAATGCATTCATGAAGATGCAACTCAAGGCCCTCACGCGGCTGCAAAAGCAGCAGCAGACTGCAATGTCAGGTCTGGAACGTAAGCATCAAAGTGCCCTACAGGAGGGACAGACCAAGCAAGATAAGGAGCTTGCGGAGCTGAAACGGACCACTCAGAATGAAGTGAACAAGTTGACGAACAAGCAAACAACGGAGGTTGACAAAACAAAGCGTGCGGAGCAAGATGCTCTCGAAAGTGCCGTGCGGAGGTTGAAAAGGCAACAGAAAGACACAAACAAGGAATATGATCTCCAGCTCAATCAATGGTACAAGCTGGAGAAGGAGCGCCGATATGTCTCTCTCACTCCAGCAGAGTTGCGAAAGAAGGCGTCTAAGCAACAAATCAAAGACCAAATCAAATTGGACATGGAGGAGAAGAAGGTCAATCATCAGCAGCGGCAGCAGGACTTCATTGAAAAGGAGGTGCGAAGTATCGCGATTTCTAATGTTCAAAAGCGCCATAGCATGGAACTGACCCATCTAGACTCCACGAAAGATCTGCGGAAAGGGCTTCACAACCAACTAGTCCAGGTTCAGACCAAGCATGTCAACACCGAGAAGTCGCTGGCGACTACTCACCTCCTTGAGCGGCATGATCTGCAAATGAAGCAGCATCAAGAGCGTGCAGCATTGGAGAGGCGACACCTGCAAGACAACCAAGAACGGGAAAAGCGTGAGATGGCCAAGAAACACGCTACTGAAAAGAAGCTCCGGCCAAAGCGTAACAAGCGCTTGAAAGAGCAGCTGAAGAAGCAGGCTCAAGAAGCACTGCGAATTCAAGCGAAGCAGTACAAGGCTCTGCAAAAGCAGCAACTGGAGACTGCTCCGAAAGGCAGTGAAGGTGACCTGGTCTCCAGCTTGCAGACTGACCAAAATAAGAAGGCACTGAAGACGATGGCACAGTACAAGGCTCAGATTAAGCAAACCATTGCCGCTCAAGATGCTGCAAAGGACAAGCAGATGGAAGACGAATTGCACGATATGCAAGTACGCCACGTCCAAGAGGAGTCCGAACTGGAACGCCTGCAAGCTGGTAGGATCAAGACTTTGATGACCAATCAAGATAACCAGAAGACTTTTACCAGGAACTACTACGAGGAGAAGTTGGGCGAAGTGAACGCCAAGGCCGCCGTGGAAGACTCAGAACTTGAGGAAGAGTTCCAACGAAAACGCCTGCAAATCCAAGAGCGCAGTCGCTTGGAGGTCATCGACCTTGAGCGCAATCAGGATGCTCTGGCCCTCTACCACTCCATTAAGTAAGATTACATGCGTCTACGCCCACGTTGTGATCCATTTATGTTACGTTAAAAGAAAGAGTTTCCAATAATCCTTTCACCAATGCACTCCAGTTCCGCCTCCCCTGTCTCGGATTTGGCGGATGGCCATTCTTTGTACCTCCCCCTTCCGGAAATGGTTTTGTTTTTGCTTCCGGGTCCTTCCCACCACCGTTCCTGGTGAAGGAGAGGGCCCTCTCACCGGCCAAGAGTACACCAAAGCCAAGAAACGGGGCGTTGCGAGGGCATCACAAGGTGTTGTATTGATACGACATGAGTTTGACAGGGCTTCTGAATGTTGCATAACGAAATGTGGTAACGTCATGAATGCAACCAATGCATGTTCAGGCCTGAACGTATTTGAAGTCCTAGATCCGTCGGGACAAGCAACTATCTCACGTGAACAGTATCTAAAGAACTGTTTATTCTAGGATATTTGAAATATGGCAGGAAAAGGAGCGCGTCTTAGGGCTGTGAAGCAGGGTAACCGCGCCAAAGCCGGTGGCTCTGGTGCCCAGGTTGGCTTCCGTGATGACAGCTTGGGTCTGGTCGTGTAAGTATTCTTTTGGAGTCGAGGGACTGACAGGAACCGTTGCTAACTATTGCTAATTGATAATCACTTTCTTCTCATGTACAGTGGACCTCAGGTGGTTCTAATGGGCAGCCTCATCTTCATTGGCTCGGTCTTCATGCTGCACATTTGGGGTAAGCTGATCGGATAGATACATCATTATCTTGGGTATGATTCAGTCGTGATAATCTACGAGGGAAATGCCCAAACAATTGGCATATTTGTGCCCTCTTAGCCATTTCCTCCACACGAGAAAACAAATCGATTAGAAATATATTCAAAAGACGTAAGTATCAAGCATACTGGATTTTCTATCCCCCTCACCCCTTCCTTTCATTCTGAGTTGTTTGTATTGATTCGACATTATAATCGTAACGCAGTGATTTGTCCCAGGCCTCAGAAACTCCGGAGCATCTCAAGGTGCCCGAAGAGGGGAGGAGGGGGCGGGGGCGGCGAGAGTGTTACGTCTGGCGGGCAATCAGCGTAATGCCTAAGAGTCGAAAGAAGGCCCACAGTGCTTGGGGACCTTCACCGTACACTCACTATGCACGCTATGTCCAACTCTATAGGTAGCCATCCTTATGTGCGCGCAGTGGAGCAAGAAACTGGGAGGCGTCATTGTACGGAGGCATTTGCATTTCGGTGTGCACGCTGTTGTGCGTGTTCGCTTGCTGGCTGCTTGTGCAGGTCCACAGGTTTCTGCATGCTTCAGCTAAGCCGTACTATCTTTCACTCTGGTTTTGCTTGCGTAGCGCTTTCGAAGAAACCTCCTGACGACTGTTGTAGTTGAACGCACCATCGAATCTACATGTTCATTTCCCCCCGTTCCGGTTGCTCCGTTGCCGTTCGTTACCCCTTACGAATTGAATTTTTTGACCATTTCACCGTCAATGTATTGGGTATGCGGCGCCGGATCCAAGAGTACCCGTCCCCAGCCTTTCCCCGAGAAGAAAATGGCTTCGATGGAGTGTTGGAGAAGGTGCAACATTTGCGTGGGCTACTGCAAGAGACATCGTCTTCTCTCAGCAAGCAGGTAGACCTTGGGCTCATTCGCCTTGACTGTGACCCCCTTAACAAGGCAATGGCAGATCAAGTTGCTGTTTTGTTCAATGAGGCCGTCGAAACTTTAGGAACTCTACTGCACAAGGAAGTTGCGCATCAGTGAAAAGAATATGGCATTCAATGGCGTTCTGATAATGTGGCCTAGCAGACTTGTGGGCATCATCCACAAGTGTCACGGTATGATGGAGGAAGCTAGGGTTGATGGAGAAGAGTCCTTGCGCACTCGTCGTAAAACATTCGGTTCGCTTCAACCGCCTGCATGACTGTATTCATTGACATTCGCAAGGCCACGCAAGGTGTACTCGTCATGAGTGCTTCTCTGGAAGACGTTGCTAATAGCATACTCATCGGCAAGGTGCCGAGTTTAATGGATGCGCAAGTCTTTCCCATCTCTGAAACCACTTGGATCCTACGTGTCAGACTTTCAAACCCATCTCCAGTTCCTTCAGAAGTGCAAGTCTTCTTTATACAGGTTTCTTCTTCACGCAATCATTTCTCACTGGTGTTCTTCAGAATTTCGCACGTAAACAGAAGTCGCCCAATGAAAAGCCCACTGAAGAACCCGAAGACAGCGCCTACTGCTACGGTTTGTTTTTGGACGGTGCCGGTTGGGATCGCACTAAGAAACCCTCTGTGTGAGTCGAAACCGAAGATTCTGTTTGACAAGATGCCCATCATTTGGTTCCGTCCAATTCATCAAGTCAAGAATTCGACCGAGGGCAAGCATGAATGCCCTGTGTACAAGACCTCAGCCCGTCGTGGTGTGTTGAGCACCATCGGTCACTACAAATTTTGTGCTATACATATGGTTGGACTGTGGGAATGCAACAGCTGGACACTGGAGCAAACGAGGCACTGACCTGCTATGCCAGCTTGGTGACTGATGGAGAGACTCCACAGAACGACATACATCACAGTCTTGACCATGAGACAGACGTGAGGAAATGATAGACAGATGTCATATGATGGCCATGATAAGGTCCATGCTGAATGCGATGTATTCTGTTGTTCTACGTGTGCAAAAGGGATTATGATACAAAACTTCCCTTGGACTAGTGTAGTGCTTGATTGGAATGTGAATGGTGTGCTCATAATTCGAAACAGTGCAATGGTGCAGAGTTCGTTGTGTGAAAATTTCTTGATTGTCATGCAGAGCGTAATAAATGCCCCCATGTGCCCTTGAAAGTGATACTTATGTCATAGTCAGTGTGATATCTCTCGCCCTGAGAGTACTGCATGGCACTTTGCCTTTTCTTTACCCAGTTCCGGAGCTCCTTTACTTGTCGATGCCCATGTTGAGGAGCATACCTCCGTTGCTGTTACCAGGCAGGTAAGTGATGTTGCGGCTCCGCGATAGAACAGCCGCAATGTCCTTAGCGGCATCAATCTTACGCAGCTCAATCAGACCATCACCGCTCTCGACCAGAGCTTTGGAAATCATCTCAGCGGCCTGAGAGTCACCCTCTGCGCGAATGATGCTAGCAAGCTTCTCCTGTTCGGCCTTCTCGACAAGGAAGCGCGCACGTTCAGCATCCTGCTGTGCTACCTGCTTCTGTTCGACGGCAGCAGTGAATTCCCGGCCGAAAGTCAAATGAGTAACCGAAATGTCATCCAGAATAATGTTGAAGGTCTTGGCACGGGCGATCAGGGCTTCACGACACTTGCGGGACACCAGCTCACGCTGCGTAATCAGTTCAGCGGCATCAAATTGGGCAACAACTGCTTTCAACACTTCGTTACCAATGGAGGGCAGGACACGCTCATCGTAGTCAATTCCGAGCGTTTGGTAGATCGTGGGCAAAGCAGTGAGGTAAGGACGGTATAGGATACGTAGAGTAATCGAAACGTTCTGCAAATCCTTAGAACCAGTGACCGTGTTGATATTGCGCGGGCGGGTCCGGCAGTCGAAAATGATAGGGCGCTGGACACCGGGAATTAGAAAATGTGTTCCCTCACCGATAACATCGGGGCGGACACCGCGGAAGCGGTCAAAAATGACGGCACGGTGACCACCCTCAACATTGAACAGAGCAGTCTGCACGACACCACCGACTACGGCCAAGCTTACACCAAGCTTGCCGAGGCTTTCCAGAACTCGAGCAGCCATTTTGTTTATATTTTGTTAACCGAGATTCACGCTATTCGTATCTATCCCAGACAATTTTGTGAGCACATACAGGAAATATCAATCCACAGATGTTTAGTGTCATAAGTACCAGAGAATTATGAAAGGCCAGGTATTGGGGAACTGAGACAATCAAACTGCCACGGGACAATTGCGGACACCTGGTGCAGAATCACCGGTGAAGACTGGAGCCAAGACATATCGCCCGAAGAAACTACACAACAAAAGCTGGCACTTTGGCCAGTGAACCACACGCACCCTCTCCACTACAGTCGTGTTACTTTCGGAACCCGGAAGGACATAATCAGCCAAGCGTATGCCACCGACCCAACTGCTGGCCATGTGGAGGAGGCCTGGAGGTTCTGGGGGCCCCTCGCTGCCCTCGCCTAAATCTTTTACCCTTCGCCTTCGCCTTCCCCCCTACCCCTCCTTTTTTTTTTCGTCCCCGTGCCTTCGTTTGCCCTATCCACGAAGTTTATGGTGCCGAAGGGGGCAGTGTGGCTTTTTTGTATCAAGCACACTGTCTCCCGCAGTCTCCCCTTGTTGAACCCAGGACAAACACCACGCCGGTGGGCCTCTCAGTCCCAGGTCCGATCCCTCATGCCCACATGCCCACATCCTCTTACGCACACAGCGTACCGCACGCAGTACAAGAAGGGAAACTGAGTGACATACCAGGGTGCAAAACACAATTCACTTTGATTGCTGTTTTTTTCATTGTTCTCGATCGTTGGGAATGGAAACAAAATTTCTTGGTGTTTTGGGTGTCACAAGGTGGGCTGAGTTTTAATATACGGATTCTATTATTATTGACTGAAACATACACATCTCTCTATTCTAAATTGGTACGTGTTGAAATTCTAGATACTGACATTTGTAAAATTAGCCAAGAAGTGGAATCTCCTGACTGCGGTTGGCCTATTATATATACTAACACTTCTATTTTGCGGCTCAACTTTTGGCATAAAAGGCTCGGAACAGTGGATAAGTCGGAAGTTCTATGTACGGAATAGTATGGAATTTTGTGAAGGAAATTAGTCATTGATACAGGTCGAAATTGCGGTCACCCGGCGAGATGCGGGGATATGCTATGGATGACGCAACAAAAGTAGGCCTCGACATCGGCAGTTGCGCGAATTATAGAGGTATTCAAGACCTTTCATGACCAGAGTAGCACTAGAATAGTAGGTACATGAACTTTGGCTCTCACAAGAGCCGAAGGTGACTTTGTTTTTGATGGTAAGTACGCATACGCAAATCAGACCAGGCGTCAGCTTTGCTCCCTTGCCTGCGCACACCGTTGAGCTTGCGCAGTTACGAGTGATGTGCACATAGTGGCATGAGGAGACATTCAGGGCGCCGAGATATCCTGTTCTAACTTCTTAAATTGAGAGACAGCCTCACTAACATTCTATATACCACTTCATCACCGTCCTAGACCCGGAACAGTTTGCTCTATGGGGTTCAAAATTTCCCAAATCTCATGCCTTCATGTAAGGCACAAGAAGTCTAAAAGGACACTGCACCCTAGCAATGACGGGAATGTAAGACCATTTGAGGCTGAACGGGAGGAGGCTGAGACCAATGCGGCCACTCCGAAGCCAGAAATCAAGGACCCTGGATTTGCGACGGAGGGCACACCTACTTTAGGAGAACAGAAGAAGACTGGCCAGGACAGTAAGACAGATGGAAAAGTTCCGACTAGACCAGCACGAAAGACTCGTGGCGTGATTGACGGGATGGACCCGTCGCTTATGGAGCCGGCAGGCGCAAACCCCAACGTAATTTACAATGTGCCTGAGAACGCACCACGTTTACGCAAGCCAGGCAGCATCAATGGCCAAAATGTTGCTATTATGAACTTACCCAAAGGGTCAAGTGCATGCGTTGTAGATTACATTGACTCTGCGTCCGTCGACGATTGCGTTGATGCCTTTGTGCTCATTGGGCCTACGCGTGGTTCAGTATTTATTCGGGACTGCACTGGGTGCACAGTCATTGCAGTATGTGGGCAAATGCGCCTGCGAGACTGCAAGAACATGACAGTCTACTTGCATTGCAAGACAGCTCCTGTGGTAGAATCTTCTACCGACATTACTCTCTGTCCAGTCAAACTCTCCTATGACAAGCTTGATACACAGATGCAATCTGCCGAGCTTGATCGTAGCGAAGACCAGAGCCATGCCGTCTACGACTTCACCCCGCCAGCTGATGGAGAGCCAGCCAACTTCGTTTGGAAAGACGAGTTGCCATCCCCAGAGCTGCCTGCTAAGCTTACGGTGCTGCTGAAGCACTATCAATTGAATGTGAAGCTGGATCGCCTTGTCCGTCACAAGTGGCAGTGAATATGTTTGCAAAGAGTAAAGAATACTCATGTGTATCAGTAAAGAAATAACAATTGTCTAGTATCGCCAACATTTCCACGCAATCTGGATGACTTTCTAAGCGTTTGAATGCTCCATGGTATCCACATTCCCACATCCTGCGGCTTGACCATGGCACTGAGAGAGCCCGTTCTCACCCACCACAGTCAATTGCAGCTCTCATTGTTAAGGCGGGAAAATACGCAACTATAGTTGACCTATAGCCAGGCGACGGGGTCGTGCACTAACAAGAAAGTAGGGGCACGGAAGGTTACCTCGCCAAATATTTCTCGTACTAGCACCGGGGCGGCCAAGAAAATTGGAGGCAATTCTGAAAAGTAGAAACGGGCGTATGTGGGCAGATGTTGAGCACCTGTTTGGATGAAAATTTTCTCCCAAGTAGGGAGGCACAGGAGCCGCCAAAAGTATTATGGACAATCGGGAAGAAGGCACGCTACGAATCCCTGTCGGGGCACGGGGGAGTCGGGTGGGCTTCGCCAGAGGTCGGGTCCTCATGCAAGTTCACGGATTAAGGAGCGGTCTCCGGTGCTTCTTCAGCCGCAGATTTAGCCCAAAGGCGGTTGCACGAAGCGATACGCGTAAGGTATTCATTGGATCAGAGCACGCCTCAAATAACCAGGGAGTACACGGATCAGGAACATGGCCCCCGGACGAGGCACTAACCACTCGGGTTCGACGTGAGTTCGAGGCCAATAGACAGGATCTAAGGACATGCCTAGAACACCATTTCTAGGCCCTGCATTCCTGAAGGGTGTACGTCGTAACTACATGCGAAACTTGGTACTCAAAACCAGGCGAATGGCGACGAATGGGCAAGACGGAGGCGACAATGGGTCGTCTAAAACTTCCCAAGAGGCACAGGAGAAGAATACGCGGGCCAGAGAGTTTATGATCACTCGCCTGCGTAACAACGGAGCGATTTACACGGATCCATCTCTAAAGACTCGGATTCATACCTGTACACACCAAGCTAACATTATGATGGAAGACCGACATTGTCTTGCGCGGTATAGTGTGGTCGACAAGCAAGTAAATTCAAATGATGCCGTGGTAGCAGCAATTTTGGATGGGCATGCTGGTCATGGGTGTTCCGATTGGTCTAGTCACTACATGATACCTTTGTTGGCTAGACGTTTACGCATGCTGGACGATCTTAAAGTTGGCAAAGAGAATGATAGCGACTTCGGGCTCGGTCTCTTGCGAAGGCTAGCTCTTGCACATGCACTTCATGACACAGACCAAGAGTTCTTTTGCAATGCGGAAATGGACTTTCGAGAGTCAATTAAGTCGTCAAGTGGAGAGACTCGCATCCCACAGCAACACCCTGGCTTTGCTGGTGCGTGCACGTTAATGGTTCATGTGACTGTCGATGCAATCACTGTGGCAAATACGGGAGACTGCAGAGCCATCATCGCAGAGGCCAACTCCACTTCCGAATCGGGGTATGTCGCTAAACAGTTGACACTCGATCACACTGGTAGCGAACCATCGGAGATTGCGAGACTCCGAGCGCTCAAACCACAAGAGCAAGACGTCGTCAGCGAGGCACGGGTGAAGGGAGTCCTCCAACCTACACGCAGCTTGGGTGATGGACAGTTCAAGACAAAAGCTCTTCCTCTGCCTGGCTTGCCGATGAACCAAATTCTCCGTCAGGATGCTCTGTCTGGACGTGTATCCACAGGATTTGTTTGGGACCCTCCGTACGTGTCGTGCCAACCTGATACAACCACCTTTGCGCGAACTCCGGAGCAACGCTTCTTGGTGCTGGCCACCGACGGTGTATGGGATAACTTAAGCAACCAAGAGGTTGCTGACATTGTAGGCGCTCATTTGGGAAAGGAAACTGAAAATGACATTGCCGCATCTGTTGTCTACGAAAGCCTGCAAAAGGCTGCAAAGCGGCTAAAAGCAAGCAAGGAAGGGGGTTTCCACATGGCAGGAGATGCGGAGCTTACCTTCCTGTTGATGGACATGCCGCCAGGTCAAAGACGATATATTTATGACGACATCACAGTCATGGTGATTGATTTGCACGGCAGGCCTCAGACGGGAGATAGATCGCTTGTGGTAGAGACTGGAGAGGTAGAACCCAAACCAACCATTGCACGCCGCGAGTACTTCCCCAACGGAGCGCCAGGGAAACGAAAGGACGAGGTACCCCAGACATTGCTACAGCAGTTGAAGGTGCGCGGTGATCAACTCGTCCGAGAGTTTTGGCCTAACCTAAGTTCATGGACGACGAACCGGCTTAGTATCCACGGCGCAGTTGAAATACCGGAGGTTGATGGTTCCTGTACTGATGTCGTAAACGCCGTCCGCGGTGCCTCAAAGTCGAAACTTTGAACACAAACAATAGGATTAAAACTTTCGATGGCGTATGTAGTTTATGGAGCAACGATGCATTTTACCTGACGGAATGCGATCGATTAAACTTAATTCGGGACCGCGGGCTTACTCCTCCGTCCTCATCATCACTATGAACTTCGGTTCGTACTGCAGATGGGGCGTCATCTGTAGCAGATGCCGGTTGGCTGCTTGGCTTCAGAGGCGACAAACCAGTACCCGCTATCGAACTGTCCAATTCTGTGGTCTTCCGGCATATGATGGCTTGTTTGTTGATGTTCGCGGAAAGATGCTCAATAAAATCTGGTTGGTTAGCCTCTGCATACATGAAACTGCGACCGAGGCCGAAGTTGATCGACGGGCTCCGCCCACGAGCAAGCAAATCCACTACCAATGATTCGCTGCTGTCGCTCAGATCCGACTTGACTACTGTGTCACCGTCTAGAGTGAACACAACCTGTGCAACCCCTGTGGCGACGTTACACCCAACTCCAATGCACGATATGTCCTCCTCACCACCTGATGCCAGGGGCGAGAATGGCTCAGCGTACAGTTCTTCAGTGTCCGACACGCCATAGCGACAAATCCGTAGGAGAAAGTCCCGGGTGCCTGGGACGATGCTAGCTATGAACAGGTCACCTCGGTTCACACAGATTCCCAGCATCTGCAGTGAAGGGGATGCCAGGACCTCGATGTATGCTTGTGGTACAGCCTTGCTGATGGAATAACGAAGGCTTGGGGAATTCACCATGTCCTGCACATTGTCATTATCAGGTAAGTCATCCCGCTCCCGTTCCTCCCCCTCTTCCAGAGCTGGACTAGACGATGGCGAAATTCCCATAGCCTCAGGCAATGGGGACGATACTTCAGTTTCGCGAACGGGCCAAACACTACTCATACGATTGAGTCTTGGCATCAAAAGTACATTGGTATCGTCCATTTTCGTCATCTCTTTTTCTGTTCCGTCAGCACTCTCGCGGTCTGGCTGTACGGGTGCCTTGTCCTTCGCTTTGCCATATAGCCAAGTCAAAGCTTTGGCATCCGCCGGAAGCTTGTAGCGAAGATCATGTTCTGAAAAAGACACCTCGCAATGCTGATCGCTGCTCAAGGAGAAAGCAGGGAACCAGTCTTTGGACATATTGATGTCGGTGAAGGCATAGCCAAGCCAACGTCCATTCTGGAAGAAACCCAAGGTTCCCGTTTTTGTGTTCAAAAGACAACCAATCACATCGTCAGCAAGCCATGGTGTTCCGTACCCCTCCTTCCAGGCCGCATTGTTTGTCCCATGCCAAATGCTGCATCTGCTACCATCAAAACTATAGGAATGATCATCGTCTCCAACTCCAATACCTCTTTCTGGTTTAAAAAGACACTCATCAGTACAGATGCCAATTTGCATGATTCCCCGGGTTCGGACCTGAACCTCAAAGTACCACTGTCCAGGATTAGCGCTGCTTACGCCCACATTAGTGCGACAGCTCTCGAATGTCCAAGAATCATTCCGCAGTTCTCTGAAATCGTAGCTGCATTGCAAGTCGGCTGTCTTCGTGGAGTCAACCAAAGGAAAGTTTGGGGGCCCAAGGCCTCCCATGTGTCCGCTCGATAGAGTATCATGTCTGGGATGTTCGGCATTCATGATTTCAATCAAGTCCTGTGGAAGATTCTGCTGTGCGTCGGATCCTGCGAAGTCTTGACGAACCAAGGATACAGTCAGAGCAAGATTCACGTAGAATGAGATACACACAGTAGTCTGTCGCAGGGCCAAGTGCCATACTTTTTGCAAGATAAACTTACCTCGTGGACTGTTTCTTTCTTCCGCGGGCCATCCGTGAATACAGCACAGGGCTAGCGTAATACAGATGCCCTCTGACATGCTCACCAAGTCACGAATAACTCCTTCAATCTTCTCGGCATCTCCCATTTCGTCTCCTGTTGGAGTGGGTCGCAGATCCTCCGTACCCACAGAAGTATCTCTGTTCAAAAGTGGACTTGGAAGATCGCCTAGAGGACTTCCTTCACCGATCTCTGACCTATCGAAAAGTCTGCCGTCGTCGGGACTTTGGCGTAAACGTGCCCGCCTACTTACAAACTGTAACTCTCCGGGCACATTGCTTGGAATACCCATGCTGTTCTCGGACTCAAATGGGCTGAAGTCTACATAGTCGCTCACCCGTTCGCGTCCAAACGCATTCGATGGTCTTTCCATGCTTCCATACATCCGTACCTGTTCTTGATCAACGCCAGGCTCAGGAAAGGGTGGCTCCCCATCATCCATTTCGTCTTCGCTCTCTTCATCTAAGCACTCCCGTTGATCCAAGGCGTCCAAGACTCTCTCCCAGACCTCACAGAGGTGGTACTGGAGGGAGAAGTCGCGCGCAACATAGACACAGCTTTGTTCATGCGCACACAGTGCACTGAGGAGTTGTACAGCAGCCACGCCCCTTTGCAAGTCAGCAAGGTGACCCTCCCCGATATCCCTGTGAATTCCCTTCCGCAGCCAATGCAGCTCTGTTGCGCCACGTAGTGCAACATAGAGCATCATGGATTGAGCAAGGTACTCCTTATGTCCATTGCTGCGCGCACAAATACCCAGCAACTGCATCTCCTCAACGCGACGAGAAGATTCCGGGCTGGACTGCATGTACACACGGTCAATCAAAGGGTCAATGATTTGCTTTTGCACTCGATGCTCCCAGCTGCTGCAAACAAGACCAAGAATGACCATAGTCTTGGCTGCCATTTGTGGCACCTGTTTACCAACTCGTTGCAGAACAACTTGCAGAAGAAGATCTCCCGTTGCGTCCTCTATGATCCGTTGCTTCAAATCATCGGATGTCATACTTAGGTTCAGAAGGAGGGCCACTGCCCAGAACTTCAATTCCTCATCAGATGATCTAGCGAAATACGCAATTGTAGTGAGGCCTCCGTTGTCAACGACCAATTGATGGTATTTCTCACAGGCGCATATGAATCCCATAGTCTCAGCGACAAAGCGCGCCGGAAGAGCCTCAGTATTGGCGCCTACAGTAATCAAGGCCTCGATCAGACCTTCGACTTCTACCAGCGCAGTTACCGCTCTTTGGCCATACATTGCGAGATCATGCGCAAGAACAATTGCCCAGTGGCTCACATCAGAGTCCTGTGAGAGCAGGCACGGAGTTAGCGCCCGAAGCAACCGCGATTCAATGACTTGCAATTTGAAATCGTTGCAATTGATGGCAAGAATACCTATTGTTCGCAAAATAACTTTCTGGCTATTGGCTTCCCCTACTGCCAATAGACTCGCTAGTATTTTGACAATAAAGGGCTGTTTCCGCATTTCATCGTTTCCAACATCTTTTAAACTCATATCGTGAAGAATGAGCAATGACAAATATTGGAGCTCAGCGTCATCATATCTTAGACACCGAACAGCTCTCGATACAAGCCCAGCACGGACACAGTCACGTAGGCTGTCGACGTCATTGTCCCCATTGGTCAGTAGCCAGATGATGTGCATACTAAATCGGTTGATTTCACCTTCACTATGCCCAAGATGCAACGCCCTAATGACGCCACGTAGACAGCCACTCCGTACCACTGACGATTTCAGCCCCTCTCTAAAGCTTTGTTGAAATGAGCCGTCCAGCAACAAACAGATTTCATGCAGGACGCGTATTGTATAGAGCAGCAGATTTCGACTCGTAGAAGTGTTCAGTATGCTGTTCAAATGGGCTAGGATGCCTTTGCGAACCAGTCGCTTTTTCCGTTCGTCATGGCGGCGACAAATGTCATAGATTGCCTGCAACGCTTTGACCTGGATCTTCCTGTCGTTTCCTGGGCGCGTGCACTCTAAAAACGCTGTCAACGCGCCACTCTTGCTCAGACGATGCGCAAACTCCCGATTTTGTGCAATAGTTGCCAGAGTTGTAACTGCTCGCAGTCGCTCCGCTTCGATCTCACTTTCTGTTGCTTCTTCGTTAAGGACGGTAGTTGGGTTCTTGACTATTGCAATGATATGAGCAAGTTCTTCTGGTTCTGCTGCGCGGTCAATGAGCATGCGGAGAGCACCACGTCGCAGGGCAACGTTGGGACTTGTAGTCAGAGCCGCAAGAGCATCCATTGACACTGCAGCTTCCAATGCCTTAATATCTAAGGCACGCTCACGACTGACGGTATGCATGCCACCGTTTCTCTGTCTACCAGGTATTGCAACCTGTGATCGCAGTCCCATTTGCGTCTCCGGTTCACGATCTGATTCATTAATCATTTGTAAGCTCGCAGACGTGTGGTCGAAAACCAAACTATTTCTCAGCGAGTTTCCACTTTCTCCAATGCGAGCATTTTCTGTTGAATCATGAACAATGTTTCCTGACGGTTGAGGTCCACGATGGCTATCCCTTACTATGTCCACAAAGCTATAGAGGCCACTCCTCATCTTTTCGCTTAATTCGTTTGGTGATAACCATGTCGAAAAGGCGTCGGACGTTACAAGATAAGTCCCAACTCCTGTAACAACTGCTGCAGCCAGTACTAATCCAAAAGATTCTGCCGTAGTCACCGCGCTAGTTTTTGCAGACATGGTGCTTAGAATCTACTGTTCATTCATTTCTCGCACATGATCAGCATTAAACCCCACCCCGAGGCTTATTTACAAATACCGATGACATGATTGGGGGAACACTACGACTCGTTTTCGAATGCTTTACTTTCCTCCTGAGTAGATATTCTGCCACGTTGTCGCCAAAATTCGGACTCTATGGTCAAAAATCTTTTGTAGCACCAATCACAAGCCGAGCATCTGAAGCAACCCCCTAAGATATTGCATAAAGGCCAGCCAGCCTTTTCAGGTCTATCCCTGGACGTTGCCTTGCGTCCGAATCTCTTTCTCGCGCGCCCCCTGCAAGCACCCATCACTTCGAGTCCGCAACCACCGCGAAATGGAACCCCCTCCGCTTCTTCCTTTTTCCCGAGGGTGTTATCCTCTGGACCTTTTGCTTCCACCTTCTCGGGCCCCAATTCGCCCATTGTGCGGCTATTACGCCGCGATGTCTTTGACTGGGTCCCTCGGTGGCCTCCTGTGTTTCACTGGGAGAAAGCGGGAGAAATTGTCATTCCACTCTGGCAGTGCAGGCTTTGGCTGGGCCGTACCCGTCTAACTTCCACGCCTCCCCCCCCCCCCTTGCCTCCACCTCGGGGCGGAACGGTGGAGCCCTCCCGTGCTCGGCCCCTGCGTGCTGCGTGGTGGCAATTTTGTATGCACAGGCATACCGCAGGGGCAAGGGGGCAAGACTATGGCCTGGGAGACCCCCAGGCGCAAATGGGCCAGCACACGGCGGTATGGGGGGTTCGGTGACTCTCAAACATGGACACGAAGCCAGCGGTTCCAAGGCGGGCATTAGGGTTGTCTCATCACAATGGTATTTGAGAGTTACGCTCATCACATATCTGTTAGTACTCACACATGCTAGGTATCATGTGTAGTAGGTCAAAAAGGACAAAATGGTTCAGCCAACTAGGGCAGCGGCAGTCAAAATGGGCCCGATCCGGTCACGTACCGGGAGGCGCTTGCCCATGAAACTGTCTGAGGTGACGCTTCCTTCAGCGCGGCGTACTATCTCGGGTGAAACTTGCCAGGGAGAATTGATGCGCTATTTAAACTGTTTAAAGAAACATGACTTTGCAGAGGGACCATGCGAGCGAGAAGGTGCGGAATTGACCAATTGTGCCAATCGAGCCAACATCAAGATTTCCAGGGATCAATCCAGCATGGGTCACCTGATGAAGCAATTTTCCAAGCCGAGATAGAGAGATGCTTTTGGATTATTTCATGACAAAAACACCCACGTATATCGCATAAAGAATACTTTACAACTGATCGTAGATATGGACAGTTTTGCTATTTATTTGCATTCCCTCTAGAATTCATTCATCGAGGTGTGACGTTTTGTAAGTGCTTCTCCCGATTAAATGCCACGACTGAGACTACCACCTGTTCAAGGATGGCGTCCAAGATTTCAATGACACCAATGTGTGTATACTTTGGAATGCTCTCCCTGGCGTTCTCGAAGCCGAGCTTTTGCAGAATCCATTCCACATCGGGCGTGGTGAAGTTGCCAACAGCCAGTGTTGTAAGCCGTATCTTTGGATCCAAGCTGTAACTTTCCACAACGTATGTCTTGGGAGGACCGGTAAGTGGATGAGCTCCACCGATGGCACCATCATCCATGGGACTATAAGAAGTACTGGAGGAGCCACCAGGACTGGAGCCTGAACTACCTTTGCCTTTGGAAGGCGGCAGTTCTCGCGGGGAGGGCGGTTCAGAATCCCTGGCGCGAGGCGACAGACCAACGTCTCTAGAGTACTTACGCGATGCCCGATTGGCCATTTCTTTCTCATTCGCATTGATGTAGAGACGGATAAGGTTGTTGATGAACATGTAGAGACCAATATCACCACTAACCAATAGAGGTCCTTCAAATTCAGTATTGAACTTGATGTAGATGCGGTGACTGTGGACGCGGCTATTGCTGCGAAGCGCCAGGTGACTAGGTGGCATCACAAAGATCTTGGTCGATGTGACATCCCGCTGCAAGACGCGCAAGAAATCAGACACAGGTACTTCCGATTCTGCAAGGACTTCGGGGTATCGGCACTCCATTTTACGTACAGTAGCACTAGGAATATTACCGCCAGCGCCTGCATCGTTCTCAACAGGATCGACTCCAACAGCTGCGCGGAGGGCAGTCTCAATCCATATACCGTCATCTGTTGCGACAGTATTGCGACTGAAAGACAGACGATAGTTCAGGGCACTGAAATTAGAAAAGACTGGGTTGGACATTGTCTCCTGGAACATTGCCAGCATAAAGTGACCACCTCCAATTAGAACTTTCGCTGTCCAGAATTTCGGAGGCCGGGGACCGAGGTCTGACTTGCTCTCTGACTCCTCCTCTCTGAACACGTTCGGCGAGCTCGTCGTACGCCCACTGTCGAACATCTCCGCGAAGCTTGTTTCGAATCGATGCTTCTCCTCCTCGTACAGTACTGTGATCTCATTGGATAGAGCCATAAGCGATGGCAAAGTAGCTTTCGATACAGCAACATCCATGCTTGCCGTATCAATGATAAGACGAGCCTCCGGGATCGCCGTCTCGCTGAGATCGTCGAATCCCAGGAACCGTGCTGAAAACTGGAGGACATCGGCAACGACGACACGATCCCCGAAGTATCGCAACATTGCCTGCGTGCTATGAGCATGTGCCGATGCAAGCACACGATGAGCACGCTGTTCATCATCCCGTCGAGGGTGCAACATAACGATTCCCAGTGCCGAATGCTCCATAGCCACGTAGCCAGTTAGCAAACCTTCTTCAAAGGAAAGGCTGAAGCTCTCACAATGCACCTTGTGTGACATTTCAAGGTAGGATCCTTCTGGGCCCATGAACGATGTCAAACTCAGCCGATCGATGTGAGCCATGGCAGCGTTCGAAATTTGTCCCAAATTGGTATTGACTCGGAAGGTATCAATAACAAAGAGAAATCTCGAGGTAATACGTCTGTACAGAGGAATTTTCGTCTTTCCAGGTTGACCTCTTGAACCAGACGTGTCCAACACCGGCACGCTCAAAATGGACCTGCGACGGCGGAGAGTGTATAAGTTACCTCTTGAGGAAGAAACCGCCATCTGCGGGCGTCCAGACATTCTGGGGGATGTTCGCAGGTCTCGCGTGCTTCGTGACATCCAAATCTTCCGGAATGCCTGCACTTCATCAAGCTGCCTAACACCAAAATCGACAGACACGAACCCGATAGAACTCGCCATGCTGACCACATCGCCTGCCCCTTCAGAGCTCGATGTAGACATCTGAAAGCGTATGTTTTGGACACTAATCTCCACGCCGCTCTTTGGGCTGTACTCGTGATTGATGCTAATCTTGAACTCGTCAATGAAAAAGTTCAACACAGTGTAAGGGAGCAGCGCCTTAGGACGAGAAACAGATAAGTCTACTGCCCCTGATTGGGCCGTTAGCAATAAATCAAGCGCCGGAAACAAGATTTCAGCACGAACGTGACTCAGAGGAGCACTCGAGAGAGTGACTCGCATTTCAGGCACATGCAAAATAAACATGATGTCATAGTCCTTTTCATAGGCGCTCTCATCCAACTCCAGGGTCCAGTCTTCATCTCTCTCCACATCGTCCTCCTGCTCCAATTTTCTTTCCTTCAAACTTGGTTGCTCCACATGCTTTGGTGGGGTTTTGTGTTCCGAACCTTTTGTGCGCTCAAAGTTATGAGACGCTGTTTCAAAGAACGTGAGAATGAATGGATTCACAAATATGTCAGAGTCAGCTTGATAGAACGCGATTGACACTGCAACTTTACGTTTGTCGACAATGCCGGTCTTCTTGATTGCAGACAAATGGACACTCACTGTTGCACTTGGTATCGGGATCCTTGTGACCTTCAACTCATCTGGTCCATCGGTATAGAGCGGTCGAGGCCTTTGTGAATACTGCGGATGTTCACCAAGGTCTGTCATTTTTGCGAGATAGTTCTCAGGATGGAGGAGAGCAAATCCAGGATCAATGGCAATTTTCACATCGATTGCAGTCTCCGATTCACGAGTGTCTGTCGGAATGAAGCCCTCCAGATTGCGACGCAAGCTCTCGAATGTAGAGATGCCTTCGTCTTCATCATCTGAGTCCTCCGGTTCCTCTGCTTGCATGGCATTTGCGCGCAAGACCTTTTGAAACGAATCCAATGTGGTCATGATCATTTTGTAGTGTGAACCAATCTCCGTATCAATATCTAGCTGGAAACCTTGCATGTACCATGACAGCGCATATGCAAGTGCAGTGCGGGCCTTCTTCCGCACATGCTTCCGGAAAATATCCAGTCGGCCTCTTGGAGCACTGACAAAATTGATCAGCTGCCGATTAAGTGGGAACCAAGCCTTGGATCCACTGCCATGAGCTGCATCAGCCATGATAGCGGCGCGATCAAATTGAGCAAGTACGGATGTTTCGCCGTCTGTCGACACCTGTACTCGATCCAGTGCCAGTTTCACAGCCGAAACTGTTTTTCTGTTCGGATCCTTGATGTCCGTGGTCAGAGCGATACCAAGCGCCTTGATTTCCAAATGGACATATGTCTTCTCGGACTGTTCAGAGTTGACGTCTCCGGCCGCCTTCGCAGACCATTTGTCTTTCGGCCTTTCCTTGCCGTCTTTCTGACCTGCCTGGGCAGTTCTACTGAACTGAATAAAGACATCCGTATCAATCTTGCGCCAGCGAATCAGAATCAGACTCAGACAGCTTATCAACTCCCTCTTCACTACAACGTCCAAATCACGCAAAAGGACAAAGAGGCCTTTGCGCTCATGCTGAGCCAAAAAGTCTTGTCCCACGGAGATCGGCACAGCAACACGTAGATCATCCTTGCTGTTTTCGTGGTCAGTTTCTTCTGAGCCACCGTAGCCACTTGTGATAATACCTTCGCCTTTGACATTGAAGAAATGTTTAGTCACCGTAGCAGAGTCATCCGTGCTCTTCAGATAATGACCGGTGACATGGTCTAATCCAACTCTCATGTTCACATTGGCTGTCGTGAAGCTATACATCAAAGACTCCACTTCCAGGGTGACCGAGAAACGTGAACGGAGGGTTCGTTGTCCCCGCAGATCCTTCTCTACGCTCGGTGCTGGAGCATGAACAGGAGCTGCCTGTTTACTTGATTTCCTCGGATGGTCATCACCAGCAACTGCTCTAATATCATCCAAGAGAGGTAACACCGCAAGGTACAGAATCTTGGCATTCTCCAAAGAATTTGTGGCGTTGATCTTTGGACATGAAATCGTCATGAACCCCTCATCACCACGTTTCATTGAGATGGCTCTCTGCATAATGCCATGAATTGATGGTAAGGGCAGCACAACATCATCAAGTTCCACCCCGCTATCCATGGTGAAGGCGTCCTCGGATTCCAAGTCAAGGTCAATCGCCTCATCAAGCATCACATTGGAGATAACTTGCACGCTATGAGAGGCCAGATTGAACCAGAGCGCCTCGGAGGTATGTACATCACCAGCCCAGTACCTGAATTCTTCTGCTTTATATCGAATGAGCAAAGGACAACGGGACCCAATCTCGATATTTAAGGCATGGAAGACAAGATTCCGGACGGTCACAGAGGGCATATTCTGTTTTGGCTCTGGCATACTCTGTGGCTGAGACGCGGATTGACTGTCTACAGGTACCTCCGACTGTGCTTTCTTTGGCAGATCGCTCGCTCCGAGAGCTGACCGAATGGATTCTACGGCATTATATCCATGATGAACCTCTTGAATTCCGTACGGCACATCAATGTCTAGACCTAAGCAACTCATCAACTTGTATGCCTTTCTGGCACCCATATCCCTGTGTACAAAGATCAAATCAGACAACGTTGCCATAAACACTATCGTCCACTGCATGTCTGATTTGGTTTCGTCGACAAGCTTGTCAGCAACACCACCTCGCCGCACTAGTTTGTCGCTGATCATAAAAGTAATCTGCAGACGTGGAACAGAGAAGTAGACCATGAGACGGCCATGTGATCCTCCAATGGAACAATTCAGATATATGCTACGAGTGATCAGATGCATCAGCGCAGTACGGTACCGGTGTGACAGCTGAATGCAAGATATGGCAACGGAAACATCAATACACCAGCGACCTTTGTAAAGCTTGTCCAAAAGACCATCCTGGTCTTCCGCCTTTTTCCAAGTCTGGCCTGCCGTGGATTTTTGCTTTTGTTTATGCTTCGAGAGCTGGCCGGTCACCGAGGTTGAGACTTTGAGCAGTGCCGATAGAGACCTCAAACTGATCCCTCCACATGCAGCAGTTACAACACCCTTACCACCGATTCCCTCCGAGCTAATGCTCCGGAACTTCGTTCCCTTGCCTCTACAAGTAACATAATCAACTGCAACCAACGGCTTGCGAAGGCCTTTCTTGCTGATTGTAACAGCTGTAAGGCTCCCAAGGTTGCAATCAAGTGAGTAAGTCTTCGTTGATTTTCCATGGTGAGGATAGTGCTCAGCGATCAGTCGTTGACCAGTGAATATGTCACTGATCATTGACACAGTCTGGATCTCTTCGTAGTCTGCAAAATTTGCGTTGTACCAGCCCTCCAGGGTACTATCAAAATGGAGCCTTGTGATGTCCACGTGCTCATCTTCAAAGGTTTGTCGAGCCGGGACGCGCTTCTCTGACACTGTTAAGTTGTCAGCAACAGAAGTCTGTAGGAAAAGAGCAATAATCCAATTGGGATCCGAACGACATTCTGTCAAGAAATCCACATCAGCATCTCTGACCTCCGCCCAGCCAGATGCATCCAATGTTTCTACATAGTTTGCGCCGTGATAAAAGAGTCGGCGATGGATGGACTGCATCTCTTCGTGCATTTCTTTGGACTTGGTCACAATGGTGGCAATTGCATCCTGCCAAGCCATCACAGCATCCACCAATGGTTCGATTTGCCCAGAAGAGGGCGTACGGAGCCGCACTTCCGGAATTTCTATCTTGTACTCTTCGTTGAATTTGGCCTCACCCTTGACCAATTTTACATTAATGAGGTCAATCTCCGCATTCTGTTTTGCTCCAGTGACAGCATCAACAGCACGCACCTGAACACGACCGACTTGAAGGTACGAGAAGTCAATAAGGCGACGGGTGCCATACTTCCACGGGCCCTTTTCAGAGAATTGGTCTCCAACAATAACACCGCCTTCCAAGAGAGGCCTTTCAATGTACAATTCACCGCCTTCTTGTGTTTTCGCGTCGAGTCCAATGTTAAACAGAGAAACTTTGAACAGGAGAGAGCAGGGCTCACCGTGATTCTGTGAAGCCGACGCATATGAGGTATCATCTCGGCTAGATCGAGGCTGAGATTCTTCGTCTAGTACACCAGTTGAACCGATAGGGTCCAGATCTTCCCTCCTGTCAGGGTCAACAACGGAGTGTGCAGTCATAAGGCCGACAGTGATACCCTCTATACGGATTTGGAGGCGTCTCTCAGGAAGTAAATCAAGGTTTCCTTTCTTCCTCGCCACATACTTCCGGCGGACACTGTCCATAATTTTCAAGGCTGTCCGTGACTTGCCTTCCACAAGACTGGTACCGATGCTTGCAAGCTCAACCAGGGACTCTGGGATAAAGAAAGCAACGATGTTGCCCTTGAGAAGAATACATGAAGCAGTGTTAACCGTGTCAAGGGGACAAAGCTCAGGTACGGCATTTTTTGTTGACCGATTATCTCTAATGGCCTCATCCACCATGGCCTTGAAGAGTTCTGGTGCTCGTCCAGTTCTAAAGCTTGAAGACGCTGACATGGTTGAAATCCCATCCACAATAGAGTCCATGTTCGGATTCTCGATGAGAAGCTGGTACACAGCAAGACTGCTGTACTCGTGAACGGCGAAGAAATTTTCTGTGAAGCTGTCAAGGTTACTTGCCCATGCCTTCCGCTTTGACGACATAGTGGCGTTTGTGTCCTCATACTGGTACTCATTGAAGACGTCGCCGAAATCAAGTCCCTCGTCATCCACAGCCTTTGGTACCTGCACATCCAACTCCTCCATATTTTCTGCGGCATCTTGAAATTCGCTACTCTCAAACCGCTGGAGTTCATCAATGCTAGAAGCCGCAGAATGGAAGCTGTCGACATCTTCATGAATACTTGATATTCTTCGCTTAGGCAATTGGTTGGCAAACCAGTCTTCACCATTCTCATCTCCATCTTCTTCAGAAACTACTCCATGTTTGTCATCGTGGATACTTGCAGAGTCTTCGGCATCCTCTACGTCAATTCTGTCGATAGCTGCCATGACCTCAGCTGGATTGTATGTTGACCGCCGAGAATGCGTTGTTCGCCATTCTGACCCTTGTTCCTCTGGTTCCAGTCCTCCTTGCACGATACCACTGACTCCGTCCTGGCTTCGCCACCGGCCCATTGCAAATGAATGCAGGTCAGTCTTAAGATGAGAGCCAGACTTCAACTTTTCTCGTCTTTCAAGCACTTCCTGCATGACCCGATTGTCGTCATAGATGTTGAGAGGCAACAGCTGTTGATGCCAGTCCTGATTGAACAGGAAGTCCAATTGGTTGTCAATGATTCGCTCATCTTCGTCTGTCATCGATGCGCTGTGATACTGAACATGTGGAATGTGTATACGTGCAGTCTCTGTCATCCAAGAGCCGTCAATCCATTCTCCGTTCACGTCCTGTCCAAACAGATCCTTGTTGAGCACGGATTGTCGTAATACGCTGATGTTGGCCCCTCTAAGGTCCAAAACTGAACGCTCATCTGCAGTGGGAGTCTTTAAGGTGGTAGACTCCTGGGTAATCGGCTGCGTCACGCTCACAACCACTGCTGCGATCTCATCTTTCAAAACCAGGTTTACTGACGCAAACTCCATATTACACGTGTTCAACGACAAGGTGTGATAGTCCGTCACATCAATCAATGGCGTGTTTTCTTCGTCACTCAAGTAGAATCTCACACTATCTGCCCAGTCCAAGAGCCCACAGAGTTGATCGAGGGTCATGCATCCTATGACATCCCCCACAAAAACTTTTCTTGAGCAGGCATACGACAGATAATTAGGTTTTGGTCCGTAATTGTAAATCTGTGTCAGGGAGAAGCTTTCAAGGCCACACTCACCAGAATTCACGTATCGACCCCATGAAACTGCCATGGGAGAAGTGTTCACAATCAGTTCCATACCTTTGAGATCTGCTCTCATTCCGACAGAAATATCATTAACTGCCAAAAAGGGGCCAACTTTAGACATCGTTTCCGTGTGATGGTCAACAAGATAGATCGTGTTGTTCTTGGCATTTAGCCTCACATCAATTTCCATGTCTGGCCCCTGATGGTCAATAAGTATCGCAGGGTCAAGTATCTTTTCCTGACGAATTTCAGCTCTCAGCGCCGGATCTGTCAAGACGGATCGCTCACTGGAAAAATAGTTTGCAACAAAGGCAAGGAAGATCCTCAGCGCTGTGCCATCGAGCCAAAACTCCGCCCCGACGAACGTCATGGTGTTTCGGAAGCAGTCCCGTGCTTCCACAGAGTCGTCCAGCTGCTGGTAGAAGTAATCAAACTCGAATCTGAAGGTTTGTAGGGTCCAGAATGTGACATAGTCCTTGTCATCATTACGTCTCAAGAATCCTTCGGAGTGCCACTCTGGTAGAATGTACGACAGTGCAGAATTTGGCGCATTGATCACAATGTTGTAATTGTCCTCAATGGGATGGAATGTCTTAAAAGGAACCACCGCATTTACCGTGAGCACGTCACCCGTCATGATCAGAGTCGTATTATCCCTATCATCCTCTGGATTTGGCATGATGTTGGCAGTATTGCAGTACGTACGGAAACGATAGCTGTTGCACTTGATCTTGACCTTATAGACCAGTGGCATAAAATATGCAGCACATCCATTGTCTGGTACGGAAAAATCGAAACCAAGCGCGGTGAAGAAATCGGCTTGGTCTCTGACAAAGTATATATCCGGATCCATCACCGTGATATTGAAATCCCATTTGGCGCATGTCTTCCACAGCCGACCATTGAACATGCTTGACTCTACGAGAAGATAAGATGTGTTCACAAGCCTCGTGAAAGGTAACGTCGTTCGAAGATCAACGTTGTGAAGATCGAGACGAAGGTCCGCAGTGTATCCCTCGTTTGTGATGACATATGGCATTGTGTAGCTCATTGTCGAAGCAGCTTCTGCGAAGATGAAGAAACAATCTTTTGCTTCTGCAAATTCTTGTGGGATGGAGGCAAAGATGGGATCGTCGATGAGTTCTCCGCGTGGTTGCTCCGCGTGGTTGACGGTATAGCCAGAAAAAGGGACTCGAACGGTGGCGCCGCCATCAAAATTCACATGAAAAGCCATCCCATCTGGACTTCGGTAGGCCCCAACCCGCTTAGGTGGCGTTGGGGCATAATCTTCATAGGCCCAAGGCATCATGAATGATTGGATTTTGTATCGATGATGATCTATAACTGATCCATACATGATGTTCACATTATGAGGACAGGTGATGGACACTTCCGCTGCGGGTTGCTGAGGATCCCCTAGACTCTCTTCCGTGTTAAGTCCTGGTTTGTCTTTCAAAACTGTGATTTCCATTTCCTCCGTCTCAATCAGGTCGATGCTGGGTTCCGTAGTTTTGACTTGATACCTTCGACGCGTGCCTCCAGACAAAAATTCATTGTTAACTATGAACTTAACACATGGTTTTGACAATTTAAGCTTCATGATCACCCGATACACGTCAAATTTACATTCGGTGTTTGTGGCGCCGAAGTACCCGAGAGCTTCATCAAAGAAAACTGCTGCTTTGACTTTGAGCACATTGTTCCCGATGATCGAGCAACCGTTTCGAACATGAATGCCAATGGATGGCAATATCCTTGCCCAGTATGGATATTCATGTCTGAAATCTTCCACCAGCGGCTCTTGGGTCTCTTCGGTATCTGCGCCAGTCTCCCGTCTACGTTTATGTAATTCATCAACGTATTCATATGCGGCTGTACGATTGAACATGTAGTGCTCCAGACCAACAAGGTGTAGTTTTGCCCGGTGTGGTTTCTGGAGCTCTTCTTCATTCCCGACACTCATGCACACATGTCTGTACCAATATTTTATGCTCAGATAGCCGCTGTAGATTCGTATTGACTGGTCTGAGTCAAAGTATTGCAAGTCTTGAAACATGATTTTGCCTCCCATTAGTGATATTACGAAAGATCCAATTGATAGTTTTAAATTTTGATCCTTCGTATAAAATCTCAATGTCGTTGTGATAACGAAACCCACAAACTTGGAGTTCAACACAACCAAGTAAATAAGGAGGAAGGCACCCACGATAATTGTACCAATGACGAGCGGAACATCCGCGTCCTCCACATCCCTTGGGGGCGTGTCAGCCATGTTGGGACAAAGTACAGGACTTCGGCCTTGCTACGTTCCCAATGATTCACGTCATTCCATCCAAGTTCATTTTGATATGAGTGGTATCTCGTTGTGACAAAGTGGCTGTTCTGCGTTGTGACAAAGTGGCTGTTCTACCGCAGAACCAGTGCGACAGACGTCTATATAACGATGACAGCATCGTTAGCAAAACCTTTAATCACATGCGCAGAGTATGACTTGTACCTCGTAGAAACAATAACATTCGTGTGTAGTTTGGCTTCTCCGCTCACACGCCAGTCCAGACTGTTGCCAACCCCCCGATGCACTGGAAGATCAGACCATCTTGCCAATGTATGCGAGACCCGCCGGGCCCTCTCAGTATAGAGTGTCCTACTCGCGCTGTCACAGGCGAGCCTCGCCTCCCGTCTTTCCCGCTTGGTCGCCCTCTCTACTCTTTCAATTCCGGTCCCGCCACCCGAGGCGTCTAGATCCCCCCGGGGCAGCCCGCCTTCGGGGCTCCCGGGGAGGGGAGGAGGGCTGTGACGATGAAGCGGAGAGGGAACAACGGCAAGAAATGAAGATTCTGGGGCCTATTTTGGCCATTTGCACCGCAAGTCCGTACTCTGTGTGGCCGGGCTACAAAGAGCGTAGCGCTCTGCTCGTTCGGATGTACGATCATTATATATAATACAAAAATATATAAATATAATATATACATAAAACATTTCTCAAAATTGCTCGTCCGACTGATCAGGGTGGTAAGATTAAACTAAATAAATAGAGAAAGAGGCCACCCAGCAGCACCTATTAGGGACACTCGACACTCAGTCAGGGCGGTTCACATTCTCTGATGAAAAAACCCGCCTCTTCGTCAATGGTAGCGCAGAGAGAAGGCGAGCCTTAGAATCGCTCCAAACGGGCGACAAAACCACCGGTCATTGTCGTCAGTAGTGGTTTGGATGGGGCAGCCCTAAACCTGTGAAGACTTGACGAAATAGAAAGAAAGAAAAGTCAGAAAAATAGTCTTTGAACAGCGACTAACATTTCAAGGAATGCTAAGTGACGAACTTCAGGTCCTATTGTGAGAGGAAGGAGGTGGGGATGGTACTTTCACTCTACAAAGGTTTTGTAATTGGTACGTTGCAACGACGGCACACCTGGGTAATACATACGGCGATATTGCTGACGGATGCGTGGTGGCTTAGCTTGGACGCCACCATTCTACAGCTTCGGTGATGAATCCCCCATCAAAGGAAATAAGAGGATTTCTTCCACAATAAAGCAAAACACCGACCCCAGCATCAGACGGATTAATCGTTTGCTCTGACTGGCACTAGTTTGCAGGGACAGGCCTTGCCTGCCTTGTCATTTGTTGCTCGCCACACGATCGAAGCCGCTGTTTCATGTGACTCGAAAGAGGCCCCCAATGTGACCAATCAGAGGCCACTACGTATCACAGCGTTTCAGAACTTTGGAAACAGTGCGTCCATGCCCTCCATTGCGTTCAGTATTTGACAGTACGAGCGCGAAAACTGAAGGAATGTCAACACCAACCGCATAGCTCTCGTGCTGAACAGATGTTGTAAGTCTTGCTAGACATGCACGTCGGAGTCGAGTTCCCGCAAGTATGTTAGCGTACGAGTACTGTGCTCGGCTTGCTGCGCCCTAAGCCATGCTATGCCGGTAATGCATATCTTGCTGCATCTAAACAAGTGTTGCTCAACTTTGCTGACCCGAAGGTTTTCTAACATAGGTTAGGAACAGCACAGTACAGCAGCTATCCCCGGCACAAAGGTGAAGAAAAACGTTAAGCGCACCTCACTCTAAATCCCTGTACATTTTGCAAGTGCCCAACTACCAGTTCTGCAAGTACAGTACCAGTTCTTTCTGGGAACGGTGGGGTTATGCAGAACAGGGATAACATTGAATGGGGCTCGACTGGGGCTACGGAAGCCAACCGGTACCCTCAGTACCGGGGCAGACCCCAATCGGGATGTCGTGCGGGAGTATTGGTATTGAGAATGGGTGAGAGAGCCGGGGGAGGAGGAGAGGGGTTGGGGGAACGGGAGATTTGCTGAAAGTGTGTCCTGCTGGGCGGGGCTCCCTTTTTTTTTCGGCCAAAAAGTGCCACCACCACAAGTGAGTCCTGTACCAATGGTCTCACGGGCCCTCTGGAATTGCGTGGTACAGACGGGGTGTGTCTCGGTGTCTGGTATTTTGGGTGGTGTGGTTAGCAAACGCTTCTGACCATGAACACAGAAATAATGAATTATTAGAATCTGAAAGCCCAGGGCTTGGGAGAACGGGTTACTAATTTTTTTTAAAAGAGATAATGGACTGAATTGGTGAGGAATCGACGACAGCCACTTTGACGCAAACATGACTTGATTGGTACCAGCACAGAATGTCACTTTCATTATGATAGAGACAGCCAAGAAAACCGACATGCCGGACACATCACACGTTATCGGAAATATCGATGACACCCAAGGGTTTCTATCGCCCGTGCGGGTCATGAACAAAGACTCTCGGGAACAGGCAATCCAGCGCCTGTGTGCGCAGATTATGGATGTAGCAAGGATTGCAGAGGTAGAAGGGCCGGAACGCAGTGCAGCTCTACGTATTTTAGAGGCCCACTTGCCAAGAATTCTCCACATGGCCAAGGAATGTCCGTTCAGTGACGTCCGCAGTGCTTGTGTCGGGCTATTGAGGACGCTCCGCAAGCATTACAGTGTACCGGTCCCCAAGACTTCAATACATTGTGTCTCCGTATTCATCGAAAAAAGCACCTTTGAAGCAGATGGAGGAACAAATCGGGCGGTCCTACAGGAAGCATTCTGTCACGATGGGCGGGTAAGTCACATGATACGATTAATGGGACAGTGCCCACAGTTTATTGCACCATTTTTGAGGTCTCAGCATTATGTTATGCGTGGAGATGGGCCGCTGCAAAGACCATACCGGTGTTACCTTGCCATCATGGCTGCTGCACGACATGATTGCCAGTATTTGATTGATATCTGGAGAGAGGAATTCACTGCGTGTGGTGGAAATCGAGAGTGGCTGCAGGGGATTTCGAAAGCGCCAGTGAAGCTGCAGAGCTTTGCAAACATTGTTGCCTTACTCGCCCATCAGCCATGGCGGATGACAGTGGATGACATCAAGGCCATTGCCCGTGGAAAGGACTCCTGGTCAATTGGGGAGGTTGTGCATGCGATTACAATTATTGCCCACATCCATGCTCTGTCATCCTTCTGTCTTGGCCTTGGTGTGTCTCCGGAGATCGACAGTGCTCGTGGTCACTCCATGATGGCCCCAAGCGAGGCATCTACGGACTCTCCGACTATCACGACCGAGAAAGATGTCTTCGACTTCAGTCCCACGATCCCAGAAGCGGAAGTGTATGGAGCAATCCTCAGTATGGGTGCCACAATTTCGGATGATCGTTTTGACAAATTAGTTGATATCCTGAAGGAAGTGAATCTTGATGACGAAGATGTTGATGAGGATGCGAACGAAACTGCGTTTGAAGCAGCTGATATTGAGAATCCTGTGGATGAAAGCACCAAGTTCAATCTTCCCCAGTTCTGTCCTGAGACTGATATCAAGCATGAAGACTTTGACGTTGCCAATGACGAATATTCCATCTTTCGTGGACACGACTTTTCTTGGGAAGATCATGGTTTCAGTATTGTGAGTCGATTCTACCCGGACGCAGCTCCGCTGCTTGATGAAGAGTTCACGCAGGTCACCAATATGACTGACCGTAGTATCGGGGACCGTTTCATTGACATTGACACTAGCCAATTCCGATGGGCTATTTGGTTCTACATTCATCGAATTTATGGGATTCTGCACGATGACTACAACTACCATATTGTTAATCAGATTTTGGAGAAAGATCTGAAGAAATTTATCAAGAAGGCGGTGTTCTACCCGGAAGCGGTAACAAAGGACGATTTCACAAAGGCTATGCGTGATTTCCGGGTCGCCGAAAGTGTTCACATAGTTGCACTGATATGTGATGCTAAAAAGGTCGCGGGAATGCTCTATGGACTTGAACGAGTTATGCGTTACATGACCTAAACTAGCTCTTGTTTACTTGTACAATAGTATATAAATGCATGGATTTAATATGCGAATTGTTTGCTTTCTTTATTGTTCAGATGGGCCCATTCCAAATTGCGACATCATCGCATTCATGGCATTCTCCTCTCCTTCAAGGTCTGGATCCAGCTCCTTCGGCTCCTGTGGCTCCTCATGCTCGCCGTACTGCATAGCGTTGTCAATCTGTGCAAGCATATAGTCCATCCGAAACTCATCATCTACAGCGTACGGGATGAAGACCACCAAACTGTACTCATCGATCATTTGCGCGACGATGTCATTGAGACGGCGCCATTTCTCTGAATGATACTTATGTGCATCGTAGGCCAGAAGATCGGTGTCCACACTCAAATACCGGTCGAGATACCGACGACGGAATGCCTTGGGTAGTAGATCAACCTTTGTCAAAACGTTTACATGAGGCACCTTCAAGTGAAGCATGGCACTCATTGCGGTCAAAGTGACGGCAAAGAACTTTGAGCTGTCACTCACAAACTGAGAGTCTACCATGTATACAGCACACATCCGGTACATTTGCCGCTCCAAAAAGGAAACAAAGTTACGAATGACGGGAATATGTGTGTAAAGTTCAATCTGTCCGGGCAAATCCACTATTAAATACTCTTCCTCGTAGCTTCCTAGGGCCTCTTCAAACCAGTCGAGGTTGTCCATTAGAAATTCCATGCAGTACACTAGAGCTCCATTAGGTCCGTATTTAAGTTCCTCAGCTACGTCGGCAGATGATATCAGGTCGCGTATGTCCAAACTAGGTTCGTACGGGAGATATTCTGCAGCGGGATCCAAGTTAACTACATGAACAGTGCGTTGAATCGACTCACAATGCCGTTGAATTGTGGCACAATAGGTAGACTTTCCGGCGCCAGCCGGTCCCATTACGAGCTGTGCATACTTCATGCTTCACGTCGAATAGAGGCCAATTTCACTGTGCTGTGTATCACAGACTTTGGCAGTACGGGTGGTAGATCAGTACATTCTCTTCGTCTCACTCCTTTGAAAACACGTGTAACATATCGCATACAAGTCAATGTGATGTTATGTCGCTACCAGAGTGTGGTGAGAAAATGGGCCTTAATACCTCGCCACGGAATCTCGACACTGCGCGTCCCGAAAGACCGACACCCGTGTGTTTCCAAAAAACCAGGGTGGTGGCCATATTTGTAAATATATTTTAAATCAAGAAATATATTATATGTTCCCGGATGATGAAATTGTGGAAATTCTGACCGAAATGCTGTGCGACCCACTGCCATTGATAACTTGACTGTTGAGCTAAGTAAAGCTAACAAGAAATTACACACAAGGCAGCATTTCTTTGCGCTTCCTGCAAAGGGTTTGCAAAATTTCCCGTCCAGCAATGTTCTATGCGGAGCGCCTGACCACTCAACGATCGGTGCGTGAACGGAAAGCTATATTGAGGCGAAACGAATTTCAAAAGATAGTGTAGGGGTCCAGTGAATAAAAACGCAGAGTGCGAAAGAGAACTGTAATCTCTCTGTTGCTGTTTGTGCGACCTTATCTTTGCAAGTGTTTTGATGGGGCGAAGAATGAAGAAAGAGGAAGAAGATGAAAGATCTCGTCGGGACGAAAAACATGCGTCTGTCCAACTGACCTCACCAGGCACAAGCAACACCTAAAGTATGAAAGGGGAGAGGTTTCATGTCCCCGGGCTACTCTACAATGCCTGCCGCTGCTGTCCAGATGAGTGCCCACATGAGCACTGGCCATGCAACATGGAAGACAACAGATCTACCAACAAGGAGTTGTAGAAGTCCTCATGTGGATGCCAGATGAGTTAGAGATGATCTCCCTCGCTGTCAAACCCCGCTGTCAACTCGACCTTACCGATCATATTTTAAGAGGTCAGGGTGAGTGCATGTGGCTGTGGATGTGTTTGTGCAGCAGGTAGTCGCAGTGCAGGGGGCAGGAACAAAATGCTCCATTTCTTCATCCTCGCCCTGGGAACCATCACCTCATTCTTCACTTCTCTGTCCGATACCAACACATGATCATGGTGATGGGAATGAGAAGAAGGCGAGGAACCCATATGCATGCCAGATGATTTGGATGGCGCGCTTGTGATGTCCGATGTGGCTGCGAAGGGTAGCATCTGGCACTCTCCGGGTAGTGTTGGGGTGTGCAACACTTTCAATGCTTCATGTTTGCAAGGGCATAACCACAGTCCCGTTAACGTTAGGATGCTTTCGACGATACTACCGGTAACGGAGATTCGGAGAAAGAAACAATGTGTGAGAGGTGATCTGTGGTGAATAATAATATGCGTGTGTTGGTTTGCGGGTGTGCGGGCTGGCTGATTGGGTTAACGCTTAGCTTACTCGTCCGATGCCTGCCACCACTGCGTATACCTCTGAACGTGTGTATGACATGCCCTCGAATACGGGGATACAACTCTAATGAAAGGCATGCCGCACCTATCTTGGCTGGCAAGTCATGAATATGAAAAAAATGAGGAGTGTGGGCTGGTAATGAATATGGCAAAAATAAGGAGCGGTCAGCTGTTGGTTTCAAGTTTTTGATACTCGTGCTGTTGGGAGAGTAGAGGCGTATCCCCAGCTGTTCCAATACTGGGGATTTTAAGGCTTTGCGGTGTACCGGTCATCCGCATTAACCAATATGAACTGCTCATGTATTATTGAACGCCTGACCCGTTCAAGAAAATCGTTGCACAGCATAGGCAGTAACCCCCCTCACCCCAATACTCCCCCCCGTGGATCATTACACATTAGTGAGCGGGCCGGCCAAACAAACCCCGAAGTTTGATAGGTAAGTTTTATTCCTAAGGGCTTTGTACGGACAACATGTCTTAGGTGAGGAACATCAGAAGAAACCACTATGTGCATGCCCCATGCTCGTTTTGTTGCGGCCGCCACCGCTCTGTCGTTTCTCCAAAGTGGAGTAAGTGTATTCTGACGTAAACGGGGTTCAAAGTCCGCGATGATTCCTCAAGCGTGCTGTTGAGATTAGGGGGGCCGAGGGAAATGGGCAAAGCTACCTCGCAGTGAAACGCACTGTCTCCCATGTTGTGACCACATTCTATGGAACGAATACCATACCTTCAGGCTTATCCAACTCATCAGTATGCCCATTCTGCGCGTGCCGTTTGTCCTCTCCATCGCACAGAGCTGGCGGTCATAAATGGCAATAAAAAATGACGGAAAGCGCTTCAAAATGAAGGGCAATGTAATTCCGAATTGGATAGTCAGTTCATTTTATATTGATTTCATTATCCATGAAAGATCTTCATGTTCAATTCTCCATGTATAAAAGATCTGCGTAGAGTCGCTGATCATGAACACCTTAAAGCCATTTGCACAGGAATATTTACCCACTTGTTAGAAACTATGATGAGCTCACTGCCCAAGGAGTGAACGCAAAAGACAAACAAGGTATTGACAAATCAACCACACCCATTTGTCAATCATAAAGCCGAAAAGCGAGATTATAGGAGGCCAGCGCTCCAAACTAGCCATGAAGAAGTAAGTTGGGCGGAGAGCGAACAACACATAGACGTTGGGTTCCCAAAAGCAGTGCACTGGTGCCATTCAAGCAACCTTCACACAAAAGCACGAGCCACCATCAGCTGTCCCTTCCAATATTTTCCGACGCATGCACAGTGGGCTATAGCCGTCGCTTATTGGATATGTATTGTATATGTAACCTCGCTCGGACGCAGTCACGCATACACAGTCAATTTCCTTGTTTGCTCTGTTGAACTATGTTACATGAAGTCATCATCGGCCGCCACAAACCAAGGGTGTGTGAAGCATCGCACAGAGTGGCTCCCTCGCAACTCCGACTTTTGTCTCACAACCAACATCAAACACGGTCATCACGCAGGTCGTACGTTGAAGTAGGACTTTGCTAGCCGTACTATGGTGTAGTGGTGCCTTATGTGTGAGAAAAGAGACATGAATCGGTGGGTGGGGGCACGGTGAGCACACTGAAAACGAAAGACGTTCATGTGTGTAAATGAGGCGGTCAATAAATTTCCCTCCGTCAATGGATCCAGAGTCAGCACAGTACACAAACCTTACGGAATTGTCCCTGCTTGTACCGCCTTCATCCGAACGCTCCGGGCTGTGTGACGACAGAGATAGCAAACGTGATGAGAGAGAGCCACGAGTAGGTCTTGGTACGTATGCAATCGTAAGTGCCGCCGGGCGTTTACTAAAGAGAGGGCGACAGGCTGCCTGCATAAGAATGGGATTGAAACAAACTAGTACCATTCCTTGGTTAAAGGGAATCATCGACGTTATCGTCATCGTCAGCAGGTGGTAAGGCGCGGCCTCATAATGCAAATCGTGATACGTGGCGGGTATGGACAGTTTGTGCGTTCCAGGTGAGGGACCGATAGCCGACTAAAAAGGACAAAACGGGCAACAAATATGAAAAAGTTGGCTTGGTGGAGCTGGTTCTGTAGGTGTGTGTGCGTTGCTTTCAAGAAAGTAACCATTGTTGGCCCTTTCCCCGTCTGCTTCTTGTTACTTTGTTCTAGTTGATGGATGATGACGATGCGGTAGTCATGGACATGTACATCGATGACATATGTATTTCAAGCGCGACACAGGAACAATAGGAATGCACCATCTGATGCATGTTGATGTCCGAGTTGGTGGATGTGTCAGGCTGTGGCGCGGTTTAGTAGAATCTTCGAGCGCGCGCTTCCTTTTCCACAATCAAAAAACCGGATGTATTCATCTTCCTCTGTGTACCTTATTAACATCTGCTGGTGCGCTGCCCACAAACGCTACACCACGGCCCATGGCCGCTCAGACAAGAGTTTGGCTGACAAATACGGCAGGTCCCCGTCATGTTTCTTCCCGCCCAAGCCCTAACCCAATTGATGATGAAAGTCATAAACGAGTTGCATAAGGTTGTATGTTTTTAATGCTCGGCCATCATATATTACGTGTGGGTGGGTGGCCGCAGGGACGAGCAGGGTCAGTCCCGATATACGGATCCCGTGTGCGTGTGCGGAGGTATCAGCTGGTCCATCCACCCGACGGATATTCCAAATGTTGATGCACACACGCGTGCACACGAAATACGGGAGTTCGGCTGCATCCAAGCAGCAACAAAAACAGCAGGTAGCATGTGGTGTCTGGAGCATGTGCCTGTGCCCAGAATAGTAGCTTTCACCACTGACATACAGCGCATGGATGTAAGAGCGCAATGTGGCTATGATACAGCTCTTGCTCGTCCAGCTCTTGTGAGGCCGATGAGTATAAATTTCAAACGCTGAAGAATTGAAAGGCAAGGGGAAAAGAAATTTTGGACAGACAATGTTGGACACACACGTTCCTGCTCTGCAAGTTTTTGCACTCAGCCGAGCTGCCAAGATGGAAAAGACCTAACTTTGGACCTCTTCGATACACTATCTCGAGCACCGCAGCAAAACCTGGGATTGCCACCTGAATTCAAACGGCGACACTGTCACCATGTCGGGAACCCATGGGAATATCGGCCCTCTTCTGACATGCCATGGCGATGACAGACTTGGGTCATATAGTTTTTAAGCAGGAGTAGGGGTGAAACGCCGAAATGAAAAACATGTAGTAGCGAAGGCAATCACTGCGATTTTGCATTATAGAATACGACGACGAACCCTTAGTAGCACTGCGTGCACTTGTCTGTTCACCTGCTGCGTCTCAACCACGCGACGTCTTCTCAGTTGGGACACCTTTCCTTTGCTGCGCGCTCAAACTTTGCCGCCGTGCTGCGGACCCTATTCGACTCTGTCTCCGTTCCGTTTCGTTGAACGTACTGCTCCCTTGCATTCGTAGAGATGGACCACGGGGCAAGTGGACGCCTCGCAAAAGTTTCGGGATGGCCGCTCTCTGGTGCTTTGTGCATTAGCAATTGCCGCAGTATGGGCCAAATCGACCAATCCCTTCTTGCCCTCTTTATTTCTCAGAAAAGATTATGAAAATTTTCTCCCTCCTCGTTCCCCTCTCCCTTTCCTCCCACCTCCGACTTCGGCTTTTTTCAAATCGTTCCCTTTTCTACTTCCTCCGTAAAATTCTGTGTTCCTTAGCACCTTTCTTCTTTTGTTTGGAGGTTGTTTTTGTGAGACTTTAATGTGTTGTGGACAGTATGCACTGAGGTTTTGGAAAGACGCAATAAATTAGTATCTACAGAATTTCTTCAGGAAAAAAATTACCACTTCAACCATGGGAAGGGAAAATGCTCACATCTGCTCCCCCCCCCCTTTGTTCCCGTGCGTCTACGAGAGAGTGGCTAGAACTACGCCTACTGTTTGCCTCTCTTCCCCGTACATTGTGACTTTTATGGTGTACGCAATTGATATCAATTCGTCTCAATTCGTGTTTGCTCATTGTTTCTCGTTTCGAATGAAAGTTGATATAGACTACTACCATCAAAACAAGGACAAAAGATTATTTTGCAATTTGCTGATATGAAAAAGAACAATACAGAATGTAACTTCTTTGTTTTCATGAGTCGTTGCTTGGGCCCTTGTATGTAGAGGTTGCGAACGCATTCCAATATTGGCTTTGATTGTTCCCATCGCACGGACCGTCGTGCTTCAGGATGAGCGGACGGTTTGGAATGAATTGACGTGTTTCGTGTGTATTTTGAACAACGTGACTGATCACAAATATCGACTGATGATCGAGGATGTCAATACAAAACTGCGGGTTGGGTCGTCGATGCGCAACCACGACCAAGGATTGAAATTCCTCAAAATCAATGTATATCCAACCGCTCAGTTGGGACCCGTGTGCAGCCTCGTATCGGTGTGTATTATGCACGCCGTGACCAGCAACGGGGAGAAAGCGTTCAGCGCATCAAACGTCATAGTTTCTTGGTCAACGTCGCTAACTTTACTCCGATTCTCCTGCCCCTCCCTTCTTTTCCCCTCCCCCCCCCCCCCCGGGGCATCCCACACGGGAGAGTGAGGGGACAATTACCCGGTGTCGTCGACAGGCGCCGCACACCGACAGTATAATATGTACCGCGGTGAGCTTTACCTGCAAGGCTTGCCAGGGAAGGGGAGGGTTACGGAATGGGGTGATGATCACCTCACCTTCCGCCCTCGTCGGTGGCCGGCCAAAAAAGTAAAACATTCCCATTTCATGGCCCAGGCCCCTTCGCTCCGCCCGAAGGACAACGAAGGAGGATCTCTGGCGACGGAAAAGATACGCACCAACAGAACACTTAAGACACAAACACAAAGACGGTGCCTCAATTGCAATAGATACGGCGGTCCGAGGTGTCACATGTTGAAATAGTTGCTAGTATACTTTACAAACATAAAACCATGAACATAAAAGAAAATGGGCTCATCTGTTGGTGCCCCGTTTCAGACCACGTTCTCCGCGGAGAGCGCAAATTCATAGTGTTGCCGGCCAAGGAAAAACTCATCGCCGTGTGCGAGTTGGATCATATCCAAGCCCTCTGACTCTTGCTCACGGCTGCGAAGCAGGCCCCCGGTGTAATCGATGACAATGTATTTGCCGACGTCCTCGTCCCACAGCACCAGTGCATGCTCATCGTCGGTGGAGCCCTCCATGTCGATGCGAATCTGTTCTCCGTGGCTGAGATGAGTCTCCCTTTCGGTGGCAAGTTCAATGATGCGGTCCTTCATTGGGTCACCAGCTACAATCTTCCAGCCCTGTGGATATATCTTCACTACTGGTGTCTCGTCCATGGGCTTGAGATCGGCAAGTTTCCCTTCGTCGACAACGTCTACGTTGTTGTCCTGTACCTCAATGGCATCTTCAGCATCAGGGGCGTCGTCTTGCGGCTCGGTCGCCGCCACAGACACCGCTGTCTCTGTGATGTCCTCGCCTTTGACTAACTCGGTTACCACTTCCAAAATGTTGGTGGGATTGCGCCTCTGTTGCAATGCCTCCAGCGCCAACTGCTGTAAAGATGCCTCGTCCAACATTGCCACTTCTTCCTCAGTGGGCTCATCATCATTGTCGACCAGCTGGTCAACGCTCACCCCGGCGTCCTCTCCTCTGGCGGCATCCTCTCGCACTGCAATGATGTTCTTGCGAATCTCTCGATGCAGACCATCCAAACCACTTAGCCAGGCAATTATCTCTTCAGGGGTGGCCTTGGCGGCGGCCTCACGAGCCTGTGCTTCAGATGAAGCTTTGTTCAAAAACTGTCGCTTGACCTCCAGACGCGTGTCAGGCAAGCGCGTCTGCTCCCTTGCCATCTCTGCCACCTTCACACTGAGTGCCCGACCCTGCGCATCATTGCGGCCTGATGGTTCGTAGTGCTCAGCATGATACGGACAGACCCAATTCGGCCCCTGGGGGACAGACAAGGGAGGGTCTAGACAATCCATGTGGAAATACAATCCACACTTACCGCAAAAGATCAAGTGCCGCTGGAAGTTAGCTGCCAGGCCACAGATCTGGCATTCCTTGGATCGCTTACCGTCCCTCCGCAGAGTACCGATGATTGCTGCAGTCGCAACATCCTCCAGTTCTTCCTCTGGGAACCAGTTCCATACGCCTGAAGGGGTCTTGTTCGTGCGAGCATCCAAGAGATCCTCCAGACCGATCCACATGCTTCGAGTCAGCTCGAATCCCGATGCGTTGTGCTCCACCACATCTGTGATCAGAGCCTGCCATGGCTTCGACACGGTCTCAACTTGAGGCTGTGGTCCCTTGCCTTCCTTCACAAGGCATTCAGTGCATTGCCAATCATCCGGAATGTCTTGCTCGGGAACATAGGGAGAAATGCAAATAAAGTGGAAGCTGAGGGTGCATGTCGCACAGCAGAGCAGCTTACCCTCTTCACCGCAGGTTTCACAGTGGTCCTGATTTCGCCTAGTATTCATGACATCGACCATGGACACAAAATCGACCTTTTCTTTCTTCATGGTCGGTGTCTGTATGTTGGGTCGACGCTTTGGTGCGTTTTCAAAGGCAAACTTTCCCCTAACTGCATTACGCATCTTCCGCCTCTCCTTTGCGCGACGTTTGGCTAGTTCGGCATCGGGTCCTCTTTCCTTGTCTTCAATCGACTGTACAGATTTGGTACCCTTTGCGCCCGACTTTGACTTGGTAGATTTACTCTCGTTTGCATTCATCGGGGTCCCCGGTCCACTACTACTATTTCCCGCAGGATCTCCAGAGTCCACTGCCGCTGCAGCTTTCCGCGACGACCGTCGGGTCTGCCGCGTTGTTATGGGCGAAGGCTCCGGAGATGAGTCTTCTTCTTCCTCGTCCTTGGACTCTTCAACTTCTTCTTCTGCAACGGTAACCCGTTTCGAAATCTTCTCCGCATGCCCATTACTATTTTCGGCATGTTGGTCTTCAAGTTTTCGTTTCTTTCCGGATCGTGTTGCTATGGGTTCCTTGTCTTTCGCGTCTGCTTCTACTACTTTTAAATGTCCTCCATTCCGTGCTTCAGTGGTCGCATCTGTATCATCAGGGCGCAGTTCGCTCTTCGCAAGGTCCGCGGCCTCAGATGCTGGAGCACCAGACGGCTTGGCCGATTTCTGATCCATCACGATCGGCACTGCTACAACCATGTGACCTCTACACGTTTTCTGGCATTGTCCTCAATAAGGTGCGTCTCAGATGTGTTTGGAGAGCATGTGGTGTATATACCTATCTACGTACAGTGTACCCCCTTGCACTCTGTTTGTGGTTTTGCAACCTGTGTTTTCTGTTTTGTATTTTTCGCGCATATATTCTCACAGAGCGTAATGCTCTCATAGCAATGATCATCATCGTCAAATCAAATCAAGTACCACACCGTACAACTCCAGTGTCTCAAGTCCCTCATCGGAAACCTTTGCTCTCCACTACAGCGGTCGAGGTCATAGCCAGGACATGCGCCGCAGTCGGCAGGCTGTGCAGCCCCCAAGATAAGCGCTTTCTGGTCCCCCCGCCCCGGGGGGGGTTCCAAGGGGCTTGTGTCGGGACCACCTCCCCCCTCCCGCCACCACTGTCAGAGGTATAGTCCCTTCCGTCTTCCCCCCCCATCCCTCCTTTTTAACCGGCGCGTGCAACTCCCACAAACGGTTCTGACGGGAAAAGAAAAAGTGGAGGGATGTGTGCAGTTCACTGAACACAGGGGACCCGGAGAGAAGGGAAGGGATCCTCAACCATCGCACCAAATTCCCCCCCGGTGGAGGTCACGCGGTGTTCAGGGTGTGAGGGTACACAGGAAGAACTGAGGTGGGTTAGAGCACAAATTTCTCGCGTCAGTTCATGACAATGGTGCTGCCCGGCACTGTAAGTGGATTGTGGACACGTAAGTGGTGAATTGTGCTGGTATGTGAAGTTTAGAAGATCTTTGTGGAATAACGAACAGTGGTTTCATTCCAAGAACTCACTGCGGAATTGCAAGAGATCATGGTCAGTGAATGCAGGAACCATGCTCGGAATGATACGGTTGGCTAGAAGCCAGGCCCGGATGGGGTTAAGGTGGCACGCTGCAGTGGGCATTGTCGGCCGCAGGACCTTGACGCATCTGGGTGAGTCCGTGTCGGCTAAGGTTACCGATGACTCCAAGACGCCACTGGTACTGAGCACCGGTCGGGTGGCGTCGGTGGCAGATGGCTCCGTTGTGGCGAACCATGGCGGGCACACCTTGCTAGCCAACGCTGTTGGTGCATCGGGTTCTGCAGACGGATACGCAGAGTTCAGCGTGAACTACAGAGAATATGCCTCTGCCGTGGGGGCAGTTCCCGGTCGTCGAGATCGGCGTGATGGAGGTGAACGCGACCATGAGATCCTGGTATCCCGTCTGATCGACCGATCATTACGGCCCATGTTTCCTAATGCCTACAACCGCGCCACACAAATTACAGTTTCTTTGCTCGAATTCGATAGGAAGTCACTTCCGGACGTAGATGCGGTCAATTCGGCAAGCGCTGCTATTCACATCAGCGACATACCCTGGGCTGGTCCCGTGGGAAGTGTCCGAGTCGCAAGGGTGATGGATGAATGGGTTGTGAACCCAGACAAGCAGGAAATGGATATTGCAGACTTTAACTTGGTCTATGCGGGCAATCGCGAGGGTGCTTTAATGCTGGAGATGGATAGTGAGGGTGTGAGGCCGGAGGACTTCAAGGAAGCAATTCGTCGGGCGCATGAATCGATTCAGCCAATTTTGCAGGCACAGGACGATCTCCGGGTGAAGAAGGGCGTCGAGAAGCTCGGTTTTGACCCCACTCAAGCAGATCAGATCATCGTGGCCAAGACTAAATCTACAGAAGCCCTCGCGGAGGTCTCTGATCCAGCTGACGGCAAAGAGATTACGAGAGAAGGCATGATGAAGATTTTGAAAGAGAAGTACAATGAGCGCTATGACGAGATTCTGTCCCAAGGGGATTTGTCGAAACGGGCCCGGACCAAATTGTTCAACGATTTAGGAAACGAGATTATTGAAGATTTGCAAGCAAGTGGAGATTACGACTACCTCAAGACGGGTGAGATCAACAACCTGCTCGGAGAGCTGAGCCTGCAAAGAATCAGATACCAGGTACTCCATAACAATCAGCGGGCCGATGGCCGTGGCATGGACGATATTCGAAAATTGAAGATGGACGTCGATGTTCTACCAACCTTGCAGGGATCTGCTCTATTTGACCGTGGTGAAACCCAGGTGCTCTGTGTTGCCACAGTGGACATTGCGGATTCTGCGAAACGCGACCTTGACCTTGCTGGTGAGTTCCAGAGGCCCCAGAACTTTATGGTACACTACAGCTTTCCACCTTTCAGTGTCAATGAGACAGGTAATCTCTTCCGCAAAGCTCGTAGAGACGTTGGACACGGACGTCTGGCGGAGAAGGCATTGGAGGCAGTCTTCCCTGAAGATTTTGCCCATACTGTTCGGCTCACATCGCAGGTCATGTCTTCCGACGGATCTAGCTCCATGGCGACAGTGTGTGGCGGCACACTTGCTCTTCTGGACGCAGGTATTCGGATTCGTGAGCCTGTTGCTGGCGTAACTTGCGGCTTGATCACTGAACTGGACAACGCTGAAGACCCTTTCTCAAAGTATGTGCTCCCTTTGGATATTAGAGGCCTGGAGGATGCCTGTGGAGACATGGACTTCAAGTTGTGCGGCACTCCGACTGGCCTTACCGCCTGTCAGATGGACATTAAATTGAAGCACTTGCCTCTGAAGGTTCTCGACGAGGCAATTGATCGGGCCAGTAATGCACGCCACATCCTTCTGAATGCCATGAAAGAGTGCATTAGTGGACCACGCAAGGATCGCAACCCAGAGACCATTGTGCAGACAGTCATGATTCCCATCAAGTCAGTGGACGGTACCAAGCGCCTAATTGGACGCCGGGGCTCCACCATTCGATCCTTGCAGGAGAAGTTCGGAGTTGATATTGACATCACCGATGATAACCAGGTTAGAATCGACGGCAAGGACGCTGCTGCCGTAGCTGAAGCCCAAACCGAAGTTGAAGCGCTTGTGACCTCACTGTTCGAGCTGCATGCTGAGTTGCGCGCAAAGGTCAAGCAGTCACACATGCAGGGTCTCATGCTTCAGTTCGAGAATGGTCAACAAGCTTTGCTCCCGCGGAATCGAATGTCTCGTGTCGGTGGTGCACCTAAGCCAGGAGACATAGTTGACGTTCGAGTTATCTCGTTTGATGATTTCGGGCGCCCTGTGCTCGCTCAAATGGGGGATGACGAAATGGAAGAGGCGGAGACCTTTGGAAAGGGCCTTGAGTTCAGCTTCTTTGGAGACAAGCAAGCCAGTAGTAGCGGTGAGGACAAGAGCGACGATCTGTTCAGCGAAAAAGACCTGGACGATCCGGAAGAGAAGAAGTCAGCGACCACAGAGAGCAAGCCTGTCCCAAAGCGGACCATGATTCCAGATGTGAAACGAGAACAGGAAGCTCCCCGGGAGTACGTGTCATCGAATAAGCAAAAACTCAGCAAGCATGGTGGTCTACGACGCAATCGTAAGCTTTTAAAAAGTGTATAACATAGGAGCATAGGAGTTCAGGAATTTGAAAAGAAAATGAATATGGAATGTTATTTCGTTGTATGTAGAAATCTTCAAAAGTTGAATGAATAGATGAGACTGCTCACAACTTCAAGATCAATGAATGGTGTTTGCGTTGTTTCTTTAGACCTTCTTCACAATCTGCACGACGTCCTCATCGGATAGAATGTGATCCTTACCACACCGCTGCGGTTGATGCTTTGCACTTGCTCCCCAGACCAAAGCAAATTTGAATTCCTTGACGAGAGCCTTGTGAATAGCCCTGCAAAAATCCTCGATGGTCTTTGTTCCTTTCTCACCACGCAGAACGACGGGAGCCTCGTAATCTGGAAGCTGTCCCTTGGGCTTTGTGTAGATGCGGGTAAGGCTCAGCTTGTCCCACATGGCCTCGAGCAGATCGTCAAAGTTCCAGCGAAGGTTGGCGCTGATAGGCACACAGTGCGGAATCTTGTAGATGATCTCGAGTTCCTCGATGGAGATCTGATCGATCTTATTAAGCACATAGATGCAGGGAATATAGATTCGGTTACCCTCAATGATATCAATGAGATCGTCAACCGTGGCATCGCAACGGAAGCTGATGTCAGCATTGCTGATCTTATACTCGTTGCAAATGCTCTTGACGAGGTCTAGATCAAGGTGTGTCATGTTGCTCACTGTGGAGTTCATTGTGATACCACCCTTCTCCTTCTTGCGGAATGTAATGGCAGGAGGCTGCTTGTTCAACCGAATACCGTATCCTTCCAACTCCCCCTCAATAATGCGCTTATGGTCTATAGGCCTCAGCACATCGAGACACAGGAAAATAAGATTGCATGTACGGGCCACAGCAATGACCTGGCGACCACGACCCTTTCCATCCTTAGCGCCTTCAATAATACCTGGTAAATCCAACATCTGAATCTTGGCACCTTTGTAGTGGATCACACCAGGCACAGTGGTCAAAGTAGTGAATTCATAGGCACCCACTTCCGAATGCACACCCGCAAGGTTCGTCAGCAAGGTTGATTTACCTACGGACGGGAATCCGACAAAGCCAATCCGAGCATCACCAGTCTTTGCGACATCGAATCCCTCGCCACCGCCGCCGCCGCCAGAGCTCTTGGGATCGATGATCTCACGCTTTAGCTTGGCTAATTTAGCTTTGAGCTGACCCAAATGGAAGGCTGTGGCCTTGTTCTTTTGGGTACGGGCCATTTCAGCCTCGATCTCGGCAATCTTTTGCAGAGTCGTCATGGTGGTCTCTTATATGTCACACACACACAAATTGGGTTTTCCCAAAGGTTGAATCACTATGGTACAATCTTTCACCGTCAATTCCCAACTAATGATTTCAGACAAAAAAGTTAATTTAGTTCCAGTGAGTATCGAGAACCATTTGATATATCACGGACCGTCGCTTTCCTATGAATTCCAGTTGGTGTTGTGAATATGTGAATGACGAAACTTTCTATACCTGTTCACAGTGAAATGCTAGGGTGCTACACATAACAGCACAGTCTATCCAACACGTTAAGCCCGAGACCGAAGGAGCGACGGAGAACAACGTACCAATCATCGCAAACTGTTCGATCCTTTAAGCCTCCGTTGGCTCGACATCGCACCCAACAAGAAAACACACACAGTCCTACCCCCCCCCACGCGCAACACTTTTGTGTGTTCTACGCGCGAAGAATCGGAAAGTGCCCCTGCACACCGGGGGAAGGGAGGGAAGGCTGGAAAAAAAGCCAGGGTATTTGAATCGCGCTCCCCTATACCGAATGGCCCGGATCGAGTGAGGTTGAGTTGCCAGTGGCTGTTGCGTACACTACGGACGCGGCGGGGACCACCCGGGATGTGTGTGCTTCGAGAACGGTCTGGGTGGTACCAAGCCTATAGTAAATATGTGACCAGTTTCTTTGGCCTTTCGCCTTAGTGAAAGTATGGGACTTGTACGGTGCATGTGACACACTTCCCCCGGTTCCAGGCGAATTTTATATCCGGGATCTGCAACTGCTGCGCCAGAAACGATTGGTTTGCATCAAGTACACACACTTGTGGCATGTCACATGCTTGGCAGATGTTCAGCCGACATGGTGGGTTTCAAGAGCTTCGCGCCGTATCTATTACAGGCGTAGTATATGGCACGAGAGCACCGGCACAAGGGAGGGGACTTGTTGGTATTGATCATGTTCGTGTCACTCTTGTGAAACCAACCACGATGCAGCCGTCCTCTCACCTCCGGCAACGACTCCTCAAAGGAAGTGCCGATGTGGCTCGAGGTTTAAGTCCGGGTCCTCATTGGGTGCGATAGGCTACCCCGTTGTCGAGGTCAGGACCGCTATTAGATCCGGTCTGGATGAGTGTACGGCAGTTGTTGCACAGCAAGTTTCGCCCTTAATTAGAGGAGGCGGCGGGGTATCCAGATACTATGTGCATTTGGAAGGGAGACATGTGGTCAATTTTATTGATAATGTGTAGTATTGAGTTCTTTACTCTTCAGCCAGTGTCAGCTATATTGGAGGATTGCCGTGACTCGAAAAGTTCCGGTTGTGGTGCACACCACGAGTTTGGATTGAGATTTGGGATTTGCTTTTTCCCTTCTGCCTTGGTGGTTCGGTGGACTGAGACTGTACGTGTGAGGTCGTGTGTTTGCGTTTTGGGTGCCCAGCCTTTTGGTACAATAGCCAACCGCATCCTGGGTGCCGCACATTTTTGTGGACGTGTGCGCGATGGGAGTGTCTCTTCACCGAGGAGGATAAGTGGTGCAAATACACGTACCGATAACGACTTCCACCACAACACGTCGTCCCGAAACATGGACACATACCGGCAGGATGTTAAGAAAGTAGACTTGCATGGCTTTTGAATGCCTTCTCGGGATCGTGAGCTCTGTTAACTGCTTCATGAATCGGCGTCCGTTACCAATTACCTCAGGTGGACGCAGTCCTACTCTAAGGTCGGAATGAGGGAGGCTGCAAGGACACAAGAGTGTGAACCTCGCCAGGCAGGGAAGCTAAATAAAGGCCAGTCGGTCACCCCAACCACTTTCACTTGGGATTATGACATGGAATGAGGCACGACTTCAGCTGACCGTCATCAGATCGATATTAAAGGGCCTGGTAGTTTCATAATATACCCCGGGCTTTGGAAACTCTGTGTGAGATAGTCACAATTGCGGCGCCTTTTCAATAGGTCCCTCCCGAAGGCGGGGGGAGAGCACATGACAGCCGACGGGAGATTTCTCTCACACAACCACTCACCACGGTGCTATGTGCACAACAAATACCAGGCACCAACGGGCTCACCCCCACAATGCAGCGTGCCTGTCATACACGTATACATCACGCGCTGACCTCACACCTGTCATTACACAAGATTTGGCCCTTTTCGTCTTCTCGTTCTGTGTCTAAGTACACCAAAACATTTCCCAGCCTTGTTCATTGCTGGAGGTTCCCCCCCCCCCTTCCCCCCGGTTCGTTCTTCAGTCGTCATTCCGATCGCGTAGCCACCTCATACTCCTTCCTCTCTCTCTCTCTCTCTCTCTCTCTCTCTCTCTCTCTCTCTCTCTCTCTCTCTCTCTCCCCGCCGCGGGTCCCCCCCCGGGGGGTCAACGAGAGAGAGAGTGTGTGTGTGTGTGTGGGGGGGGGGGTGGGGCAGGCAAGAAAAAAATAAAACAGGGAGAGAGGAAGAACCTTTGACCAGCAGCCAGCAAAGTACACAGGAATTGACGGTAACAAAGGAGAAAAAAAATGAGGAAAATCTCAGGGTGCGGTTTTCATGCAAAGGGCCCAAAAATGGCGCACCCTCGCGTGTAATCCGCACGCCAACGGGGAGAGAGAGAGACTTTTAAGGGAGAGCGGGAGAAAACCCGAAAAGAAAATAGTAAAGAAAGTACGATAGTACCCAAGAAAAAAAGACCTGGGGCCATGTTCTTAGGCGTAACACACGAATGGCCAAGGCCAACAAAGGAAAAAAATGTAGAGAGCGGGGGCATACCGAAGAACCGCAAAAATGAGAGCAAGGATAGAGACACACACACACACAGAGACACAGAGACATGGCGTTTGGGTGGGGGGGAGAGCGGCCGAATTCGCGTGGCCTTCGTCACCCCTCGCGTCCTTCGAGCTGAGCCAGGAATGCCATCGCCCGGAGCAACTTCCAAGAAATCCTGCCAATCTGTCTCTCTTTTTTTTTATTGTATGTATGTCTTGCAACCAACCATCCCCGTCTGCCAGTCCCCTTCCCTCATTTCTATTTTAAAACGTCTTTTAACTCTCTGACGCTCTATCTATCTCTATCTATCCTCTCCCTCTCTCTCTCTATCTCTCTCTCGCTCTCTCTCTTTCTGTGTCCCTCTCTCTCTCTCTGTCTTCGTCTTCGCGCTCCCCCGGGCGCGCGGCGGCGGGGGCGCATCTCCTCCTCCAAGAACTCCGTTTGGTCGTGGTACTGAGGAGAGGTGTGAAACGTCTTGGCTTTGATGAATAGAGATCGATTGGGAGAGAAGGAGGGCTTGGGGGGGGGGGGCCTGATGATCATCAGCACTATCTTCTCTGTGGTCCATGGGGTTATATGGCACTTGAGCATGATCGTGCCAGCCTTGGCTGCCAGAGCCATCAGATGAGGCTATATTTCCTCCCCTTGCATTTGCATGGGAGTTCTCTACAAACATGAGGCTAACCGCTGCATCTGCATTACTACCCACGATGACATATCTCACATCAGCACCCATCGCCGTGGCATATTAACAATCCCACACTCAGTGTCTCGCTATGGTTTCCGGGGATTATTGCCCCAATTCGCTGCCGCCCTTCTGCCCCTCTCCCAGGTACTTTCTCTCTCTCTCTTTTTCCTTTTGCCCTTTACCCTCTCCCCCACCACACACTCCCTTTCCTGTGTACCCTGTGAAATACATTTCCCCCAACCCCTCTCCTTTCCTTTTATCTTTGATTTTCCTCCTCCGGGGTTCCATCTCCGTTGCGCTTATTCGGGGCGGGAGGTTAGGAGGAAAAAAGAAAAGGAGGGAAGGGAGGGGGGGAACGCCACTGAACACATCACACACGCCGCTCGTACGTTGGGGACACAAACACTGCTACCGCACAAGCAGTACTTCCCACTTGCGTACATTCAGTATTAATTTTCAAAAGTAGACGACAAAAGCCGGTGAAACGCGGACGGACTTTTAAGAAAGTAAAAAAGAAAAGGAAGTGAAGAACGAAAGCGTTACAAAACGGAGAAACCCGCAAGTCAACCAGGGCATCACCATCATCGCCCATCGTTGGTCAGCAAAGCGCTCAGGCCATAGACAATGAATGGCAAAGAAATTCTTGGCCGTTTGCAAAAAAAAATGAAAATGGGTGGAGGGGGCGGTAAGAGGGATGGAGGAGGAAAGGCAGGACCCTGAGGCCCGAATCATATCACTGCGCCCCGCTCTCTCGACGAGCCCCGTGTTGACCACCGCCATCATCATCACCAACCAGTGAACGTCCCAGACATGCCCTACCGACACCAATGGCGCACATCCGAGTGACTTCTGTGGTCCACCACACACGCTACAGCATACCATTCTTAACGCGGTACGAACGAAAGCTTCATGCAGTTGTGGCGTACCGGTCAGTGATTCACCACTGTCGTGGACCCCGTGGCGAGCTGGCCAGAGAGTGGAGAACCCGGGGGCAACACAGGGCGAATAGACAATCAGCACAAGCGGGGCGGCTGACGTCCTGTGCGCAGGTCCCGGCCCCTACGGCTCCCTCCCGTCCTCTTTGGCCCCCCTGTCCCCGGTATCACAAGCTACTCGCCGTTTCCCGCCGCGGTCGGTCCGGTACATATTGTACCGAGGAAAGGAGAGGAACGACCGTGAAGCACAAAAAAAATGGGGGGCGGCGGGGACCGGCGGGAGAGAGCAGCAAACACAACCACCAGCGCAAGCAGCGAAAGACGGAAAAGAAAAGAAGGAAGAAAAAAAAATCCCACTCCCCCCCCTCCTCCTCCCGTGTCTCGCCTTCCTTTCTCTCCCTCTCTCTCCTTCTCCCCTCCCCCTTCAAATTTCGAAACCCGCCTCCCCATTTCTTCCCAGCCGCCTCACGCAGCACACTCTCTGGAGTGGTGGTGGTTAATGAATCGTCGTTTCTCTTCTTCTTTTGTAAACGCCGTTGCCTTTCTCAGGTGTTATTTCCCACTCTAATCCGCTATGTTTCACTCCCGCTCTCCTTAATTGTTTCTTCTTGTTTGGGTTCAACCGTTTCATGTCTCGGTCCATTTGGATTGTTTTTATCGTTTTCGGAATTCTGCAAACATTTTCTCCTAGCCACGGCATAACTCCCATAGCCAAGCCCCTTGTAGTCAGTCAGTGCGGAAGAAGACGAAGAAGAAAAAAAAGCGGAGGAAAACAAAGGAAGGGAAGGTTAGGACGGAGGCACGGACAAAAGACCAAAGAGCCGAGCTTGAGTTGATAGCGAGGAATGAGAGAGAGAGTGAGAAGGCGATTAATTTCTCATTATCCACACCCGTCCCTCTCCTCCTCACCAGCCCCACCTCCCCCTCCTCCCACACCCGGCTCTTCCGCGCGAAGGGGACTGCCGCTTTAGCCAGGAACTCTTTAACTTTTTTTCGGCTGTTCTTTTTTTTCTCTTGTCCATTTCCAAGATAGAGAAATCCGCAATCGTAAGGAATCGGACCACTCTTGGTTGAATTTTTTGTGCCAGGACATATTTTTTTTTTGCTTTTCCTTTTTTTCCCTTAAAACCCGTCCTCTGAAGTAGTCCGCTAACTTTTTTTGTTATATTTCTGTTTTATCTCTTGCGGCTCCATTTTGTCTATTGTCGTTAGGGGCCGGGCAACCTCCGCTGGCGTCGGTCCGAGACGAGACCTCGGATCTCTCGTCTCGCTCATACGAAAATAGAAAATCAAGGCAAAAAAAAGGAGAGAGGAGAGGGGAGGTGGTTTATCATTGGTTTTATAGCACCTTTTGTTCCCTTTGTCAAATATTTTCCTCCCCTCCTCATTACGGCGAACCAAGGGCGAGGGACGCGAGACTAAGCGTGTTTTACACGCTGGCCCTTTCAACGCGGAGGCTAGGAGTGGGGTGGGCTACCGTTGGTGGCGGTTGAATGGGGCTTGCTGGTGGCCGCCTGCGCTAGGTGCCTTGTCGCCCACCCCTCCCTTCCATGCTCCCCCGAGTTTTTTTCTTTCTTTCTCTCTCCCAGTTCTCCGTGTTTACCTTTTTCTTTTTGACTTTCTGGAGCCTTGACGTTTCTTCCCATTTCATAGCTGGGCTATTGCTCTCCTCCTCCTTCGTCCTTCTCCGTGTCCCCTTATCATCCTGAGTTGATCCTTGCTCTCGTTTCCCGTCGCGGCCCCGGTGTTGTCCGGACAGTGGTCGATGTGCTGCGTTCCACTCTCTCTCTCTCTCTCTCTCTCTCTCTCTCTCTCTCTCTCTCTCTCACTCTCTCTCTCTCTCTCTCTCTCTCTCTCTCTCTCTCTCTCTCTCTCTCTCTCTCTCTCTCTCTCTCTCTCTCACTCTCAGAGACTCTCTCTCTGCCCCCTCTTCCCTTACTCCCAACCCGCCCCAAACTCTCATTCCGTGTCAATGGGAAGAAAAGAGAGAGGAGGAAGAGGGGGGGGGGGGGCGAGAGGGCTCTTGTCTTTCAAAAAAGTCCCGCGTGTGTATGTGTGTTGTGTCTCGCTTTAAACGACCATGTGCCCATCCGTGTGGGTCCTGCAGCACGCGTTTCCACAGTATTTTTCATATCGAATCCGTCTTCTGGTCAGATGATGGACACACTCTTAGGAATCCCGGGCACGGCACCCACACACACACACACGCTCGCTCGCTCGCTCTCTGCTCAGTCAGAGTCTCTCTTGCTCTCGGTGTCTTTCTGTGGTCTCTGGCGCCCAGCTGACCAGCACGGGAGGATAAAACGGCAAACATTCTTTCGGTGTTCCAATATGAATGCCATTTGTCCGGAACCGATTAAACCAGGGCAATAAAAGAAGAAAATATGAAACAAACACACAGAGGTAAAATTATCTTGACAAGGGGGGTTAAATGGGAAAAACAAATAGGAAAAGAATGAAAAAATGAAATAGGCCCCTTCGCTGCAACTCCCCTTCTTTTTTTATTCTTTCCTTTTCTTTTCTTTTTCCTTTACACCAAACCCCGCATTTTCTCTCCTGCGGCTGTGTCCCTCTCTCCACCCCCCAAAAAAAATGGAAAAGGAGGAGGGGGTTAAATTTCTCCACCCTTCCTTTCCCCGAAAGCCCTCACTATCGAAGCCGGGCAGGTTGGAGACAAAGAGAGAGAGAGAGAGACAGAGAGGGAGAGGCAGGCAGGCAACGGGACAGAGGGAGTCTACAGCCAAAAAGAAAAAAAAAATAAGAACAAGGAAAACTGTGTTCCAACGAACGGACTGCACCGCCGGGCCAGGTGGAGCTTGGGAGGTGGTTGGTTGGTCGGCTGCCCGGATGATTCACTGGCGGACAATTAGTGATATAATGTAATATCTTAGCATTCCGGATATACCAAACTGCCTGGGTGAGAAAAAGGGGGGGGGGGGAGTAGGTAACAAAAGGAGGAGAGAAAGGGGTAAAGGTGGGGGAGGGGAGAGGGGGAGAATTATGTCCGTGGGTAGCAGCGCGCTCCTCCACAAGCGCCTTTGGCCTGTGTGGCCCATAACTCATATAAGTGGGTAACGGATCGGTTGCTTTGTGAGTGTGACCACGGCTCGCATCATGTTGGATCTGCGGTCTGGGACGTATTCTTCGGTAACGTATTCCATGCCAAGTTGAAGAAGGAAGACTGTGTTACCACACTAGCATCAGGCAGGAATGGGGAGGGCTTCCGATCCATGTTCGGATTGAGATCGCCTGCATGGTTCCTGTCATCTCCAACCAGGGCCTTATCGACGGATACCCTTTTTTTTTCTCTTTTGTCATTCATCGCCGTGGGGCCCCTGCAGCTGATCTTCTACTGAGTGGCCATCATGCGTGCTCACCACGGTCTGTAGTCTGGCCCGTTGGGCCCGTTGGGACCAAAGTCTCCGACAGTCCGGTTGAACTCGTCCCTATCTTCAAGCCCGACTCAGAGCATATTGCTACGAGACGGGTTGTCTAAGCATGACTGACACAGTGTCACCTGCGTGGAGCTCTGACGTCTCCATGTACTACTGCCGACTTGTTTGATTTAATTGTTAGATGCCCACATCAAAGAACAAAGAACGGGGGTCTAGCCACAGCAAACTCGTGGACAAGGGCAGTAGGTCCCCCCCGGGCTAAAACAGACATCGTCAGCATCCAAGGCTCACCTGCCTGGCAGGCAGAACTGAACGGTGAGCAAGAGGGGTGCGGCGATCGACCATAATCCTCAGCGACGGCGAGACCTGGCGAGTTCCCGATTCGGAAAATGCTCATCAGGCCCCGGCATCGCACCCAAGATCAGCCTGAAATGCGAAAGCTGTCCGCACCCTGGGGACGCAAAACGGCACTCCTTCCGTCTTGGTCATCGGTCAAAAACCCCGCCGATTTGAATTTCTTTGGGTCCCTTTACATCTCCTTATTGTGGGTATTGATCGAACCGGAAGACAAGACAAATCTAGAAACTACCCAGGACAGGAGGATAAAAGGACGATGTGATAAACTGGAAAGGAAGGCATCAGGGCACCGCGCAATGTAGAAGGAAAGGACAGCCCGATGTTAACCAGCAAAATAAAAAATACCCCACAATGGTGGCCAAACGCGGGTCTTGAAAAAGCAAAATAGAAAAATGGTTCTGCAAGTGTGGTCGTGTAGCAAACAGGGACACCCCGCCTCAGTTGGGTGGGTGTGAATTTAGGTATTTTCTCGGTTGGTTCAGTATGGCCACCGGATCTTTTGCTGAGCCGGGTGGTGCATTTCCTGGGGTCCTCCTCGCCATCCTACCTAATTCCTTCTGCCTTTACCCACGAGAGAAGTACACGACTACAGTGGCGTTTTCGGGTCGGCGAATTTCGGTAGTATTTATATAGAATGAATGGTTGCCAAAATATTGACAGAGTAAAATACAATCACACACACACACAGAGACACACACACAATATATATATATAATACATACCTATGTATCAAAGCAAGAAAAAAATTGAACTATAGTAAAAGTACGAGATGTGTAGAGAGGGGAAGAGGGCGGCCCGCGGGCGGCGGCCGCGCACACAAAGTGGAGAGCGCAAGAGAGCAGCAAATCCCTAAGGTCTTGGGGAAGGAAGGAAGGACGGGAGGGAGGGGTTGGGGGCATCTCAAAACAAGAAAAAGCTGGACATTTCTTCCCTCTTTCGGTAGGCGGCTTGGGCAAAACGAGCTGACAACCACGGTCCCGACGACCGTGTCTCTCTCTCTGTGTATGTGTGTGTGTATGTGTGTGTGTCGGGTATCCTATTCGTCTCTTGTGTGTTTGTGTGACACAAGGCTGTCTATGATGTCTGCCTCCTGGTGTGTGGATCCGGGCCGTTGTGAATGTGTGTGGAACCCGGTTCGGGGAGAGAATTGCTTTTGCTCGGCTTTTTCGGGCCTCCCGGCGGGTAAGTATAACAAAATAAGAAATTAGGCCCCTTCGCATGGTGGAAGCCACCCGGACCCCAACGTCGGCATCAATGGAGGATCGAAACGGGCTGGCATGCTGGGAAGTCCCGACGACACGGATGCACCCCCGCAACTGAAGCTATGACCAGGAAACTATACGTCGAGCACCAGAGTAGTACAAAAGCAGCAAACCCACGATCTGTACGAACACACCAAGAAAATGTCACTTGTTTAATATGGCATAGTTTAGAACATGGGGTGCACCGCAGAGCCACGGGAGATGCGTTCATGATGGTGTGACTCTTTGGCATACCTGGTATGTGATGATTGATATGTTGAATGGGGTTCTTGGCGATGGGACTACAAGATAAGAGTGATCTACTTCTCTGCTCTCTACAGCTTGCCGTTGGCTAGATCGACAATCTGTACAATGGTCACCGCGAGACCGAGGGCGCCAACCAATACGCCACCAATAACGACCACCAAGCCCATTTGCGCCATTTTGGGATGGGTTTCCTTATCCTTGCGGTACTGAATCATCCCTGGGATAACAAACGTGATCGCCACTGCCGCCGTTGAGCCCAGGATCTGGAACCCAATGTCGAGGTGGCTTAGACTCAAGGCGAGGACCAGACACAGGCCCACAAATGCCACCGCAAACATCGCACGGCGTGCCAAGGTTACCTCGAGGTCACCATACCTCCAGGCGTGCACGAGCTTGACCGAGGGGTAGAAGACCAAGGGAAACTTCAACAAATTCAGCAGTCCCACGAATCCACGAGCAAAGGTCATAATGTACCCAGGATATTCAGTCAAAATATCTCCGCTAACGTTGCGGCCAAAGTAGAAGTAACCTGCCAGACCAAAGACAAAGTAAATAGAAGTGCAGATGCCCATAAGAGAGGTGTGCATGACGGCCGGGAACAGATGCCTTACTCCTGCAGCCATTTCAGTGTAAATATGCAACACATTGAAGTGGCACATGTACACAAGGCTGAGTAAAGGCACGGCCTGGAGAATCGCCACCGGGTCCGTGTCCACCGCCTTCACGGTCGGTGCAATTCCTCCTTTGGCAATCAGTTCGTAGACCATCGCACCTGCAACGAAAAGCATGAACCCTACGGCCAGCGTACTCGAGTACTGCAGTGCCTTCAGATCAGGCGCACACAATAGCGGTAGTATGGCCAGACCGCTCCACACTTCGACCCACGCCCGCTGGAGGTACCAACTTTCAGAGTCTCCGAATGCAAGCTGTAGAACAGGCGTCAGCAAATCGCCGGCCACAATGAACAGTACAGATGCAGAGAGCAGGAGCAGGATGCCCAGGCTCAGACGAGTGGCTAGAATACCCGTTGGTCCGAGGTAGATGCCCGCAAGGTCCTCGTAGTTGGCTTTGCCTTTCCGCTTGGCCGCGTTGCGGAGCCAGACGCCCGTAAGGTCGCTGAGGAAACCAAAGAAAACAATTGCTATGAGTCCGGTCAGCCAGCCGGTCTTGGCGAAGGCGATCGGTAGTGACAACACACCGGTACCGAGGCAGCTCGCCGTCAGGTTCGCAACGGAAGAAAAGAAAGTGCCATTACCCTCCCTCTCGTGTACTACGGACCGCGCACTGATCTCCTGCTCAACTTCCCGGAATTCCCGGTCAATTAGCGATGTGTACTCGTCTGCGACAGGGGAGAACTCGATCTGTGACTCGTCTATGTCGCTGGGGTAGACGTCAGTAGTGTTCTCGGGTACTCCCAGAGCCATTTTGGTTGTGTACTTTGTGGACTAGTTTTCACTTGTCCTTGAAGTACGTTAAAGTAGCAGTCTACAATATGTGACGACACTTTGTCAGGTGTACGAACAAATATACTTAAAGTCTCCTGTTGCACCGAATCAATTTCCTGATGCCCAGGGTTTTTGGTCGAGTCCGGTTCACTACCAAAGGAGAGATTTCTGTCGTCTCAGTTTTCGCATGATCTAATAATGCACAAGTACAAGATTAGTGCTGCCACATTGTCTGCAAATTTTCATGAAGTACCAACAGTGCCCTGGGAAACGTCAAGCATGTCCACCGTACAACACCCTGAACCCTTTCAGACACCAGAGGACGGTGCCCGGCCAGCAGTAAGCAAGCCCCATGAATGGGTCCCCCCCTCCCCCCGCCTCCTTTTCAGCCTTATCTCTCACTCTCCCAGTATGGACTCTCTACCGCACTCCGAACCCGCCCGGACACGGACCGGAAATGGAACGACCCGACGAGGAGCCAGGAGGTAGCGGGTGCGCGGGGAGGGGTGGGCAGTCAAAGCAAGACTCCGTTTTGCCAGAGAAATGGACGGGCAAAAAAAAAAAGAAAGAGTCTGCCGGGGTGGTTGTGACCCCCGGAAAAAGGGGGGGGGGTTAGTGGGCGATTCCGCCTTTGCCGCTTCGCCCTTTCAAACACTGCGAAACGAGGGCGTGTAGGAAGAGGAAGACATGAGAGCTCCTGAGAACTTTAGATGGGATCTGACCTATCCCATGTCCCGGACCAATACAGTGCCCTTTTGATGCACTATCCCTGGCACTTCGCCATGCAAACAAACGGAGTCCATCCGGAATACACTGGGACGAAGAACGCGTCACATGCATGCCATCATCTCACCCACGTACACGCAGGGAACACATGAGATAGTGAGAGAGAGAGCGATGGACAGATATGTCACAAAACGTCAGGTATCGCGCGGGTCCGAGTTAACATGTTCATCCGCACTACCAACAAGCATCGCGAACTGTATTGTATCTGCCATGGAGTAAGCAGTGGCACTGATGGTAGGTGATGGTGGTGACGGAATAAAAACATTCGGCTTGTGTGCGGGGTCTGGGTTTTTGCTTCCTGATCAGCAAATCTCACTCTCGCCAGTCAATTCACAGAGGCGCGCTGGAGTTTGGGGCGGGTGTGGGCACGGGTTTGCACTCTGGGCTCTTTCGTTGGCACTTCCTCCCTCTTCCCTTTCTGACGTTGCGGGAGTGCTACGTAGCTCTCGCTCCCGGCCCCCACGCATCCGCCGCAAGAGAGAAAACAGAAACTGCCACTTTTTCCCACCGTCTCTGTCCCCGCGTCCCCCCTTCGCATCGCTTTTTCGCTAATTTGCGCACAACCGGGGGGCAAGTGAGTGGGAGAGGTAACGGAGACTGGTTGGCGGGCAGAAGGCAGAATGGAAAAAAGTGGGGGGGGGGGAGGGCGGTGAGGTGTTGCCGCCATAGTGAGAGCTCAGCGAAGCATTTGGAATTCCTGTAGATTGCTAAGGTCTCCTTTTTGTTTTTATTCCCCCTCAACCCCACTCTTTTTCCTTTCAGCTCGTCTCCTGGATTGGTGGATTAAAATGGACTCCTGATCCCATGGAGAGAATAGGAGCCCAGGTTTTTCGTTGCTTTTAATAGGCCCCTAATTTCTGGCTTTTTGTCCCTGCCGTTTCTCCTCCCCCTTTGTCTTTCGAGTTGGTGGTGCGGCACCTGCCTTGTGTGTTTGTTTTGTGTGGGGGGGGGGTTGTGCCCGACCAAAACTTAGATAGCGCGACGGGGCAGGGGATCCTTGTTGCATCCTTGTTCCGGAGCTATGGGTCAGCAGGGTTTGGGAAGGTATTTTGCTTTCTGCATACTCCTCTCGAGTAATCTTCCTTAAGGATCTCGGAAGAAACTCCAAATTTGAATTGAAAATTCAGAAAGCATGGGACTCACCGCAGACCAGCTCCAGGCTGTAATTGAGGAAAGGTTCAAACCGGTGCATCTCACCGTGGAAGATGTGTCTGGAGGGTGCGGATCTAATTTTGAAGTGACCATTGTCAGTGAAATGTTTGAGGGAAAGAAGCTCCTGCAAAAGCACAAGCTGGTGAATTCTCTGCTGGCAGATGAGATAGCACAAATGCATGCGTTTAAGCAGAACCCGTACACTCCAGAGGAGTGGGCCAAGAAGCAGGGTGAGAGCAGCTGAACTCAGCATGTAACAGACTAATATAAAGAACATATGACAAATACATTTAGAATAACTGGATGTGTATATTGGAATCCATGACATTCATGCGGAAGTAAGACTGGAGACGACGAAAGTTCTTTTGAGATTCCGAACAATTGCAGACGTCAACTAGGCGACCACAATGCGAATGCACAAATTGCCCGCTCGATTTTCAGAATACTCCGTATAATCATTGAGGGGAGAGAATCTCCCCTCAAAGACTCTCTTCTATCCACAATATATCAGTTGGCATATCTGTACTAATTGCTTTCAACAATGTTCTTATGGTGTGTTATACGACTCCTTTCAACCCAGGGCGCACACAGTCTACACACACACACACACAGAGGGACATGCCTCGAAGAATTCCGCCTCCGGTTGGAAGGTTTCTGCATACACAAGATAACACGAAGATCAAAGGAAATTGGATAAGGATCTACTATCAACCTCAACTGAACCAAGCAGTTTCCAACATCTACCGTTGTCGACCCATCCCGTCATCGCCACTCTACAAGACATCTTGTTGCTTTCTGCGGCGATCAGAGACTGTTCCTGCTTTCGTTTTCTCTTCTCTGTTGGAAATGTAGTGATGATGCTCTCGAATGTGCTACCGCTTTACTCTGGTAGCCCACAGAAAAACTGTGTGTACCGGAGCGTTAAACCCTGCGCGCCCCCCCTGCCTTGGTCCGCTTGGAAGAAAGAGACCCGCCCTCCCCCCACAATTCTTCCCACTCAGCTTGGAGTGCCGGGGGTGCGGGTTGCTAAGGCCCGCGCTTCTATATTGATCATACTGAGTCAATATCACACGAGCGCCAGCGCTTTGCGGCCCTATTCCCAAACACGAGAGGGGTGGGGGAGCGGGGGCTGCAGCAATGCATGGGTTCTCGTCGACATTGTCTGGGGGTTTAAGCAGCACTTTACAGGGCTGAGGTCGCCTACTGGTGTTGCGCTGTTCATTATCACTTGCCTTCCAAACCTGACCTGCCGTTTTTGGTACGTGGTAGGCTACACAGTGGAGGCATGGCTGGTGCATATTTAAAGACTTGTTCTTTGTTCTCGTTGTTCCATAGTCACCCATCGCTGACCACCACGGGTGTTGAAGAAGAGCATGGAGACGAACGCCATTGACTTTGCGCACAAGACAATGTTGCAGGTGGGCTAATCTGCTCACTTGCACCTGCAAGGGCAAGGAAGAGTGCCAGCGATGCTAGATAGTAAACTCAGGGAAAAGGAACGACAGGATTCCACCACGTTTATCGTTGCTGTTTTAGTGAAGGGGGAGTCGCTGCATCCATGTCATGGGGTCCTCTTCTTTACAAGTCGCGCTTCAGCTAGCCATGTACACAATCGTGTGGCTTGAACATTGCAAAAATGGGGTGGCAGGGCCTCCGAAGACCCATCCACCAAGTACCAGAATGAAAAGAAACAGAGAGTCCCAACCCACGCCCGAGTACGTCGAAGCTTTTCCTATTCCATTCCTTCCCATAGGGTCCAACTCAAATCAAACACACAGCACCGTCCCCAATGACACGCATCCAACTCGACCTCCAGTGCCATCCAATGCAAATGGAAAGTTCGTTGCGTACGATATTCCCGAAATCAACGTTCGACTCTTTGTCCATGCAGGATTTACGTGGTTGCTGTTGCTTCACCCCACAACCTCCCAACACCGAAGTGCTCCCCCCTCACACCTCCCCCACCTTTTCCTTTCACTCACTCCCCCGTTTATATTACCCCAGCGCCCGACCCGCGGGAGCAGGGATGGCCCCCCTCCCCCGGCCTGTTACGGTGGAAACGGGGGCACACCGAAACGAAGGCAAGGGACACCCTTGGTGTGGCGGGGGAGGCGAGCGGAGGGGGGGGGTGGGAGTTTGGTCAACTTCGAGCAAGAAGGGAAGAAGAGACGCACTTTCTTACGCAGACTTGTGCTGCCGTCCGATGTGCGCGGTCCTGCAACAACACAGGCGTGTTTTTGACCGACATTATTTCTTGTGTCTCTTCACTACATGGGACGACACGCTCAACAGATGAGGCTACCCTTGCTGTGGTGCATGCCAGTAGATCCGGAGGCATTGCGCCGCGGTTGTTTAGAAAGAGAGTATACGGATGGGGGGAAAGCAGGGAGGAGGCTTTTGTTTCATTTGGCGTTTCCACAGAAAGTGACAAACGCTCTGGTCTGTGTGATTTCTGCTGGTCGTCTTGATCCGTGCTCAGTCGAGTAAAACAAGCAATATGTAGAATAGAATGCTTCATCATCTAGGGTGAATACAACATTCCATTTTGTCGAGAACTAAATAGTTGAACTTCGAGCCTGGTATCGTGACCATTGGGCTGCGTATGGTTCTGAGTGGAAGCTACTTGAAGCCAACCTGCGCATCCATCGGGGAAAGAGGATCTCCATGTTTCTCCTTGTTCTTCCAGTGTGAGAAAATTAATCTGTGCGTGAGAGTGTGTATATGTGTACGGCTCGCCGACAAGGTACCATCACACACCTCGTCTCGGTTGCCAAAGTGAGTCAGAATCTAGTGTGTTACTTTTGCGGGAGTGTTTTCTACTAGATTTCGGGGAAGCAGAAACCAAAACAGTTCAGAAGGTTGCAATACAGGTAGGCAAAAGGCTGTCGATAATCAACGATGGCAACCACCGCAGCTCCCTGTCCCCCCAGCTATCAGCCGACTGCCCATCCGTCGAATGCCACCGCCACGGTTCCAGGGGATGAAGAGGCAAAGGCCTGTTCCAACTATAGATTTCTGAAATGTGTTGGCGAGGGTAATTTCGCCAAGGTTTGGATGGCAAGGCATGAAATCACTGACGAGGAGGTTGCAGTGAAGGTCGTGGAGAAGGCCAAGCTGAGCGCCACAAACGCCAAGTATCTGGCACGTGAAGTTGCGGTTATGAAGCTAGTTAAGCATCCCAACATTGTGCGTCTCTACGAGGTCATCGAAACGAAGAGTAAATTGATCCTAGTCATGGAGTACTGCCCCAAGGGTGAGATTTTTGACTACGTCGTAGCGCAGGGCAGGCTGCAGGAGCGAGAGGCCCGCCGTGTCTTTCGCCAACTGCTGTCCGCCATTGCTTACTGCCACAGTCGCAATATTATCCACCGGGATCTAAAGGCAGAGAACCTGCTCTTGGACGGCAATATGCACATCAAGGTCGCTGATTTTGGATTTGGTCGCACGGTTGAAGAAGGCGACAATGTGCAAACTTCCTGCGGCAGTCCACCCTACGCGGCCCCAGAAATATTTGCTGGTTCTCGGTATGACGGTCCTGAGGTAGACGTGTGGGCTTGTGGCATCATGCTCTATGTTCTTGTTACCGGCTGTCTACCGTTTGATGGTGCCAATTTGAGTATTCTGAAACAGCGTGTGACTGTGGGAAAGTTTCGCATCCCTCTGTTCATGAGTGTAGAGTGTGAGCGTCTCATCAAGCGGTGTCTGACGGTGGATCGCAAGAAACGTCCAACAATTTTTGATCTGTTGTCAGACCCTTGGATCAACATGGGCTACGAGGATTGCCCCTTGCAGATCACTGGATTGGAGGCCCATTCCAAGGATGCACCCCTGGACCGAAGTGTACTGGAGCTCATGGAGTCTATGGGTGTTGTGAGAGCCAGTGTCGAACAGAGCCTGGAAGAAAATGCATACAACAACCTTACCAGTGCTTACCACCTGCTCAAGGACCGTATCTTGGCCAAGGGTTCTGTCGCCGCAGTCCAGATGGAACTCATGGACAAGAACGTCATTGCAGGTAATAACAACAACGCCGCCGTTCAGAAAGCCAAGAAAGAGCAGCGTCTCAAATCTGCCCAGATCCGGGTCACCCAAGACCTTGAGACCGAGACAGACATCCGGCGGATTAGCTTTAATGGTCCGCGCAAGCCCAGCACCTTGTCTGAGGATGTGGCCAACATGCATGTCAGTCATCCTCCCGCCTCCGCTCAGCAGCAGCAGGGCCAGGCTCAGACAACGACTGGAAGTGGTGGCTTGAAACAGCGCATTATGGCCCAGAAGCTGGACCGTCTGAGGAATCTTGCTCCCTTCAGCCGTCGCAAGAGCTCCACGGTCGAGCCAGACCCACCGGCTTCACCCATGAGCAGTGGTACAGCTTCAAAGAGTCCACTCGGGCACGAGCTGCGCGCCTCGATGGGCAGCCGTCAGTCGCTGTTGGTGCCGGGTTCGCCCGTTCAGGAGCACGCAGCATCAAGATCATCACTGTCTCCAATGCTCGGGCGAAAGGCCAATGCTACTGAACGTACAAAGTTTGCTGCCGCGTCTGTGACTTCAAAGAAGAGCGAGGTTGATGTCCGTGCTCAGGTTGTCAAAGCGCTCAACAAACATAATATGACTTTTGACTTGGCATCCGATGGAAAGTCCTACAGTTGCCGAGTGGAGAAGTGTGATTTTGACATCAAGATCATCACTCTGAACGCCCTGAGCCTGGTTATGGTACAGTTCAAACGAACTCGTGGTGAGGCCTTTGTCTACAAGCAGGTAGTAGAGAACCTGGTGGGCTCGTTGCGTCTCTAACGATACGCAGGGCACCTTGGGCATAGCCATCAGCTTGGGCATAGTATGAAATTAGTACGCTGGACGGAGCGTTTGTGTGGTGACTCGACATGAAAAAAATCGATGTGGGTGGTGTCCGTAAAGGGACCATCATCAAGTAGTCATCATCGTCAGTGTTGCGTGGTCTCACAAACACCTCTGTCCTCATAATAATCACCAGACAAATTCGAACATAACACATTGAAAAACAAATACAGCACCAGTGGATAAATAGTCCCTACGACATCTTGTACTATCATGTACTTCACCGAACAGAGATGTGGCGGACCATGGGGTGGGATGTTCGTCGTTTTCTGTAGATTCTGGGTGGTGCAGCGATTGCTTTACAAGACCAGCACACGGAGAGATGGAGGGGTTCAGAACACGGGGGGAGGGGGGGGAAGGGGGAATGGACCTTTGTAACCTGTGTTGAAATATATATTTCAAATCAAATAATTGGGGGTCTATTTATGTGGCTGAGCAGAAGGAAAGTTTTTTCTGCTGAAGTTCTTCCTGCTTTTCTTCGGAAGCGGGTTACTACTTATTCTATGGGACGTGGCTTCGATGCCCACCCAAGACTGGAACTTCTCCCTTCCCTGTCAGAAAGCAGACAGCCATCCGGGTTCACCACCGCGCCACACTACTCACGCACACCGTAACAGGACCACAGTTATGTACGAAACACCACTCGCAGTCCCATTCTTCACATATGCTCAGGATGGGGTCGGGTTGGAATGGGACCTCTAAAGGGCTGGGAAAGGATTCCGTAAACCTCAACCGAACAGCCCCATGCGTACGCGTAAAGGCAAAACAAAACTGGCCCAACTCTTTTTGGCGAAGTGAAATCTGATCAATGGAACCGACGGCGGAAAAAAAAATACTCCTTCCTTTGTTCAATTGTCTATAGCGGGGCATCCATTCTGTCCCCTTCCTTTTTTTCTTATTCTTCCTCTTTCTCATCGCTCTGCTACGAAAGAAAAACAAACACCCCTTCCTCGGGGCCTCTTCTTTCAGGCACCCGAAACGCAGTAGCCGACTTACCCCGTGTGATTTAATTTGGTCACTAAAAAACCTCAATGCCGTCGAGTGTTTCACACGCACACGGTAGCGCAGGTCGCACATCCAAACAAGAAGAATTTCCAACGATACTCTCTGGGTGCAAAATTTAAGGAACGAAGATGGCACAATGGATTATCAAACTGGGGGCGGGGGCACATTTTCAGAGAGCGTCAATCGAGCCAGCCATCAGCGGTGCCAGTAGTACCTAGCAGTGACCCGCTTTTCGTGGTGGTGGTGGTGGGGGGGACGTGGTAGGGGGAAGGGGGAGGTTGTCGAGTACTAAAAGCCCGCAAGTCTCTCGGAAGGTCTAGCAACGCCGCACCTTCTGGTGCGGAGGCCTGGCCGAAAGCGGTACCGGCCAAGAACACGGCGTGCGCGGTAGTCCCTCTCGAACTTGTGGAAGGAAGGGCTGTGTGGCAGCTCTTGTCGTGCTTTTGGCCAGCACCCATGCCGTTTGTGTTGATTCCATTCTGACCATTCCCAAGTACCAGTGGTAGAGTCTTTTGTATATATTGTCGTGCTATCGTGGACTTTGTCGTCCCTTTCGTCACGCTCCTCACCGCTCTCGAGTTTGACCGCGTTGTAACTCTACACAGAAGGGGTCTCTTACACTTTGTCACTTGAGTGAGACACCAGCCGCTCCGTAGATCACCAACTGCTCTTCGGCTTCTGGTAAGGTCATCCAGCCACGCAGTGTCCCTCTTTGGTCGCCTCCGGCAATTTTAGCAAACACACACATGCCCTCTCTCTCTTCTGTAGTTCACAAGGCCAATTTGTTTCAACTTGCGATGAAGGGGGGCGCACAAGCGGAGAAAATGAAGGTAACTCAATGAACCAAAATGGGCGCAGCCTTGGGAGACCAAATACGGTTTCATGGGGGCCGCGGGCGGGGGAGGGGCCAGATCCCGTCCACGAACCCAATATTCAGCTTGGGACTGCCAACATGTTGGCCACAACACTTTCTCTGCCAGGGAGCGCCTGTGAGAAAAGGTATTGGAATGAATCGGCGTTTTGTTAGGTAATGGATGGAAACACAGGGTGAGACAGACGAACGGGGAACCTAGGCACCGAATCTTCATGGAGCGGTGGAAAGACTGACCAGTAAATCATGTTGACCGCATTGCAAGCCGGAACGCTTGTGTTCTGGCTCGTCTTTGAGGTCTATGGACTCTTAGAATACAACTCTATATTACACATCCTGTCCCGAATCGGTAGCAGAAAATGTTTCACCACAGAGTACGACGCGGTCAAACTCGAGAGCGGTGAGGAGGGTGACGAAAGGGCCGACAAAGACCACGATAGCAACGACGATATATACAAAGACTCTACTGGGAATGGTCAGAATGGAATCAACACAAACGGCATGGGTGCTGGCCAAAAGGACGACAGAGCTGCCACACAGCCCTTCCACAAGTTCGAGAGGACTACCGCGCATGCCGTGTTCTTGGCCGGTACCGCTTTCGGCCTCATAATTATTTATATGTACCTATGCGAAATTGCCGAAATCTGGCCTTCGGGAGAGCGTACGTACAACCGTGACCAGTTCATATTCTTGGTTTTCGTAATTGGTATTGTCGCCGTTCTGACTGCCAAACGGGACCGCAAGGATATTATTCTCAACCGTGCGCAGACTGAAGAGTGGAAGGGATGGATGCAGATCCTCTTTGTCTTCTACCACTATTTCCGAGCTGCTGAAACATACAACTTCATCCGTGTGTTTATTGCAGCCTATGTATTCATGACGGGCTTTGGAAATTTTAGTTACTTTTGGGTGCGGGAAGATTACAGTGTGCGGCGCATGATCAAGAGCCTGTTCCGTCTGAACTTTATGGTCATCTTCGTCTGCATTGCCACGGAGAATGAGTACATGCTGTACTACATTTGTCCCATGCATACGTTCTGGTACCTCTATGTGCATGCCTTCTTTGCCATCAAGTCGAGCTGGAATAAGAACTCAAAGCTTATGGCAGTTAAGTTTGTGCTGGCACTGCTCTTTGTGGTGGTGATCTGGGAATCTCCAGGTCTGGTGGAGGTCCTGTTCTACCCGCTGAAGCCTATTCTTGGCTTCCAAGACTCCATGCATGAGTGGGCTTTCCGTTCTGGGTTGGACCGTTATGCACCATGGTTTGGTATGCTTTGTGCCTACAACTACCCACAGTACGAGGCCATGTTGCGAGGCTGGGAGAAGCCGGACAATCCCTTGGGTAAGGTGTACAAGATGATTAGTGTTGTAGTCTGCGTGATTGCCTTTTTGATCTGGCTGTTTGTGATCGAGCGGCGAGATAAGTTTGACTACAATTCTTTACATCCTTATACGAGCTGGATCCCCCTGGTTGTGTACATTCACCTGCGCAACGTGTCACAGGAAGCCCGCTACTACCACAGCGCTCTGCTCCGCTGGCTGGGTCGCATCACGCTGGAGACGTATCTGGGCCAACTTCACATTTATATGCAGGCCAACGCCAAAGAGCTTATTGTCTACATTCCCGATTACCCCCTGATGAACTTTGTGCTCAACTCGGCCATTTATATTTACCTGAGCTACCGAGCGTTCCAAGCCACCAACACCATCAGTAACTACATTTTCCATCCGGACAACGACATGAAGTTCATTCTCACTCACTTGGGTGTACCGATTGCCTGCCTGTTTGCTGCACTCCCGCTTGGAACGATATTACTCAACCTTGGGACGTGACACGGACAATAGGGGCATATTGAAAAACGTTTAAAGTGATTGGGATTTGGGGCAGAAGTAAGGCCTTTGCAGCATTGCTAGTTAACTCTCACAGGCACACAACCGCTTAGATATGCACGACTTGCTCCCGTGCATGCCATCTAAAGTTGTACTCAATAGATAGAAATACGCCATGCAATCCACGCCTTGCCTTGCAGGGCCGTTGTATTCAATTTCTGTGACCTGAAAAGGATTTGTGGTTCCAAAGACATGCCAAACTGACTATGGGAGCTTAGTAGTCAAGCGCACACAGAAGGGGGCTCTTACAATTTGTCACTTGAGTGAGACACCAGCCGCTCCGTAGATCGCCATCTGCTCTTCGATGGACGTAACATCTCGTCCAGGTCATCTGACCACTTAACCTCTCCGACTGGTTCTGCCTCCTGACCAACGTAGCCAGCGTATATATCAACGGGCTCAGCCTCCTTGTCATTCAATGCGATGTCCTCAAGTTCTTGCTGCAGAACCTCGTCCTCATGGATTGATGTCGAACGGAGTCGCTCCATTTTGCCAGCATCAAGCACCTGCTCCATGAGCTTCGGTCTGCGATAGATACCTTCTTCTCCGAAGCTTGCATGCATGACACTCGCACTCGATGTCTCCAAGCGATACAGAATACGTGTGATACGGAAGATGACTTCGTGAACTGTTTCACAGGGAGGGAATTCAACCTCACGCGATGCTACATGAGCGTGTAGCTGGGTCCTTTCAGGTGAGTACCGCACAATGATGCGTTCGAGATCCCTCTTCTTTCTGACACTGATTGGCAGGTGTGCAGAACCCGTGCACATGATAACAAACCGCCGCAGATCGGTGCTCCTGGTGGCGTCAGAAGTGAAGACCCGCTTCACTAGGTTCAGCATTTCATTGTCGGCATCATTGAATTCCTCAAAGTCAATAAATTCCAAAAGTCCGTGGCCATCGACATGCTGATCACCGCAACTTAGCAACATGACATCCAGTGTGTTGAGACTGTGCTCTTCTGCCAGCTTCATGAAGATACCCTCGGAGTAGAACCCTTCGCGCAATGCGCGCATTTGCTGCGCCCGGCAGCGATACAAAGACTCCAACCATTTCTTTGTGAAGCGATCCAGGTTATGGGTCCCTTCCCGTCCTCGTCTAGGGGCACTGCTGGCTCTCGTATGACTGGCTGTTCCCCTAAGATTGCTATCCCCTCCTTCCTCCATGGATGACATCTCAAAAACGGGTAGAAGGTCCCGATTTACGCTGATTGATGACGCTGACAAAGGGTCAAACAAGCTGAAGTCTTCAAAGGACGGATTTTGGCCCAAGAAGTAGCGGTAGATCATCGGGGCCAAGGGAGCGGCAATGCAAACGTCGTAAATCATGGCATGGAGCAACAATGCACCAATCGTACGGAAATCGTCCAGGTTCTGGTTGTCTTCAGCAGGCAGATAGTATGTTGCCTTGCGCTCGAATAACCCATAGCGTGGGTCGACCATTTGTGTAAAGAACTTCTCAAGTACTCTGCCCATCTGTCCATCAGCATCGCGGTATCCAGTAATGCGGACAGGTATCTTCACCGATTTGACGTGCTGGAACGCAACGAGAAGTTGAGGTACCAATTCTTCACCGTCCAGTTCCACCAAAAGTTCTTCATTTTTACACCGCAGGTTCTGAAGACTCCGCCGTGCTTGGAAGATTCGCTCATCTGCAGTCTCCAGTGCAGTTACGAAGACCTGAGTGTCCACATGAACCTCCCGAGGCAAGGAGAAGTAGGCAGAGTGCAGGACGTCGCTGACGCTGGACAGGCTGTTGTCGATACACACCTCCCGTAGTACCTCCTTTGCGTTTTCATCAGTCAGTGCATTTAGGTCCTTCGGAACAGCCTGACAATACAAATCCTTTGTGAGTAGCTGGTACAGAATTAGCATGGCTCCACGAATGTCCTGCTGACGTCCTTCCTCAGGGTCAATGTCCTCTGCCTTGCCCAAATTTGTCAGCCTAGGAGATCCGTCCTTGTCCATCAGGACTTGATCCAAGAGCAATTTGCCGTGGAAGATGCCACGCGCGTGAAGGTATCCAAGGCCATTGAGAATGCACCGCACAATGCTACAGACCTTTTCAGAGTCCATGTCTCTGTCCCGCTCGACATACTCCCGCAACGTCCCTCCCTCGCAGTAGGGCATCTCAACATAGACGTAGTTGTCATCATAGAAGAATCCGTTGATGCCAACCACATGAGGATGGCTGAACTGTCTGGGAAGCAGAATCTCACTCTGTGCTAGTTTTTTCTCATCACGCTTCAAGCGCTTGATGATGACAAGATGCTGCTCATCATGAGACACATGCTTGCGCCGCATGAGGTAGATAGTCCGCCGGGGGTCCGCATTTGGTATCTGCTTGAGTTCCTCGTAGTCATCCACAATGTTTCTGGTAAGGTATGCACCACTGTTGATCAAATTGACCATATCCGGATCTTGACCTCGACTTCCGTGGGTCATTGCGCTGGCCTGTGCAGCCTTCTCTGGGTAGTGTACGCCTCCCTCTGTGATGATCGTCGTGAGTACACAACGTCTCTGGTTCGTCACCTGTTTGAGCTGTTGCTTCGCTTTAACTAGTTTCTGCCTTGCTGCGGAGGCCTCGGCATCGTTCTCAATCAAATCATCGTGCATCTGCTGCTTCCATCCCCGACGATTCAGCAGAGAATTGAAGCTCATTTCAAGGCTTGTGATTGACTTGCGCTCCTTCTCAATCTGAGTGCCGAGTTGTTGCACTTCCTTAAACCGAGTTGAAAGAGTCTTCTGGAGCTCGGACCTGCCATTGATCTGCCGATATTTCATTCTCCACAGGTCATACAAAGTGATGAGGCCGATGACAATCAATTCAATCATGCCCCCGTTGTCCATCACGGGCTTCACACTGCGGAGCAGAACAACGGACTCGTCCTGGGCTTCTCGTAGGCGGTAGTGCATTACCGGAGTGTCTAGCGCTTCCCCGAGGAACTTCACTTGATTCGAAGGACTTAACCAGTTGACGTATCCATACAAAATATGGCAGGATTCGTACAGAGAAGACAAAAGACCACGCTTCTCTCTTACAGAAATCATGAGTTGGCTCAGCTCTTCCAGGTGATCTTCGAGGATAGTGGTGTAGTCCTTCAGAGCCCTGTTTCGTTCCTTCAGTACTTTGTCAAGCTTCCCCCCGGCTTGTAGCCCGTCCCGTTGAACCAGATCTCCGACAGCGGAAAACGCATTATGAGTCCTTTGTTCTGCCACGTTTTGCTCCTCCTGCACTTTCTCAGTGATGTGGTAAAGCGAACCCATAGTCTGACGATACTGCGAGAATAGGGCACGAATGGAATTGATTTGCGCTTTGAGAATGAGCGTTGGTCCATCTGATACCAAAGCATTTGAATAGCGCATTAGCATGTGCTCAGTATCTTCAGTTTCGCGCAGCTCTTCCATGATTCTGTGGTCCTCCTGTTCCCGTATTTCCTCCTTGGCAGATTCGAGCTCTGATTCTGTGTGCTGCGTATGTTCCGCATGCTCCGATTCGGATGGCATACTTTGCCTGCTCATCTCCATGTCCGGTTGAGGATCGGAGTCCGCGGCCAAGGACGAGTCAACCAACCGGCCATCTTCAGTGGAGCGGAAGCTGGCACGTCTAATTCGGTCTGCATGTGATTGACTGTGATGAGTGCCGCCAGCAAGATTGTTCAACAGCTCTTCAGTTGCATCCTGTAGGAGCTGCGCCAAATACTTCATGACAGTTGTCGGTCCCTTCTTAACCTTCGGTGCAATGTCTGCACTCCAGGGATTGCCATTCAAATGCAATGTGGTCAATTTACTACACCGAGCTAGGGTGTACGGCAGATCGGTAAGGTTATTATGATTCACCGCGAGCAGCACCAAAGAACGGAGATTACCAATTTCGTCAGGTAGCTCCTGCAGCTGATTGTGCGCCAAATTAAGCATGCTTAAGTTCTCGAGATTCCCCAGTTCTACGGGAACTTTCGTTAGATTGTTGCGCTTCAAATGCAAGACTGTGAGTGTCTGCATTGATCCAATGCTGTCGTCAATGACACCGCCCAGCTCATTCCGGCCCAAACCAAGGACAGAAATAGATGGGAAATTCAAAGCCCCTGACTCGATCACGCTAGCCCCATTGCCTTCAATCCACAAGTTCTGAAGGCTTGTCAAACGACTCATCCATGCTGGAATTGTAGTGATGCTGTTGTCATCCAGCCACAACTCCTGTAGCTCATTCAAATTTCCCAGTCCCTCAGGTAGACTTTCCAGGTCATTGTCATACAGCCATACAATGCGCAGCTCAACAAGATTACCCATGGACTCCGGCAATGTTGTCAAATTATTTCTGTGCAACCAAAGCTCACGAAGGTTAACGAGCTGTCCAATGTTTTCGGGCAGTTTTGTGAGCTGGTTCTGGCCAAGTCCAAGGACTGTTAATTCCGTGAGGTCACATACTTCGTCTGGTAACTCCTTGAGAGCGTTCTCGGACAATGAAAGAATTTGCAGATTCTTCAAGAAACCTAATTCTTTTGGCAGCCGTTCCAGGCGGTTGTGAACCACTGAAATTTTTTCTAATTGTGTTGCGGCCTCTAAGAATTCCTTGGGGATCTCTGTGATGTAGTTTCGGTTGAAAGCAAACGAGATTATGCGACTTGCAATGGAGCCACTGCCGCTACCACGTACAGTCAACTCAACTGGGATACCTCGTAATGAGAGCTCCGATAAATCCAGAGTACCGCCGACGTCTGCGGCTTTCAGCCGGTACTGGACCTCTGCGTCCATGGTAACAAATCTTCCGAACTATGGGCCAGTACAAGATATTTCATGCGCTGGTTTTGTTCCAGCATATGTGCATCTAAGCGTGTGTGCAGCTAAATACCAATGTAGACGACATCTATGAATGCCTGTCGATTCATAAGGCTCGGTACGATCCCTGTGTTTCCCATTGTGACGTTTGTTCCCTTTCCGTTCTCGTTCGACCGGATGGTGGTGAATGCTATATCCTCTGGGAGGCCCCTGCAATCGCCCCCTGCTTAACCCCCCCTTTCTATCCACTGTCTCTGCGTAAGCTCTCATTTTCGTTTTCTCTCATAAGCTACCGTATGTTGAATGTTAGTCTACAGGGTTTCAGAGTCTTGTTTGTATTCCTTTTTTGGTTGCTCCACAGTCGTCCCAGAGAAAATTCACGAGCGGTAGCGAAACACGGCACAAACGTTATATATTACCCGCTGCATCCCGTGCCAAAATGTAGATGAGCTGCTGCTACCGGCAGCGCACCAGACGCGCGCACCGCAACCGCTACTACGACTCAGAAACCCTCCGCCTTCTCCATCTGAAAGAACCGCTCTCTTACCAAAGAACTTCCCCGCCGGCAGAGCTAAGAACGCAAAGCCACAGCAATGAGCATCTGCACAATCTCCCCCGTCCGGACCCACAATATCGGCTCCCCGCCACCCTAACCACTTCCGCGATACGAACAGCGCTTCGGTAATATATATAAATCACCGACTTTACTCACTGTTACACCCTGGTAGTTATGCTCGCACTGGAATAGTAAGCATTGTCGGCTTCTGCTGAGATTGCAAATATCTCTACTGCTCTACTGGTTTCTATAGTTTACGCATTACTGGATTGTACGTGCACACATCAAAATGGGAGTCTATTTTCTCTTGATCTACGAAAACCCCGAATAATACGAATACGACCAATGTCACACAAATAGTATTGGCTTGAGCGTAAACGGCCTCTCGGAGTTGCCAGCAACGAACACGGACCAAGGCTGACGAACTGTGATAATCATCCAAAATCGGGGGTCCAAAGACTAAGACCAAGCCGGGGTAGCGAAAAAAGGTGGCAGACGGAGCTGTGTAGCCAAGCCGTTCCGTGGTCTGAGACCCAGGAAATAGCTCTCTCACGCTGGCACTCCGCGGAGGGTAAATTGGGGAACCTTTTGGCCTTGACGAGACTGCGAATAACATCGAATATAGCGGAAGATAATAGAAGGAAAAAGCCCTAATTGTCACACCTGTTCCGCAATAGTTGCTTTCCAGGTATCTTAAGCAGACGACTGAAGGGTATGACAGTGTCAATGTCAAAGTTTCCAACATGATGAACACCGGGGCAAAGGAGGTGTCATGTGACCGACTGCGTATCTCAACAATGCAAGTGAACAGGCGTATGTTGTCTGCCAAGGCGGTGTACGGCTTGTACTTTGCGGGTGCGTCTGCATTGACACCATACTTGCCGGTGATTCTCAGAGCGAGGGGGTTCTCGCCTACTCAAATTGGACTGATTTCTGGGCTTCGGCCTAGCTATGGATTCGTCGGTTCAATTTCATTGTGCGCGATCTCTGACAAGTTCAACTTGCATCAAATTGTCCTCTATTCTTCGTTCATAATCGGAAGTTTACTCAAGCTGGCATATTGGATATGCGATACATATCTGCAGTTCTTTATTGCTGCGACACTTGCAGCGGTGGTGGCAGGGCCCGTCATTCCCTTAATTGACAGCAGTGTGGTTGCAATGTTGGGTGATCGGCCACAAGACTATGGTAAGCAGCGAGCATGGGGTGCTGTTGGGTGGGGCGGTATGTCTCCAGTTGTTGGTTACCTTGCGGCCCACTTTGGAGAGCACGCATATTTCTTTTGCTTTGCAACTCTAGCAGTGCTCACCCTAATGACCATGGCAAGAATCCCGGTAAAGAGGACCCCCAACAAGGACCCATTCTGGCAAAATCTAAAGCTTGTCATTCGCAGCATGGAATTCCTTGAGGTCTTATACCTGGTTACCATATGCGGTCTAGCTTTTGGTTCTATCTCAAACAATTTGTTTTTGTATATTGATGATCTTGGTGGTAACAGCACCATCATGGGACTATCTCTGCTATTCACTTGCATATCTGAGGTTCCTGTACTACAATTCAGCCATCATTTCCTAGAGCGCATGGGTGTGGAAGCGGTGATTTACACCAGCATAGCATGCTATGTGTTGCGATTGACTTTGTATTCCATCACTACAAATCCGTATATGATCTTGCCAGTTGAATTTCTGCACGGGATCACGTTTGGTGCTATGTGGGCGAGCACAACCTACTTTGCGCAGACGCGTGCACCAGCAAACCTTAAGGCAACTATTCAAGCTATGCTTTCCGGATTATGGTCAGGTGTTGGTGCCGGCACTGGCGCTGTGATCAGCGGAAGAATGTACGACGAGTTTGGGGGTGCACAGACCTTTCAATACTGCGCAATTTTCATGGCAGGAGCTGGTCTCTTAGGTCTCTGTGGTAGACTTGTGCGTGTGCATTTCTATGGCCGCGCTGATGATATTGAACTACTGAAGATGGACACGTTTGCCTATACTGCCCTCGATGACAAGGAACAATTTGGTGACGGCGAGAGCAGTGGAGACATCTATGGTGATCCAGAGGATGCGATCTAGGCGACAAACAGGTGCCACTCTCCAACTTGGATGGTTGAGGATTGTCATTAAAATACGATAATTTAGTTAGGGGTTCTGTTTGTATTGTGACCTTTGTTTTCTACGGTCTCGTTGTCCGTGCCTCCCGTGCTGACCGGTATGTATAATTGGTAGGGATCGAAGAAAGGAGGGGAAGACACGGTGCACAAAGCTTTTCGCGCAAAAAAAAAAAAGGGGGAAAAAAATTTCACGCAATCCGCTACTTAACGTATCCGTTCAGAACCGGAAGCCCTGAGAAACCCGCCCGCTTGTTTTGCGGCTTGTGTGTGCATTTGCTAACCGCTCACGCGCTCCCCTTTTGTTGATGCCGCAAGAATCCCTTCATTGCAATACCCAACCTACTCGCAGAGCGGGCGATACGGGATTCATTAATTCATTTCCGTTGAGATGCGAGGAGGGACGATACCAAAGAAAAGAGTTCGGAAACCGAAGTGCTGCTGATAGTATGGGCGGCGAGCGGGACAATATGTTCACTCCACCTTTCCACACACCTCAACAAATCCATCGACTAGTGTCACTGTTCCCCTGTTGCTGTTGCCCAGTACGACACTGTACATACAAACCGCCGTACCTCAAATCCGAAAGGACCCAAAGGAGAGAGTCGCGATATGACCTGATAATGTATTTGGGCAGCCCCAGTTTACACATTCCCAATTCGGATTACTAGATTAGTATCTGCAATTACCAGAACTGCAGTAACTGTGGTTTCGTGAAACTGGGGATCTCGTGCAATGTAAGGGCACCATTAGTAGTGAGTAGTACTAACGAACGATGCGGCTTCAGCAGACAGTTCCGTCCGCTGTTGCCGTGTCTCCTCAGGAGACTGTGCGACAAGCGGGAGAATTTGGCTCCGCCAATGTGATCGATGGTGCGAGTCTTGAAGGCTTCCCTCACATTGCTTTTGTAACATGCGCAGGAAGTGTAGTCATCCAACGAGAAGACTTTGTATTCGTTCAGCGGTTGTCCGCAAAGGAGCTCGGTATACATGTTCCGAACTGCGTGCGTTGGAACAAGCTTACTGGAGAACTGGCGGTAGGAACGGGTCCAATGCTGCTAATTTTTGAACCTAGATTGTCTTCAGTACCTGCAAGATTTGCATGCTCTATGAGGGTGCGGTCAAGTCGAGGTCCTACGGACGATGAAAGATATGAGGTGTCTCCATATGCAGTGAATGGAAACGTTACCTGGGTCCTGACTTCCAGTGTTGCCTGTGATTCTGATGTGCAGTCCTGTGACTGGAGTCCGGTATCGGGAAACTCTTTGATTTTGTCGACAAACACAGAACTTCAACGGCTTAGACGTCACGTTAGTGGACCTGGACGGGCGCAGAGATTTACTGTGTTGGCCAGCATGAAGCTTCCGAATCCGGCGAAACTTGTCAGAGTCTCGCCAGATGGTCGATTGTTTGCGACAGTCGGCTCGTATGACCGGCATGTCAAGGTCTGGTTCCGACCTGAAATGCGCTCGGATCTTCGACTCGGTGACGAAACCGGAAGACCACGGCATCTTGAATCAGACTACATGTTCATATACGTAACCCATGCGAGGGCGGTAAATTCTTTTAGCTGGAGAACACCGAGGGCGGTTTTGCAACAGAGTGGGAGACAGGATGGCGACCTTCCTAGTGAATATCCCACCAATGTTCTGCTCACTAGTAGCATTGACGGCTACCACAGATTGTGGTGTGAATCATCGCCTATCGAGAGCGTGAATTTCTATCTGGGACTCATCTTAGCACCAGCATCTGCGGAGGAATCTTATGGAAGTGAAGATGGTACCCACGCAGCCGCTTTCTGGATTGACAATGTCGCTGTCCGTCACTGTTTGAATCCATCAAGTTTTGAACCATCCCTTGACCCCGTGAAGACTCCAGGAGACGAACTAGAGAACGGCGTGCGCCATAAGACCCACAACCCTCTCCGGCAGTCAATTGGATTCCAAACTGAGCCAACGTACAATGGAGGGGAGAAGGTTCTGCGAATGTCCTCGGCGTCGTCGACTACTTCAATGCAGTCATATCACGGACATCATGTCCCACTAGTAGACAGGAGAAGTCGCCTGCAAATCAACGTCGTGGATGAAGAACAGACAATTGTACAGAGCTTGGTGCATATGGATGGCATTGGCACCAACATCGTCACAAGTGGAGGCATCATGCGTCTGAATGTGGACTTCCTAGCTGTCTTTTGCACCAACAACACCGTGAAGGTTTACCAGATCGAAGGCCTAGCTGATGCTCCGCGGCGAATGATTAGAAAGTCCCTACTCAGCTGCGAAGAGATGCTATCTAATGGAAAGGCTTATAAGTTTGCACCTATGGTGCGCATCTATGCAGAGAATAGCCATGTACATGGTGATCATGGATATGGGGTGAACAAGGAGCTTTATGTGCTTGCTGTTGGGAACGATCAAGATTTACTCAAGTACCATCTCGGTATTTCCGTAAAACCGCGGTTTCAAATTTCTAAGTTTGAGTTCCGAGCCAGACTGCGAGGTCATTCTGATACAATCAGGCAGCTACGACTGCACCCAAGCAAGCCGCTGTTTGCATCGATATCCCAGGATGAATTGATGGTATGGAAAACGTTCCGTGTGCCCTCCATGGCGAAAAGGAAACAGGTCATTGAAGAAGTTGATCGCTGGAAGGATTCACTTTCTATACGATGCTGTTCATGGAGTGTTGTAAGCAACCATATCCTCGTTGCAACAGAGGAGACAGCCTACTTTGCTTCTGTCACCGATTCTGCAATCGAGATCATGAAAGAGGTACCTGAGTTTGCAGGAGCACGAGCAATCATCTGCATTCGATGCATATTTGACAGTCGGCGCGGTTATTTCGTGGGTGTGTTCGAAGACCGCACTCAGGTTGTTGGCATGATTGTCAGACAAGACGAGCACGATGTTGAGAAGGTGAGTCTGGAGAAACCTGCTGCAAGCACCCTTCCTGACTTGAGCGATCCTCCACTCTGTATCGACGGTGGCGATATCCCTGGATTGGGTTTTAATATCTTTCTTGGCACAAAACAAGGCCAAGTTCGGCAGTACGCCTGGGATGAGGACTATTCCATGTGGATGTTAATGGATGTTTTAGACGACGAGTTAGTGAGAGGAATGGAAGTGTCAAGGATCAGCGTAGCCCATTCCAATCTGATCGCTGTAAGCTATGGCTCTTCCAAGTCATCTAAGTCTGAGGTGTACATCTGGGAAGCGATGTCCAGTGGTGGCGAATTTGGTGTCCAGCAGCGAATCAACCTCGACGGCAGAGTAACCTGGCTTGAATGGACTGGCATTGGGGATGGGTCTGTCATCTTAGGTATCTGCTGTAACAACATTGTTCAACTATTCTACAGCAGCAGCTCTGGAGATGTCATCTCAACCGTGCATCAGGAATGGGATTGCCTGTACACTATTGATTGTCGGGAAAAGTTTGAGACTTCTGAACATTTGTTGATATGTTGGACTCATGACGGTTCCATCGCTGTTTGTGACCACAGTTTGGTTGAGATTTATACGAAGTGGCTGCCGTCCCACTACTACGAAATCGACGACAAACAAATTGCCATGGAAAACGAAGACGTTGTCGAGGATGTGGAGGAGGAAGACGTCAGCAGTGTCGATTTTGAGGCACAGCTCAAAGCAGACGCTGGTATGCTGCCCTCAATTTTTGATCTCAAAAGGTACCATAGCCACAGAATTCCATTCTATCACCCAACTGTGCTTTCCTCTGCGATTGCGGAAAACGCATATGCATTAATTTTACGCCTTCTGCAGGACCTCTACCGTTACATTGATCTCATCAGTAGGGAAGACGAAGACAAGGACCAGGGTAGGCTTGATCCCTATATGGACTCAGTAAGTGTCCTGAAGGAGCTGGTGCCTTCAGAGCTGAATGAATTGGTCGAGGCTCTTCAGAAGTCTGTACAACAATCCGGACAGCGTACTGCAACGGGTCTGGATTTTTTCGCGATGACTAGGGACGAGGATGAAGCGGATATGAAAGATTTGCTCTCTGGCCGTATCCACAGACAGTCGACACGTAGGGGTGATGACGAAAACGCGCCAAAAGTGGATCTAGGCACCGGAGAGTTCTCTAGGGAAGATGCGAAGAGATTGCGCGAGCTGTTAACAACTGTGAATCTTCCGTACTTGTCATCGCAGCAACAGCTGCAGGTCCGAAGTCTTCTAGACATCATATTGAGCGAAGAGAACAGATTTGCTGGAGTGGATCAATTTGGTATTCGATATTGGATTCATGTATCGCAAGGATTGTTGATGAGCCGTACTGTCAGGCAAGGAGCTCGACTGAGGCACTTCCTGGAATCACAGGACTATTGCTGGGCCGCTATCAGTGAGACCCAAGACACGCTCATCAAACTGATTGGCCGCGAATTCGAGCGCGATAGTAGTATTGACTTTCTTAACAGCCTCGGTGTAGCTTACTGGGTCCGTGACGACCGTGTGTTGACAAATTTGGCAGAGTCTCTGGCGCGGAGACGCTTCACGAAGAACAAGGACCCTCTTGATGCTGCGCCGTTTTACATTGCGATGAAGCGAGTGTCTGTGCTGAGGGCGCTCTTCCATACGGTCAAAGACAAGCGTATGGAAGCTTTCTTCGCAAACGACTTCGCGGCTGATCGGTGGAGAGAAGCAGCCCTGAAGAATGCATATGCTCTGATGGGAAAACATCGCTTCCTTACTGCTGCGGCTTTCTTCCTACTCGGTGGGTCTTTGATGGATTGCGTGAAGATTTGCCTCAACAAGCTGAAGAGCTATCACCTGGCCATGTTGTTCTGCCGGTTGTATGAAGGTTCCGGTGGTCCTACGTATATGAAATTGGTTGACCAGGACGCACGCACTCACTTTGAACACGAGCAAGACTACTGGATGTTGGCTCTGCATCAGTATATGATTGGGGATACAAAGGCTGCGCTGAACCAGCTAAGTCAGAGTGTGAATGCATCAAAGGGTTCTGAGATGAGGAAAGGATCCGAATTTCTTCACCGTCAAAGATCTCATATGGGTATGTTCGCCTTCTACAATGCGCTCTATACAAGATACAGGCTGCAACCTGGCGTCACGTTCAATCTCGATGAGGTGGCTCAACGTCGACGCCTCGGATTCCTGTGCGCAAATCTTTACCTGCAGAACGGCATGCAATTAATGTGCATCCACACAATTACGACCATGAAACGACTGGAGGAAGCCGAAGCTGTTGACATGCAGGATTTAAGCAAGAAACCTCAGGCAGAGGCTGTAGTACTGGACCCCTTTCAACAGACTATGGGTGCTGCTGCGCCGTCAGCTCTAGACACTGGCATGGTTGACTTCGATGCGTTCGGATTCGATGACGATGGGTGGGAAGACGATGGAGATGCTGCTGCAACTGCTCAGGAGGAGGATTTCACACTGGAAACGCAGAGTGTTGCAGAGAAGCAGGTTGATAGAGTTTCTGATGAAGATGACAACCAGTTGGCAACCGCAAGAGATACGTATTTTGCAGACAGGATAACAGCTTATGCGGCATACCAGCTGCTCATTGACAACTGGATCAAAGGTCGTCTTGCCTCAGATTGGAGCAAATTTGGCGCCCAAGTGATACGTGACAAAGATGCGTTTGAGAAGACGTATGACCTCAAGCTGGAGCGCTTCATGGAATTGGCTCTGTACTACTCAGGTCGCCTTGAGCGCAGGGGTCATGAAATGGCTCTCTGCATCGCCTCCAAGACTGAGAACTCCATCCCAAATGCCCTGCAAGTCGTCCGCTTGCTGGTTGAAAACGTTCAACGGTACTTTGACAACCTCGCTGCAATCAACGAGATCAAGAAATCGTCTGATGCGGAGGTTCAGAAAGAAGGTCTTGCGGTGAATCAGATCTGCTGGCAACTTAGCAGGTTCATGTGCCAATTGAGAGATGCCGTGAGCGCAGAGGAATTCAAGGCCAATGTGTCAGTGAACTTTTTGAGCGAGGTCTATCTGACTGTCTATCTTGGATTTGTCATCGTAGCGTACAAGACTTTGAACCGATCGAGGCTGTTGGGCCTACTTAAGTGGCGGGCTCGTGGAGATCTCATTGAGGTAACATTTCGGGATGGAAATGTTGATATCGCTGCAAACATCCATGCCGACATTGGAACCGGGAATGGGGATTACTCCGGTTATGAATCAGAGAGTGAGAATGGAGAGGATGCCAACGGTACCGATGCAGATAGTCTTGGGTCAGACAGTTCTGACGAGATGTTGATGCTTGGAGGTGCGGACCGCTCGGAGGCAGCGATTCTAGACCGCATCCTGGGAAAGACTGCTGCCGAATTGCAGGTTGAGACTACGACTGGTGACGCCCAGACACCACAAGCGAACGGAGCCAATAGCACTATCACACCAGAGCCCTCAAGCGCGGCGGAAACCAAGGCCCAGAAACAAAAGGATTTCAAGAGTGTGCGTTCATTTGCCAACAAGGTGCTCCATGTGATGGTTGCGCAGTATGTGACGAATTGGCTTGAAACTTTCATGCTGAACCAAAACATGAATTTCCAGGACGATGGGGATGTGAGCACTAGCCTTATTGATGTCATTTACAATATGGAGTTTTGGCTGAGTACCTGTGACGGGCAGGCTGCGGCTGCTATCCCGGAATGCAGTTTGGAAAAGTACGATTTCAGATACTCTTCGTCGGCTATCGCAGGTCCCACTTTTGGCGAGCAGAAGACGCCAGTGTGGAGTAGACGCTCTGTTGGACTCCTTTTCAATTGGCTGCAGAGACAGGAGAGCGTGGAGGAGGTCATTAATCGGTACATCATTCAGCTCAAGCCCAACAAAAAGCCGCTGACTTTGGTTTTGTACCGGCAGCCAGAGCTTACTGGAGCCATGGCCGTTAGTAGCCTGGATGCTCGCCGCATTGTGGTTACCACAGTGAAGGGCCTTGAAGAAGTTGACATTTCAGGCGGCAAGTCCCTTGAGTCTGCAATGATGACTATCCATGAACCGAGGTATGAAGGGGCTGAGAGCGGCGCAAGAATGCTCAAGAATCTCAGTGAAATGCCTCACGGCAGTAGTGGAAAGAGCACATTTGCAGGCGGCAAGAAGCGCTTCAGCGGAAGAGCCCTTCGGATCAAGACTGTGGCTTCCATTGACCGCTTCGAGCGACTGGTGCATCGTGGTAGCTCTCAGGACTTGCAGTCCGTGAAGGACCCGGCCAAAGTGACGCAGGTTCACAAGGGTGCGAATTTCTCCGCCGTGGCGGGACACCCGAACCTACCTCTCTATATCTCAGGGTCAACCGACTCCTCCATTGCTCTGTGGCAATGGGATGTTCCCCACCAACTCTATCAGTACCAGGCCCCGCAGAAGAATGGTTGTCGAATTGCGAACGTTCGCTTCGACCGCTTCGGTACCAAATTCGGCACCGCCGACGTGAATGGAAGAATCGACTCGTGGGTCTTTGACCAAACTGAAGTCAGAAATGATATGCGGTACTTGGTGACTGAGTACGATCGAACCTCTGGGGATCTTTTGTACTTAAATTCATCGACAGTCATTGCAACGACTGGTCATCGTGCGAATGGAAGGAATGTTAGCGTTCATGATTCACTGTTGCCACCCGGAAAGAATATGATCAGCCAATTTCAGGTAATTGAAGGAGGTGGTCAGGTCTTATCTTTCATGCCAAAAGCACAAGCACTTGTTGCTGCTGGTAAAAAGGGACAAATTTGTTTGTTAGATGTTAGACAAAGAAGACCTCTGTCATCCATTTCACTTTCTGGCGGCCATTCAGTGAAATCCTTATCGGTAGATATGACAGAGAGTGTCATTGCTGCTGGTATGAGTGACGGATCCATCAAATTATGTTCTGCGAATAATTTGAAGGAATTGCGAACGTTTGATAAGTTCCACGCCAAACATTTCCTCCGTACAGCATTTGATTCTGGTGTTACCGAGTTGCATTTCCAACAAGATACCCTTATCTCAGTGGGAAGCGATGGACTCGTCAATTTGCTAAATTGGAAAGATGCAATTTCTAACTTACTATTCAATTCATGAGTTTCGTAGGATTTAGAATTCAATAGACATGTACTATATGATATAGTGAATGAGATGCGGTATATGGTAACATATACATGCACACGCAGAGTGAATTTGACAACTGATTCGCATCATAAGAGAGCGTTGTTCGTTAGTGTTCAAATGAAACTGGTACTTTCATCAATGCAATTTTCTTTCCACGATGTGTCTGTGCAATACGAACACTTAGTACGCAAATGATGAGATCTCCCAGTGCTCAACCCTCCTAAACAAGAGTTGCCAAGACCCCTTCCGCGATTGCATTTTGCATTCGATTGGTCCAGGAGCCTTATTGCAAGAGGTGATTTTTCAATTCAGCTATTTAAGGGACACCAACAACCTCTTCCTTGCCCGTATGGAACAACTCTTTGTGGTCTGGGGTTTCCGTCACTTTTTATGTTTTTTTGGCTTTGCTAAGCGCCAGCCATGCTCAGTACCCTGTATTGGCTGCTGTTGGTTCTGTTGGACTGCCTCCAACTGTATACGCGGGCAGCGTTTGCCGTTTTGGCACGACGGTTCTATGTATACTCAGCACCTTCAGGCCATGTCACGCACTTGAGCAGACCACCGTTGGCCTTCATCTGCCGGGATCGTAACTATATGACTCAAGTGATTCAGAACAAGAACAGCAACAAAGGCTTATTGGTTACACGAGTTGTCCATGGGGATCTAGAGGATAATCGTGGTCTGGTCTCCGCAATCAATCAGCTCAAACTGGAAACCCACACGGGTGATACCATCAATGTCATCGTCAAGAGTCACAGTGAAGGCCTAGAGAGTTCATACCGGGCGCTGACCATCGGGCAGTGGCGAGAGGCCCACTTTCTCAGGCACCTGATGGACCACAAACAAGATGAAACGTCCCATAACATTGTCGAGGCAACGCAGGAGACCAGTCTCAGGGCCCTAGTCAGTCCATTCAAATTGTACACCCCACGTATTTTCTTTGCCGGTGCCCAATCGTTTACTGGCGACTACGTTATTATTAGTGAATTGGTTGAACCACGCGTAGGCATGAATCTATGCTTGGGCAACCAAATCTGGGGATTGCCGGACGGTTTCCGCAATCCTTTCTCTCTTGGTAACCGTGGGGCGTGTGTGGCCATGGGTGCTCTCTGTGGAAAAATGCATAGGCCGTTCTTGAATGATCCCCGCCTGGCAGAGGATCGGCCCGAACTGCGGTTCCTACGCGCGCATCAGTGGTATCTCGGTGCCAACCGGTTGCGCTGGGAGTCCGCAGCCTTTGCCATCCGTCGTGCGTGGCTTCGCTGCAAACACCAGATGGGAACCGATGGTGTGCAATGGAATTCTGAGCTTACTTTGCTTCTCGATGCGGTAATGCGAGACAGCTCATGGGAGGCATTGCAGCGTTTGATCAACCATCGGGACCGCGATGCCAGTGATCGCTCGTTTGACTTTGTTCTAAGCCACGGTGACTTCCACGGATCCAATTGCATCCTGCGCTACGATTCCGGCCATGCAAAACCGATTTCCCAGCCAGGACAGGCTCGCTTGATCATGGCTGACTGGAGCGAGATCGGGTTGGCCCACCCGAGCTACGATCTTGCCCAGTTTTTGATCTCGGATGTCACACCACAGCTGCGCAGACAGGTGCTTGATGATGTGGCGCAAGCTTACGCCAATGAGTTACAGAGCGAGCTCTGGACTGCGGACACTGTTAAAGAACAGCTGGCAGAGCGTGGTGTCGAGCGCTGGCTGGCTTTGATTCCCTTCCTCATGAGTTTCACCAACATTCCTGTGGAACTGCGTCAGTATTTCCATGATCAGGTGCACTCATTCTGTTCGGATCTTGGTGTGTACAGTGGGCGATACGGCCCCTACTTGCTGACCTCGATTCCCTCACTTCCGCCCTTCCTTACGTCCCTGTAAAGAAAAGAAATTCTATCGCAGGTTTGCGCTCTGAGTGACTCCGCAGGGATTTGGATTGGAACAAGGCTCTTGTGGGACGACGGTGAATGTAAGCAGTACAACAGCACTACTATCCTCTGAGTTGAATGTATACTCCGTATCCAACCAAAATTTTCGTTCGAAAATATATACCGGATCGTGATT